>WBMY01004855.1:940149-1004056 GCA_013397315.1 Donacobius atricapilla | reverse complement strand
CACGTTCTAACCAAAAATCAACTCTACCCCGGGCAAACCCAGCAAAACAACCCAGCTGTGAAATGCCACCAGCACCAGCCCGCCTGCCCCTGAACCTCCGGACCAGCTTTTGGGGTTGCTCGGCTCGGTCAGAACGGAGGTTATGCCGCCTGCAAAGCGCACACACGCGGCACCGCCGACCAGCCGGGCGCTCCGGGTCGGTTTCCCCCGAGCTTGTCCCTCCCCCGCCCTCAGACCAGGCTCACCGTCCCCACAGCCTCCCGCCGCGGGACACCCCCACCCCCGTCCCCGCCGGGGCCCCACCGTGAGGTCCCGCTCCGGCTCCGCTCGGGCCGGGACGCGCGGGCGGCACCGGAGATGACCGGAGATGACCGGAGGTGACCGGGGAGGGGGTGAGGGCGCAGCGCCTGCGCACCCGCCGCCCGCGCAGCCCCAACCGGCAACTGACGGGCCTTGAGGGGGGGCCCGGGAGCTCGTCGGGGAGCGCGGCCTCCGCCCGCTGTGATTGGCTGCGGGCCCGCTGGTGGGAGATCCGATTGGCTGTGGCGCGGGGGCGTGGCGCTAGGATGAACGGCGGAGGCGGGGAGCGGGAAGTGAGGGGCGGGCGGTGAGAGGGGGCGTGCGGGAGTCCTGTGGGCGCTACGAGGCGGCCATGGGGGCAGTGGGGAATTTCCAGTGCCACAGGGTCAATTTGAAGGAAAAGAGCTCTGAGATAATCTAGTTCAACCTATGGCCGATCACCACTTTTTCAGCTAGACCCTGCCTCTCAGTGCCACCTCCAGGGACGGTGACTCCACCGCTTCAGTTACACATTCTAATGTGTAACCACCCTTTTTGTGAAGAAATTATTCTTAATGTCCCACTAAAAACCTCCCGTGGTGCATCTTGAGACTATGACCTGTCACTTGGTACCTGGAAGCTGATCCCGACCCCCCCCCTGGCTGCCCTGTCCTGTCAGAGAGTTGTGCAGAGCCAGAAGGTTCCCCCTGAGCCTCCTTTTCCCCAGGCTGAGCCCCTTTCCCGGCTCCCTCAGCTGCTCCTCCTCAGACTTGTGCTCCAGCCCCTTCCCCAGCTCTGTTCCCTTCTCTGGACACTCTCCAGCCCCTCAATGTCCTTCCTGAACTGGGGGCCCAGAACTGGACACAGCCCTCGAGGTGACCTCACCAGTGCCCAGCACAGGGGACACTCACTGCCCTGACCCTGCTGCCACACACTGGGATGAAGGGGGCAGAGCTGAGGGGAGCCATGGGGGCTGTGGGATGAAGCCCTCCCAAGCAGACCAATGTCTTGTTTTCATAGATTCACAAGGCTGGACNCGCGGCCTCCGCCCGCTGTGATTGGCTGCGGGCCCGCTGGTGGGAGATCCGATTGGCTGTGGCGCGGGGGCGTGGCGCTAGGATGAACGGCGGAGGCGGGGAGCGGGAAGTGAGGGGCGGGCGGTGAGAGGGGTCGTGCGGGAGTCCTGTGGGGGCTACGAGGCGGCCATGGGGGCAGTGGGGAATTTCCAGTGCCACAGGGTCAATTTGAAGGAAAAGAGCTCTGAGATAATCTAGTTCAACCTATGGCCGATCACCACTTTTTCAGCTAGACCCTGCCTCTCAGTGCCACCTCCAGGGACGGTGACTCCACCGCTTCAGTTACACATTCTAATGTGTAACCACCCTTTTTGTGAAGAAATTATTCTTAATGTCCCACTAAAAACCTCCCGTGGTGCATCTTGAGACTATGACCTGTCACTTGGTACCTGGAAGCTGATCCCGACCCCCCCCCTGGCTGCCCTGTCCTGTCAGAGAGTTGTGCAGAGCCAGAAGGTTCCCCCTGAGCCTCCTTTTCCCCAGGCTGAGCCCCTTTCCCAGCTCCCTCAGCTGCTCCTCCTCAGACTTGTGCTCCAGCCCCTTCCCCAGCTCTGTTCCCTTCTCTGGACACTCTCCAGCCCCTCAATGTCCTTCCTGAACTGGGGGCCCAGAACTGGACACAGCCCTCGAGGTGACCTCACCAGTGCCCAGCACAGGGGACACTCACTGCCCTGACCCTGCTGCCACACACTGGGATGAAGGGGGCAGAGCTGAGGGGAGCCATGGGGGCTGTGGGATGAAGCCCTCCCAAGCAGACCAATGTCTTGTTTTCATAGAATCACAAGGTTGGAAGAGACCTCCAAGATCATCGAGTCCAACCCGTGCCCTAACACCTCAACTAGACTATTTTCAGGGAGCTCAGGGGATTGTGAGGGATGTGTTTGTAGCCCCGGACTGGGATGCTTTGGGGCTGTTTTCTGGGATTCCCATTGTTGCAGAAGGACACCATGAGGCTGTGATGGGACACGTCCTTGGGAGTGTCTCTGTGTTTTCCCAGCACGCCCGTAACCTGCCTCCTACTTCCTTTGCAGGCGCCCGGCAGCCCCAGGCTGTCACCTTTTCGAGGCAGTGGTGCTTGTCAACACGACTTCTGCATGACTCCTCCATGACTCCCATCTCCCTTTTGGTCACACAGCTCTGTAAGTTGGCTGTTCATATTCTTTCACACACATCACCTTTTTTGTGGTCTCTTGTGGGAAAAAAAAAAAAAATTGTTTACCTTAGAATACAGGCAGGTAATGGTCACGGGTTGTTGAATGTACTCTGAGTGCCACTGCAGCAGTGTGTGGTACAATGAGTTGAGATCTGTTTTGGGTCCTGGTGTAAGTTTGCTTCATAAATTAAGGCAAATAGTTCACATTCCCATGGTTTTCCTTTTTATTATGAGAAGGGATTAGTAATTCTGCAAAACCTGTCAAGTTACTGGTGCTGAAAAACAATGAGATCAGCTCTATGTAAATAAAGAAATGAAGCATCCTTTAATAGCACAGAGCACAAGTCATCACTATTTTAAATTTCATCCTAAAAACTGAGAAAAAAACATGTTTAAGGCTTCATAACTGACTGAAGTAGATCTGAATTTCATTCTGTGTACCCAGCTACATGTTTATTCTGCAGGCGGTGTAGATTTCAGCTTATTTCTTCCAAGTGGCTTTCACATATGTATGAGTTAGGCAGGTTTTGCTACCTGTGTGCGCCAGCTGTGGAGTGGCTCTAAAATGTGGTACAGTAGGCTGAATTGAGTGACACGCCCCTGATTCACCTTGATTTATGGAATGTAGCAGGTGTGGCAAAATACAGGCCTGTAAAAGAGGGAAAAAAACATCTCCAGGTGAACTAGATAAGAATTCTTGCAGTTACTCACGTGTTATGTGTCAAGTTCAAGTCAAGGTCCTTGTGTGTTTTTTTTCTCTGTCTCTTTGGTTACACAAATTCAGCTTTGGGAATATGCACACGACAGTTGATCATGTGGAGGAGGGACAAGTCCTTTATAAATTACTTTGTTGTATCGCCTTAAAAATATTTGTTACAAAGAGTGAATTAGAGCTCAAGGGAATCCATAACAGAGCAGCTGCAATATTTTGACCAATTTCATCAAGTTACAATTGAGTTCTTGTTAAAAACCTTATGCGCAGATGCAGACAACTTTTAAGCATCGAGGCTCTTTTGCCAGCCTACCTTTGCGGCATACTCACTCAGCTATTCAGGCCTAAAAGGTGTGAGTAATCTCTTGTTTACCCTTGCCCACATGCTTGGAAAACCATTTGCAGTATTCACTTACTCACGAGCCCAGCCTAATGCGGTGTGCCCAGTTTGACGCATCATACAGGCAGCACACCACAGCAGCTCAGAACTCTGAACTGGTCTAGCCAATATGTATCTAATGTGATTAATACAGCTCTAGGTTCCATTTACAGTGTTTGCCTGCAAGAAATGGGTGAGTTACATGTATACTAACAGTAAGAGGAGTAAAACTGGGCACTACTTGCCTTTCTTCACCTTGATCTCTCTGTTGTATTTTAGCCCACATTTGCCTGTAGAAGCTGCAGTTCTAAGCACTGGATGCTGCCAGAGCTGTCCAGATTTACTGCTGAAGTACAATTGAGCATTTGCTGCTTGAAAACCATTAGTCAATGCCAGGAAGTAAAGATTCTAGGGTTGCTAGGTTTAGTGCATAAAACAATTTCTGGATGGAAACCATGCCCTTTAGTTGACCGTGTTGTAGAAGTGAAGTAACTCTGAATTTATTTGGATTAATTTATTTGGTTTAATTAAATTTGGGGTTAAATTTGGACAAATTTAATTTGGATTATTCAGCCTGGAGAAGAGAAGGCTTAGGGGTGACCTAACTGTGGCCTTCCAGCACCTGAAGGGTGCCTACAAAAAAGATGGAGAGGGACTTTTTACAAAAGCATGGAATGACAAGACAAGGAATGGCTTCAAACTGAAAGAGTGAAAGTTTAGATTGGATACTAGGAAAAAAAGTCTTCCCTGTGAGGGTGGTGAAGCCTTGGCACAGGTTGGCCAGAGAAGCTGTGGCTGCTCCATCCCTGGAAGTGTCCAAGGCCAGGTGCAATGGGGCTTGGAGCAACATGGGCAGAGTGGAAGATGTCCCTGTCCATGGCAGGGTTTTGGAATAAGATGATCTTTAAGTCCCTTCCTACCCAAACCATTTTGCAATTCTATGAAGACTTAATGTTGCATGTAAATATCTCAGCTACTTGCATTATATACCTTCTTAAGAACATTTTCATTATTTAACATTGAACAAGAAATATTTCCTGTATTTCCAATCTTACTCTCAATTTTAGCCATGTGATGGAGACCTCTGTCACCATTTTTGCTCAGTAGTTTTTTAATCTGTCATTTAACCTGTTATTTACTGTGTTTTGATGCATCTTTATAAAATTGAGATTAAAAAACCAGGCATTTCATGAAACCATAAAAAGAGCTGGGTGAGTAACAGCTGTTATACTTTATTAGACCTTAAGCTTTTAGTGCCCATTTAATCCAAAGCATTGCTTGTATATGGAGGCTGTAAACAAAACAGGCTCTTAACCCTGCTGTTTCTCAAACTGTATGGAAGGAGATGTCTAAGCCTGCATGACAGGGTGATGCAGAGGACTTTAGAGTCTCTGCCTTCTTTATTTCAGTTACCAGGGCCTCCACTGCAAACAGGCTTGAAACTGGGTTGCTGAGCTTAGTTTCAGAGGTAAACAAGGTTGTTGAAATTATGCCAGATTTTAAAGGCAAACAAAAGTGTTTTTCTTGGAGCAGTTGGGCAGATAAAAAAGTTGCTGTTTCTTAGGCTATCAGGTATTCCAATGGGCTTAAAGACCCAACCAAGTGAAGTCTTACAAAATGAACTGGAAGACCAAAAATAAAGGGCTTTGGAACATCCGAACTGGGAATGCTTAGGTCCTGCAGCAGGTAAAGCAGGTTTTCAAATTTGTGTTGACAATGACTCCTGGTATTTTTAACAACTAGAAGCTGTTGATAACATGAGAATTGAGTGTCCTGTGCAAAGTGATTTTCTACTGTTTGTCTGGTTCCCAATGGAAAAATGTCTGTCATATGCAGAGTGAAAGTTATGGGTGTGTTGGCTTTAAATATGCCTTTTATGCAGCCAGCAGCAAAGGAAATCTGGGTGAAGGTGAATCACCGTTACTGCAATGGGGTCCTGGATTTGTGAACCAGCCCCTCTGAAGACTGCAGAATCCAAGTCAGTTTTAGCAGAACAACAGATGGATTTCTGGATGCCTGCTTCAAGTATGTGCTGACACTTCTGTGAAATGTGTCATCCTCAACATCTACCAAACCACTATCTTCTGAAATAATTCTTTGCTGTGTTTGTTTTCCTTACTGCAGAACAACTAGAACACAAATAAAGGAAGAAAATGTGGGATAAAGTCTTGTCCTCATGCTGTTTAGTGCAAGATTGGCTGTGGACAGAGGATTACTGTTGATAAACTGTGTAGAGATGAAGTGCTGCTAACAACACAAGTAAAAGCAGAGGCTGGAAATGGTGCAAGAGTTTGTGGTTGATTTCCTCCAGGTATTGAGTGCAGCCAGGAGGGAAAACAAAGTGGTATGAATTTATTGCAAGTCCCTTGTAATATGTCTGTAAACCACGATCCATCTGCCTCCCAGAGCCCACAGTGTAGTTTTCACAATGTCCTTAAACTACATGTTGCAAAGCTTCGGAAACTTGGGAGCTTTGCGAAAGAAAAAAAGTTCTTGAGTGTTTTTTTTCCTAAAACCAACATCCTGAATGGCCAGGAACATTCATGATTTTGCATTGAGGGCATGTAAGTGCAAATGAAGGGTCTGATCCTCCTGGAT
The DNA here is from genome assembly GCA_013397315.1 of Donacobius atricapilla. NCBI lineage: Eukaryota > Metazoa > Chordata > Aves > Passeriformes > Mimidae > Donacobius > Donacobius atricapilla. The sequence continues at coordinate 997,859 of WBMY01004855.1, read as the reverse complement.
GCTAAGATTCTTCAGTTTCTGAGGGATAGTAAACTTTGTTTACCATCATTCAGTTTCAGGTTCAGCTGTTTCCAAGAACTCTGTGTGTTTTAACCATTCAGCAGGTTTTTTGCATCTCTTTTGTCTGGAAAAAGATACTTTACAGCAAGCAACTGAAGGACCTCCATTTCTTTAGGTTATGAGGAACGATTTACAGGCTTTTTGCCTAAAGTGTGCAAGTATCTTCATTGAGGACAAATAAAACTGAAGGACTCTTTTATTAAACTATTAAAATTTTAGGAATATCCAACTGGAAATGACCAGAGAAATTCCAGTAGAAGCAGGTTGCAATTTCTAAACAGGGCTGTGAACCACTGAAGCTACCTGTGGCACTGATGGATGAACATAAAGGAGTTTCTAGAATATGTGCAAATTATTGCTTCAATAAAGGTGTACCCAGGTAGAAGTCTTGGGAATCTGTACTAAATTGTGTAATGTGGGCTTTTGCCTTTGATTTTTAATCTCTCAGAATAGGTGGGGTATTCTGTTTAGGGGTCTGGTATTCTTGTTATTCTTCATTCTTCCCACCCATCTCTTCCACTCTGGAGGGAGGGATTACTGACTTGATAACAACTGGAATTGATAACAATGCAGGAATTTCTTTACAAGTCAGTCTTCTGCTTGTCATTTTAAAATAAGTGCAAGGTAGAAATGCTGATTTCTGTTGGGGTTTCAGGGTGAACTGCTAAAGTTTCAGTAACAGCTTTGGCAGTCTGAGTGTGCCAGAGCCATTATCCTTCAGATAAATCAAGTTGCTCTAAGCAAACAACTTAAATACCAATGAATGTCTCTGTGTGTTTGAGCTGCTGAACTGAGCTCTGTGTGTCTCTGCAGAGTGAACCAGGCAGCTATCTGGGTTCCTAGCCTCAGTTTTGATGTCCATGTGTGAGCTTCTAAGTGTAGATGAATACCAGCCTTGCTGTCTAAACAGGCACATCTATTGTAGGGAGCTCTGATAACTGGGCTGTATTAAAGACCATCTCCTTTTGATATAATTATTTCCAACTCTTTTTATGATGTACGTTGAGTTGCTCACCACTGTCCACTGGACTGTTGAAAGAATCAGTGATTTCCTTATTCCAGATGCTGAACACGAACAAAACTTAACTTGTGTCTAAGTATGCTAACTGGACTTGTAGTCATGTTGATTCTGGTATGTCTCCCTTTAAAAAAAATAAAATTGAACTAAAATCAGAAATTCAATCATAAAGTAAAAAACAAGTTTCTCTTGAAAACGAGGAGTTCTATTGCTCATGTTCTTTGTCCTTTCATGAACTTTTCTGCTTATGGTTTTTGTACTTTGTGTTTCTCCAAAGCCGGTGACCAGTGTTACCAGTGGCTCACGTGGGCCCAGATGGTCAGTGACACAACCTGGATTACAGAATTAGCAGCAGAAAGTACTGTGTCACTAACTTCCACATTAACTCAACACCTTCTAGATTTGGGAGCAGAGGAATTTAGGGAATGGATGAAATTGGTGATCTCTGTTTTGTAGTCTTGCATTCTCATGGCTTTGGGGTGGGACTGTTATTTAGAGGGTTTTAGTTGTGCTGAAACTTTTTTCTTGCTCTCCTGCCTCATACAGCCTCTTCCCTCTCACTTCTGTGGAGCAGAGAAGTCCCATTTCACTGGATGCTTAATGTTACTTTTCGTTGCTCTTGGAGGGGGGCAGAAGAAAGAAGAACATGGATAACTCACAGTGAAGAAACCCACATGAACTCTATTTATTTATTTATTTAAAAATAATACCTTATGCTCTTACTCCTTGTTTTACTTGTGATATTTTAAACCCTCCAGTAGGTGCTGCTGCATCCTGCAAATGTCATCTTCCTGGAGGGAAAAAAAGTCATGGACTGGTCTACAACTGGACTTTGTCCTTTGTTTTGTGTCATGCATATTTCTGTGTTCTTTTTTTTTTTTTTTTTTTCCCCTCAAACTGTTTGCCAGCCGAGTTATTAAGGAGGGAGTTTTTATGATCCCAGCAAGTTTAATCCTGAAAGCACTCTGTAAGAAAGGGTTGAAGATCAGTGGGAGTTGCTGATCGAAGTCATGCGCAGAGCAAGCTGAACAGACCCAGGCAGAAATATATTTGTCTTTCTACAAAATATGAAGAAATCCAAGTGTTTTCTTAGAAGTGAAAAGTAGCCCTAAAAGAAGTTGAATTTATAAAACTTAACAGCTGTTTTATTGCTTTTCTGAAGTTTCTTGAACTTCTGTAATTTAAGTTCATGATTTTAAATCAGTCTTATAATTAGCCTTGAGTGCTTCAAATTTGCAAGAGAGATTACACAGCACACATTTCAGAATACCTGAGTTAGGATTTCCACGTGAGGAGTTGTGGCTGAGTTACATACAGCTAATGTAAAGAGATATATTCCTTCCTGTTTGGTGATGGACCACTTGTGCCAGGCAGGAATGTGGGGGCACTAGAAGTTGAAATTATGCCTTAGTAATGGGTAATGTGTTCTTGAAGCCCTTGAGTTGCATCAGACCAGAAATGCCCCCGTGAGCTAAGAGATCTCATTGATCTCTGATACTTACCTGCATCTTTGTACTATACAATCACAGTGATTAAACTTGGTTATGACCATGATCTTTGCACTTTTCAGGTTATCTAGGAGCCCTATGCCTAATTAAGATGAAATGTTGGTTTGTTTTTGATATTTAACTTTAGTAGTACTCTAAACTTCTTAATATGAGAGTAACGGCAGTTAACTGCAGTCATAAATCCCAGGCAGGCAGCGCCTGCCACTCTACCCTGTGAAACAGCTTGTGTTCTCTTCTGGTTCTGTCTGGAGTGGCTTGAATTACCATCTTTCTCTTTCACTTCTCTTCTTTATTTCTTTAAGAAATCTAACCTGACTATGGCAGTTACCTCTCAGAAAGTTACAAGGATAGGTCAGGAGCAAACACCTTCATTTTCCTTTTGACTCAACCCCAAAAGATTAATATAATTAGTTTATAAGAATTCTTGTAATAATCTATGTAATCCAGATGCAGTAAACATGGAGATAAAAAGTCTTTATTCAGTAAGGTGTGAAGTTCTCATGACTTTAATAATTGGTAAGTTTATAATTATTTAAAAAATGCAGGTTTGGATCTTCTGGGAGTTTCAGCACAGTTGAATTCAGTCATTCTGGAATTTGCATCTGTCTCTAGGAGGGCAGTTAATTCCATGCTGAAGCTGGCAGTATTCACCCACTGTAGGTTCTGTGCAGTTTGGTGTGTCTCTACATTCACTAGAGAAAAGGAACTCTATACACAAGGTGGCAAACTAGATTTCTACAGTGTATGTCTTATGACATGGAGATACATAATCTAAATGTGATTATAATTAATTGATGCATTATGTATATGTAATAATGATTAATACTTCTTCATTGCTTTCTTTTCCTATATTCTCAGGGCAGCTCATGAGAGCTTTTACAGTTTTGTCCCTCATTTATAGTTGAGAGGAGGACAGTGCAAATGTGAAATGTGTGGCCCTCAGAGTAAACTAGTGGCAATGTTGGAAAGAGTTAAAATTTACCTCTTTATAATTTTTTTGTAGTTTTTTTATAAATGATCATCAGTTGTTGATGATTTTACAAGTAACCACTAAAATGTTGCAGATGATTGCTTATATTGTTGAGGAAGTTTTGCCTTGCTTTTCCGTGAAGTTTTTGTGTGCTGAAAATATAAGTGGGTGAAGTCAGCATTTCTACCTCTTTACATAAATAAGATTTCCAGTAGAACTCTTTTCGACTTCCTATGTAAGAATACTTATTTTTTTACTGCATCTTTCTAGGACTAGTAGGTTCTTCAGCTTTTTTTTGCTATACTTATCCAGGCAACATCTGAAGGAACAACTGATTGCAGCTCCTGAGATACAGTTCCCAGCAGTCAGACCAACAAAGGGGTTAAAAGTGAGACAGCCTTTTACTTTGGTGGAAGTGCAGTTGTTGATCAAGGCTCTCAGTAAATGATTGTTGGAGATCTGCCATGTGTAGCTGAGCATTCAGAAAGTACACCACAGACTCTGCTTCCTCCTGAGGAGCCTTGTCTGTCAACATCTCACTTTAATTGTAGTCTGTAAGGTACCAGCAGGCAGGCAAAACTCACCAGCCAGCACCATGGAAAATCAAGTCTTCACTGACATCAATCAAAATGCTAACGACACCACTATCTCTGAGGTTTCAGATTCTGAGGAAAATAAAGGGGATGATCTTTCTGATCACGTCCCCGAAGATTCAGCATCCCCCTTTTCCATCGCTAATATCCCAGAAAACACAGATGGTAGTAAAGAGGACTCAGAAGATAGCTGTAATAATTCTGTGGCCTCTCAGCATGGAAGTGATGGAGAAAATGATTCTTCGTCTCACCATGGTGCTGAAGAAGACCACCCACAGCGGCAGATGGATCTGATGAGCCCAGCTCTGGAAGATCAAGACGCAGAGGGCACAATGTTTGAGAGCAACCTGCATTTTCCTCCGGATTTCCAGTTTCGTCAGAGACAGAGCACTCTAACCAACTCTTCAACTTCCCTCAAGTTTCCCCTTAACAATAACTTTGGAGAAACTAACAACTTTCAGGAAGATTTTGAGATTTCCATTTTTGTAAAGGTAAGAACCTGGGTGCTCCTAGGCATAGCCTCGTTTTAAATCCCAAATCAATATACATGTCCTCCAAATCAGTGAAATACAATCAGTGAATACCCACTGCTTTGGTCCCAACTCTGCTGCAGGGAGCCAATCCCTTCATTTACCTCTTGCCCATTTAAGCAGAGAAAGATGTGATTTGTGTTGTGTGGAAGTGCCTGGGATTTCTTCATTCAAGTGGAAGTATGGTGCATGTATTCTGACTGTTGCTGCAATTCATTTATTCTGGGAAATCTCCCTGCTTGCTACAGCTAACTTGCTACTATTTAGTTGGGCTAATTCAGCTGTCCCTGCACTTCACTATCTAGTAGCTGAGAGCTCAAAAGCAACAGCTATGAATGCTGTGAAGAAAACTGAATATATAGTTTAAATAATGCTCATCCCTGAAATAAGTTTTTCTTTTATTTCTTTCAACATTTAGATTTAGGTGTTTCTGTGACAATTTCAACATGTCTTTTCATTAATTTCCAGTTCCGTATAAATTACTGAGAGGGCTTTCACACCTTCTCTCACCTTATAAAGGATTACTTAGGTTTCAAAACTGTAAACAGCTGTGTACTTGAATAAACACTATGATTCCCTTCATAAAAGCACTTGTATTTAACCTTTCTTGACGTTTATTAGGCTGAAACACAGGCCTGACAGTTCCTTATTTTTAACTATATGAGAATGTTCAAAATGTTTTGTACCTTGAATAGAACAATACACCATGATTATAATATTTCAAGAGAAGCCTCATGAAGTTTGTCACTTTTCAACATAAATAATATTATCAAAATCTATTTCTTAGTTCCATGGGAGCTTTGGAAGCAGGAGAAGAGATTTTGTCACCACACATAATGAGAAATGTTTTCATCAGTCATTATTTGGTTAAATGACTCCCTGAAACAGCACCTGTCCTATTTCTGTGACAGGATCATGGTTATTGCTAAAAATATGTTGATTATATGGTCAAAGTAAGAGCTGGGGCATTAGTTCTATTTTATATTTCTGCATGTAGTCCTGTGTCTGTGTTAAGACTTGCAGCAATTGAGTACATTTTGTTTGTTAGCAACTACATGGTGTTAGCAACCTGAGAACTGTATTTTGGCTTTAAAATCATCTCTTTAATTTCCTTATTCTTTCACATTCCTCTCATTTCAAAATAACAATGTATTCCTTTTCTATGGATAAAATAAGAAATGTGTGCAGATGCCCATTCAAGGAGAGTTGTTTGGGTTAATTTGAAAAAGTGAGAAGAGAGGCATTTTGAATAGAACTGTCATGGACAAGGTCTGAGGAAGTTCTTTTCCTTGCTTTTGTTGTGCAGAGTAGCTGATTATCCCATAAAGGTTCTTATCAGCTAGTCCAGAGAGAAAGGCAAACTGTGCTCTCTTCACTTGCCAAACGTAAGTGCCTGGTGTCTTTGAGATGTCCTTGAGCCCCAGGATATCCCTACCTGGCTGAAAGGTTGAGACGTGAGGCTCTCAGGTGATCCATGCTGTGATCCAGTGGGCAGAGCACTGGGAACTGCTGGGTAGGCAGCTGAACTGAACTCTTGTTACAGTGTTTTACTCTTTGAGAATGTGATGATGTTTAGTTTTTGGCTTTTTGTTTTTCTGTCTTTCTGGTATCAAGGTAAAAAAGCAGTAACTCCACGGAGCGCAGATCCAGCTTTGCTCTCTTTAATTATGTAGATAGCAAAAGTCAGCCTGTAAAACGGAAGGTCACAGAATAATATATAACAAGAGTAGTGAAATCCCTGAGGGCTGTGACTTCTTGCACATGGATCTAATATCTCAGTTGTACCAATAAATATTACTCATAGATGGTTCCCTTCTCACGTGATCTCTAGTCCACCTGAGGCCAGTGTTGCTCTGCAACTGGGTTCATCTGGGTTTGCACTTTTCTGCAAACACTAACAGTGACAGCAGGACCTTGTGCTGTGGGACAATAGTGATCATGACAGTTCTGCCACTACTTATTCCTCTCTTTGCATGTAGCCCTAATAAATCTCTGTGAATGACTGGAAATGTCAGTGTCAGAGGCTTGAACACCAGAGAAAGTGGGAAGATTAAATGGTATCTAACTCAGAGTGCAGCTGGATGAATAATGTTTACAGTAGTCCATTCATTAGACACCAAGAAAACGTTTAGATCACTTTAACTCATTTTTCACTGATTATCAGTGCTTGGTGACTCTGTCATGTCAGTGGACTATTTCAGGATGTGCCATAAGGTAAAAAAGGAATTCCCTGTGCCTTTAACAGCAGAATGCAGCATGTAACAACATGAGTTTGTTTGTGTGAATCCAGCAGGTCCAGGCTTGTCAGCCACCTTAATGCCCTTTCAATAACACTGTAATTTCTTCAGACAAAAGCCTTTGCAATTTGAACAGAAATATGACTGGCACACAGGCTATGTTACTACGTGCACAGGAGAGCCTGACCCAATCATGGCTCTGAGGTCCAGCCTTCTCACCTGTACACTGTATTTTCCTATTGAGCAGCATGTTTGTTCTGAAGGTTTAGGTTTCTTTGAAAATGTTAAGAATTTTGTTTTCCTGAAGCTTGAGTTGTTATTTAAAGACTAGTCCTCCAATTTTCTTTTCAGAAGAAAATTATTGCCCTTCTGGTTTTTGATAACCTGAGACTGACTGCAGATTATAGCTTCTCTGTACTCATTTGTGCCATAGGAACACAGTTCCCAAAAGAAGGACGGTAATTCTTTACCCTAAGCAATAAACACCTTGTGTTAGGCAAAAATACCAGTGTTATACAGTTGTTTAACATCATCAACCTGCACCTGTTGGATCACTCTGTTACTGGAGTAACAGAGTTATGGATGATGGAGAGCATCTCTGGAGATCACCTGGTCCAACTTCTTACTCAGAGCAGGATCACCTACATCAGCTTACTCAGGGTCATGTTTTGTTTTTGATATTTTGAAAGATGAAGAAACTATAACTTCTCTGTGCAGCCATTCTAATGTCCTACCCTCATGGTAAAACTATATTTTAAATGGAATTTTGTGTATCTCAGTTTGTGCTTAGTGCCTCCTGTCCTTTCAGTGGATACCAGTGCTTATATTTAAGAATCAGAACCTAAGCATTTAGCGGTTTTTGTTTGGAATTGTGGTATCCTTTCATAAAATTTCATTAGATCGGGATCTGGAAAAGAAAGGACATTTTTGTTTTTTCCACAAGATGTTTCCCACTCCCTCATTTGAAATGCTGAGTCCTGCACTCGGATCACAACAACTCCTGCAGTGCTGCAGGCTGTAAGTAGAGTGGCTGGAAAGCTGGAAAAGGACCTGGGGGTGTCAGGCAGCAGCAGCTCAACATGAGCCAGGTGTGCCCAGGTGGGAAAGAAGGCCAGTGGCACCTGGCTTGCACCAGCCATAGTATGGCCAGCAGGGCCAGGGCAGTGATTACTCCCTGTGCTGGACATGGCTGAGGCCACACTTCAAATCCTGGGTTCTGTTCTGGGCCCCTCATGACAAAAATGACATTGAGAGGCTGGAGAGTGTCCAGAGAAGGGAACAGAGCTGGGGAAAGGTCTGGAGCACAAGTCTGAAGAGAAGCAGCTGAGGGAGCTGGGGGCCTCTTGCTTTCCAAACTCCCTGAAAGGAATGTCGAGCCAGGTGGAGGTCAGGCTCTGCTCCCAGGTAACAAATGAAGGATGAGACAAAGTTCCTCAAGTCATGCCAGTGGAGGTTTAGATCAGACATTAGGAATTTTATTCTTTTTTCATGGAGAGGTTGTCAGGCACTGGAACAGGCCACTCAGGGAAGTGCAGTCACCACCCCTGGGCATCCAAAAACATGTGGATGTGGCACTTGAGGACCTGTTTTAATGATGAACATGGTGGTGCTGCTGGGTTGACAGTTGGACTTGATGACCTTAAATGTCTTTTCCAACCTTACCAATTCTGTGATTCTGTGGTACTCCGATTTCCATGCCAGGAATGTCTGAGGACTCCAACTTGGTGGCACAACTAACTCCGTGCTAGTCCCTTACTGACTCCCCAAGTTGAGCTGAACTGTTGTGAATGACAGACCACGTTCCTCACAGGCTCAGTGAGACTCATCATAGCCTCACTGGGAAAATCACACTTCTTCCTAATGAGCTGGCTTTTCTCTTGTTTTATGAAGCATTCTGGTACCTGTTGAGAAAATTCTGTTGAGGAATGTGTATTAATGGTCCAGAACATAAAGTCACAGAACAAATCTAATTTTAAGCATGTTTAATTTGCAGAGAACAGGACCACATGGATGTCCAGTCAGAAGTTTGTGGTTAAACTCGTGTTTTGCTGAGCAGAACTCAGCCATAATCTACAGAGGAAAACATCTATATTTGCAGTTTTGGGCTGTTAGATATTTGTAAGCCTAACTGGGTGTCCAGATACCTCCTAGCAATGGAAAGCAAGTAGTCTTCTAATTGACTCCGATATACCAAGATTTGCAGGTACTAAGGTAAATTCAGGCTGAAGTGAGGTGGCAGGTGTAACTCTCCATTTGTACACAAAATTATAGTAGTTTGGCTTTTTATGACATTTTAGCCTTTAAAAATATTATAAATAATAAATCTAACACAAGTAAGCAAATATTATTTTGGTCTTATGAATAAGCTTAGGAAAAGGTTAAGTGATTCATAATCCATCTTTTAAATAGTGTTAACTGAGCAACCTGAGCAAGGAAAAGATCCAAAACCTATTTTCAGAGTTTTTCAGTCTTGGCAGATTTACAGACCAAGATGCTGAAGTTGACATGTACAAAGCAGGAAATGACTCATGGGGAGCCAATATCCTAACGTGATACCTGTTTTGATAATTAAAAGGAAATTAATGGTTGTTTATTCCTGAAAATAGTCTTGAGATAGCATACAAGTACAATTAAGTATAGAAATACAAGTCTGGAATACCAAGTGATTTGTCCTCCTCCTCTCAGTCTTATCTAGACTATCCCTAAGAGATGCTTCTTTGGGAACATTCAGTGATGCCTATTCAGCATATATACCAATTAGTCTCTGTCAATGCTTAATTATTGTCCAGAGAGAGTATTTTCCTTTAGTAAAATTCTTTTACTCTGAATTATCTATTTTCCTTTTTAATAAACAAGATCTTTATGTATATAGAAGACACAGATGAAATTTTCTTCAGTCTTTGCTTTCTTGAACTAAACAAATCCTTCAGCTTGCCTTCAAGCTTGAGTAATTTCTAAATGTTGAGTGGTTTGGTGTGTTGTGGTTTGGGTGTTTTTTTGTTTTAGGGATGGTTTTTATGACCTTTTCCAGTCTTTCTCCAGTTAATTTATATGATTCTTAAGCTCCAGCTTGGAGGTGCATGTAGTGCAAATAGCAGTGCCAATAAAAATTACTACAGCAAGTGCCTCTTTAATTCCTAATTTTTCCAGCTCTCTAGTCAGAACACTTTATCTGCTCTATTTTAACATATTTTTGAATCCTTTAACATTTATACGGTTTCTCCATCCCTGGTGTTTTCCCAAAAAATGCTTCAGTGACAGTCTCAACCATTTGTTACTTGCCCATTTGCAAGCAGGTGTAATACAGTAGTACTGCACAGTTTACAGCTGCCATTTGACTTGTAGAGTGTTAGGTTTCTCTTCTGCGAGAATTTTGGTTTCTCATAGTGGTGTGATCAGACTCTGATCACCCCTCACTGAAAACAGCATGGTTTTGGAGTCAGGGAACTGCTCTGATATAAATCCAGTGTGAGGCACACCCTCACCACTGCTTTTGCTCTGCCAGTTCAGAAAATAGGGACACACCTCTAACACCTTCGCGCCAGTGTGCAGACCCAGCGTGGCTTTAGGCTCCCTCCTTCACCCCATCATGTACAGCAGACTCGTAATCTCTTAAGTCTTCACATATAAACCTAATAGCTACCAACCCTTATTTCTGAGGAGGAAGACTGCTGTGGGTCTCTTCACAGCTGGATTTATGCCTATCCAAATTACTCTGTGTGTGTGTGAGTGAAAAGATTAGTGACGGCCATGCTGTTACAGATAACAACACCCAGTCCACCGCCTATCAGTCATGAGCAGAGCGTGTATTTCACCAGCAGGGCCAGAGCAGTTTGCCTAATCTTTCGGATACAAAGGGTAAAATGTCTTGCTTCCAACCCTTGCTGAGTCTGGCACCTGCAGAAGTGTCCGTGAATCAATTTTGAGCTGGCGCTCCTGCCACAGCAGTGTCCAGGCACAGCGCAGTAGCGTAGCAACACCTTCAAAATACAGACCTGTATTATCTAGGAAATTGTCCCTGCACAGTGATTGCAGCAGTGGCTAATACAATGTAAATAATGTAGTATCTCACCGAGAGAAAATTAAAACAGGATTTATTTGCTCATTTATTTTTCCTCATATATATTTCATCTTGTGATATCGTCTTTGATGTTCTGAAAACAAGGCCCTTATCCCAGCATGGACTGTTTTTTTTTTTCTTTTGAAACATCTCAGCTTCTACATTTTTGGATTGAAAAATGTGTGGATTTGTGGATTGATTACTTCTTTGCTGTCTTTGAAAACCTACCTGTGCAGCAGTACTGTCACCTGTTAAATGGATCCTGTCCAAAACAGAGCAATTTCTATTATTTCAAATTGATTATTTCAGAAGTACCTAAAGAACAGCTCTACAGAGACTAATAATCTACAAACACAAAATAATGCATAATTCCTGCAGAGCAACAGGTGATGATATATGTCAATTATTTTGGAGCCTGCAAGAGGAAAGCAGCATTTCTGCTCTGCTCTTTGTTTTCTTTAGATATCAAAGGTTGGATTTGGCTCATCCAACTGAAGGTATGTCTGTAAGCCATTAACTACACTTCTTCAGGATATCTAGGCTCTTTTTGCAACAAAAAGCTATCCGAAATAGCATGATGGGACGTTATTCCTGTGGCCAAGTGCAAGCACCACCTGTAGAGGGAGGTTACTTGCTCGGTAGACTCCGTTCATTGTATGGAGCAGGGCCTAATTCAGTTTTCCAGCCACGGGCATCCCCTGCTGGTTTAGATGTCTAAAGGCTTCTTTCCTAGCCTCCAGCTGCCTCTGCAGGCTGTGGATGTCCCATAGATCCTGTCTCATATATATTTATGGATTTCCTCAGCTATCCTGTCAAATACTGCTGGATATCTAGGCTTTGGAAACTTGATCAAGCTATAAACTTTCACTGAAAACAGTGGCACAGTTGCCTGAAGTTAAATAAACTAAATACCACCAGTGACAGTTTTAATACGAGCCTTAGATGACTAGATTAGACTAGAAGTGAATTCTGGTAATGGACATCTGGAAACAAACTTTGGATTGATTAATTTATTTTTTCAGGCTATTGAATTTCCCTTTTTGTTTCAGTGCCCCCACTCAGCAACAACTAAAACGCAATAGTGATCAAACAGTGTGATGTTGGACAGTTCTGCTGTTCACATTACAGTCTAAATTAACCAGACAAAATAATTGAATATATTTTATCATTTTTCAAAGACTGAGATCCATCACTCTTCCTTTAACTTCAGTCAAATTTTATCCTTTTTTTAACAGCAATCTCCATATATGTGTCTTTCAATTGTATTTGTTTCAGAATTACATTTTATTTCAGACACCACAGTTGAAAAGCCAATTGAACATGCTAAATCTGAATGCCTAGGTACTGCTTCAAACACAGCTTAAGATTTTAATTGGGAAAAGAAAAATTGTTTGTTCCTTTGGATCATAAGATGTTGCACTGAAGGCAAATTTTCCATTGTTTTGCTGCTGTATTTACTAGTTCATTTAGAAATATTCCATGTCCTCTCATAACCTTGTTTGTAGTTGAAAAGAGACATATAAATATTTTTATGTATTTGTGGCAATATAAAAAAATATTTACCACTTCTTTGTGGGAAATGTTATGAACCTGTATGAAACTGCCTTCTGTGGCAGAGAAAAGGAGGAAGTGAGGCACTCTAAAATGAGTCACTTATATGTCATCTGCAGGTATGATTTTTATATTTCGATCTCTAGATGATCTTTTTCGTGTCAATTAATGAAACAATTGTAGGTGAATTTTTACTGGTGGTACTTCTCTGACAATGTAAGATGTCAGTGACACTCGTGACGTTACAATGACATGCTCAGGGATAGATGGGAAGTGAATTTGTCAGTGCACAGGTCTGGTTTCAGTACATCCAGCAGGGTTCAAAACCAGAGTTTGGATTCACAAGTTAATTGATTTTCTGTTGCAGGCTCCATGCAGTATGAGGTATGTACTGAAGTAAAACTTGAGAACACATCTTCTGAGAGAAAACCATTATCTTCCTGCTTATATGTTTATAAAAGATGAGGTACAGAAAGGTAGAAATCTGAACACTGACCAAGATGGTTTCTTTAGGGATTCTAGGTAATCTGAAAAAGAAAGTCATGGGACTAGATGTGATTTCTGGGACATGAAATCGAGTATTCTGTTATAGACAGCCTCATCATGTAATACTTCATTCATAAAGGGATCAAGGCCTATTTAGAAACTATTACTATTGCTATTCATTTTGGAAATCTGCTTCAGAATATCATTGCTCTAAAGATTTGACACGTTAATTTCCAAATTACTTTTATTTATGTACAGCTAAAACATCCTTGCTCTTGTGCCAGCATGGTCCCCTAGCAGTCATTCACGCATTTAGCTCTTTTTAAAATCAGTTTATGCTTAGATGACCTCAGATGTTTTGGGGCTAAACCAACCCATTCTTTTTGTTTCCATTTCTGCCAGTTGTCATAGTAATCCCTTTCTGCACATATTTTCTTTCCACAAAGATGCCTTTTTTTTTTTTTTTCACAGCTGCATCTTGTCTCAGGTTGCTTCTGCTTTTATAGCTAAACTAAACAAGCAGCAAAAAGATTATTTTAATAACCTCCTGTTTTAAGATACCTATGATTGTTTGAGTAAACAAAATCTATTTGAGGTGAAATGTCTGTGTTGCTGTGCTTTGGGAGATCTCAACACTGTGTCCCTGTAGCTTGAGAGCTGGTTGAGAAGCAAATGGAAGGAGTGGAAGCATTACATCTGAAAATATAGATATTTAATCACTCTTCAGACCTCTGCTCACATGAATTTATACCATTTTTGGATTTACTTTAAAATCTATTTGATTAAAAATCTAACCAGAAGAAATGTTTTATATCTGTCCAGGTTTATACCTTGGTCTATAAATACGTTCATCCTTAGCTGTAACACTGATACTTTGGGTGGCCCCTCATTGCAAGGGGGTCTCTGTTAGCCAGAAATGGCCAGTGAGGTGCCCAAACAATACTGGCAAGTCCTCAGTTAATAGAAATACTAGGAGAAATAATTTAGAACTTAGAAAGTTTTTATTTTTCCTAATGTCATCAGAAATTCTTCCTAATTTTAAAACACATTTTTCTCACCATTTCAAATTAACTTCTCAAAGCCTAAAGTTACTACAAGGTCATATTTCCACAAAAAGTTACTAAAAAGACTATACTAGAGAAAGGTCCAGTGTTAAAAAATCTGTTACAAACCATGTGGCCTGTTTTGAAGAGGCACCAATCTGTCTGCCCTTTCTTTGGTGAGCGCGTGGATTCGTAAATAATCACAGTAAGCAGTTTCCAGTTACATAGGACCTAGTCACACGCTGACATAAAAAACACCACCTTTGTAAAAACACCACTGCTTGATTTACATGTATATCACACTGAATGATTGCGTCACACATTGGACCTCATGAGGCACCTTAAATTCACGAATTTTCACCAAATATAGGCAGGATGCTCGTCTGTTGAGTCAGTGACTTGCTCACGGTCCTCGGTGCGCCGGCGCCTGGCGGGAGCCGCTGCCAGGAGCAGCCGAGGAGCAGCCGAGGTTCCGAGCGGCCGATTCCCTCGGCTCCTCCCCGGGAGATTGCCGCCAGCGGAGCCCGGCCGGAGCGGGTTTCTGCGCGGCCCCGGGCGCGGATTGGCCCCGCACCCGCGGCTGATACCGGCTAAAAATAGCTGCGGTATAAAAGCCCGGCCGGCAGCTCGGCCACCCGGGCATTCCCACCTCGACTGCCCGCCAGGGAGGAGACCGCGCTCTCCAAGTCCCTGCGAGGATGTGACCAAAGAACACCCTGCTGCCTAATTTCGCTTAACAATTAACTTGTCAGGACTGGACTGTGTGACTCATGGGGACGGTAACCAAGTACATTTTATATGTATATATTAACCCACACCAAACAAAACAACAACCAAAAAAAACCCACACCAGACGGAAGGCCAGATTTTCCGAGCAGATTTTCCAAGCAGAGTGTGACAGGTGGAATGTCTTTGGAAATGTGCCTGTAGAATACTGTGTACAAGAATGTTGTATATATATTCACATAATCACCTGTATGGAGAGCATACTTCATGAGAATAGAGTTCTGAACACTTGAAACAGTGTACTGAAAACAAATGTATTTTCATTTGACAATGGTTTGACTAAGCTGACATTGAGGAGTTCAAGAGTCTATTCTTAGCTTGCTGTTGATTCTGGGGAAATTGGGTCATTTCCTTGCATTTTTGTTCACTTTCAAGCTTTTGTTTTAAGATGTAGCCTGGGGGATCAGTGAGTTCAGTGGCTGAGTGCATTGCAAGATAAATCTTTGGGTGCCTTTGGATGAGTAAAGAAGACACCAGGGTTGAAAAGCTCCCTTTTTAAGATCTGGCAAAAGTTACACTGACTTGAAAATGATGCAAACGGGACAGAATTAGGAAGCATTAAAAATCAGTGGCACTATCAGCCCTATCCACAGTAAACTATTCCCACATGTATTACTTTCAGTGGCTCTGAGTCCTTGTCTTTGATTTTATGAAGCTTTGCACTATGACACTATGAAGTGTGTGGATTCCCCTCCATTTTCATTACAGCATTTTAATTTTTTTTCTTTTTTTTCTTTTTGGTTTACAATAATACAGTGCAAGGCTTATAATATCTTGGGAGAGTGATAGATGACCTGGCTAACTTGCTTTCAGTTTTGATTCTATATGCTTAGTTACCTAAACAGGATTACACAACTTCACCCTTCTGAACTCTGCCTTTTCCTCTCTGAAGGTCAATTTTCTGCATGAATCTGTAGTCAAGACTTAACTGGAGAATCTCTGTTTGCTCCCACCCTCTGCAGGGGAATTTAGTTTTCTCTCAACAACATAAGATACCTTTATATATATTTATTAACTAGTCTGGTATCAAGTCTGACTTGATGCTTGTCTAGAAATGGGTAGAAGTTGCTAATAATGAGGAAAGGGATCCATATCTCATTAGAACTGTTCCAACTGATGTAGGTCTCACAGGAAAACCTGGTCCATTTTCTACAGAATCGCATCAGAGTTGTCACCGAGATCAGGGCAGTGAGACTGCAAAGACAAACTGGGCTTTGACATTTTGGTGGTCTGTGAGGTTGCGCCCAGGAATTGCGGCCAGAGGCCAAGGGTCCACACCTTTCTTATAAAGGTGATACCTGCTAGATGCTCTGTGAAAATTTGTGATTTTGGCAAAAGATGGAAAATTTCTGGAAAATATTCAACTTGAGAGGTAAAAAAACCCCTTATGTCTTTCTAGTTATATTACTCAGTATTCCCAGATCTGACAGACTTAAACAAGGCACCACTGTTATTTAGACTGTGCTCAGTGCTGAGTTTCACAAAAAAATTATTTTTGGTCTTAAGCCAACCACCTTTTTAAGAATTACCATTACCATCTTTCACTTAAGGATGTGGGCCATGTTCTTTGAAGTCCCAGTGAGCTGGGTTTGCTGGTCACGAGCAAAAATCTGTTAATGTTATTGTTACCAGAAAAAATCTGCTAATGTAAAAGTGTATTTGCAGAAGTTCACATCTGTACTTAACACACCACCTTACTTCAATTCATCCTGGTTGTTTGCATTAACTCTGCAGTGAAAAGGGTCTTCAAGCAAAAAAAAAAAAAACAAACCCTAAAATGGAGTGTCACCAAGCCCACCTTAGGTGCTGCAAGATCTTGAACTCTTACTTTCAAGTTCTTAGGAAGGAAAAAAAGAACAAAGAACCCACTGTTCATTTCATAACAGCTTGAGGTGATGCACTAAGGCAAGTGAACTGGCAAACTTTGTGGATACTTTATCACAGAAGTACGAAAAGGTGAAATGAAAACTGAATGAAGGCAATTTATTAAAGAGAATGGAAGAGTTCTTCAGTTCACTGTGAGGCTCAAGGTCAGCCAGCTGCATTAACCCAGGCGAGCAGCACTGCCACTGACCAGAGGAATCACCATTGCAGAGGTTAAACTTTGCTGCCACAGAGGGAGGTAAAGATGTTGAGCCCTGTTATTTCACACTGATCCAGTGTGAGTTTATCAGGGAGCAAAAATCCAGAGGCCCTTTTCTTAAGTCAAACAGTAGATACGCTGCAGAGGATTCTGAAATCCACGGTGCAGATCCATGCATATAACCTGCCCTGCAGGTACTGATGCCAGCGTGTGAACCCATGGGGACTAGACTGACTCATGAGTAATTTCAAACTGAGCTGCTGAAGGCTTCAACTTCTAGAAATAATGTGCATCAGAACATAGGAGGTAATTTCAGCTTTCAGCCAAATTGTTTGCAAAACAACAGTGTGAAATACAAATGTGTCCAATGAAATCAGCAGCAGCAGTGCATTCTTTGAGCCTTATTTACTGGGAGGAATGAAAGCCTAGCCTGAGATGTGCATGAGTTGTACATGCCATTTTGAAGAGTTTCTGTAAATAATAATTCATAAATCAGGATTAAAGTAGTGTGTTGTGAGCTGGTCTTTTGTTTGGGGGGGATTTAATCCTAGTTTGCATGTTCATACTTTAAATCTTAATCAATTTAGACTTAATTTATGGTAAGAAGCATACAAAGAAGTGAACAGGAATAATCTAAATAGGGACTTGCATGATGAACTCCTGAAAAATAAGACAGGAATAGGCATTACTTACTGTGTTGTAGACTTGGAAGTAAAATCATGTAATTTTAGTTCTATGACAGTAATGAGTCAACTACAATGGGTACATCTCACTTACCTGGTGCTGTTTTTCTTCACCACACTTGACAGCATGAAGGATTCATTTTGAAAAACAAGGGCTGAGGATTTCTACATTTCTCCTTTCATCAGCTGCATTATCCATATAGCCCACAATGGGCTTGGGACAATCTGTCATGTTCTCCATTGTATCTCCTACAATGCCACTTTCCAGAGCAGTCTCAGTCCTGGTCGGAAGTATCTTTTGTTTTTAATTGAAATGTCAGTTTTGAAATGATAGTGAAATAAACCACTGCCCTCTAGAAGCCTCTGTACTGAATGGAGCATTAGGAGATGATTTTGTACCTTTTCAGAGCCACTTCCTTACAAATGGGTACCTGAGGCTGTCTCAATATGAGCACTGAGATCATTATCCATAATGAAATCCCTCTTCATACTGAACAGCAGGAGGTTTTCTCTTGAAGGTGTTAATGCTTATTTACGTTACAGCAAAGTTTGATGCTGCATCCATGTGAAAACATAATTAAATATAAAAATAATTCCATGGTTTTGGACTAGAAATTTTCAAAACTCCAGTCTGAATGGATTCATTCTGCTAAACAGAAGAGTTTCAGCAAGATAATTTAAAAGCTAAAATAATGCTTTTTAATAAAAAGATAAAGGAGAGCTGCTGTAGCTCATAGCTGTGATGGATTAATAATATCTGGGGGTGGGTATAGAATGGGTTATCTCAAACTGGCCAGTTAATGGAGTGCCAAGTTTTCTGGTCTAGGCTTTTCCATCCCACCCCATTTATTGGGACATTCAGGCTGCACAGCTGTTTTTGTATCTCTTGATGTCTTTTCTTCCATTACCTTGAGTTTGGGAAAATTTACAAAAAGGAACAAAATCACAGTTCTTCCATTAAACCAACACATTTTGAGGTACTTACATCTTTAGAGTTGAGGGAAAGTATCTGATCATCCCATGTTGGCATGAGGCTGATGAGAAGAGCTTTGTATGTCCTTGCACATCTTGTACATTTCGGGAGGGGAACCTGCTCTCTGGCCCCAAATAGCTGAGACAAATCTTTTGGTTTTCTGAAATTCAGACAAGAAATCGAGAGTGACACATTGTAAATCAAAAGAAAATAAAAATTTCTGGATTGATTCTTTGCAATTTTTAACATAAGTGTGTTGCATATCAAAAATACTAGCATCCAATAAATGCAGTTGCAAATTGCCAGTAATTCAGAACTCTCTCTGGAAGAGATGTTTCCATAACCCATTCAAACCACCCTGGCTGCTGCTTAGGTGTGTGGGTTTTTTGGCAACTACGCAGTTAAATAATTCCCTGGTAAAATCATAGCCCCAAATACCATTTACAGCATTTACTGCAGCTGCACCAAGTTTTTACTTCTTTTCATCACAACAGTGAAAAACGTCGACTGTGTTGTATAAAACTTGCAATACCTGCTCTCATGGAACGAGCTGGATGGAAGCACTGGGGGATGGATGTGCTTCGTGCATTGATCCTCCTTGGTAATGTAGCAGTCTGCTGGAGAACTGCATGATAGAGTTACCTTCTGGATGCTTGGCCTCTGCTTCACCCCCTTGGGACAAATCTTTGCTGGAAGTGAAGCTTGGATCAGGCCTGTGAAAGCTGATAGTGCATCAGTGTTCACCTACAATAGAGGTTTTATATGGGGACATGGCCATTCCTTTTCTGAAACTGTCCTCTTCTTTTATTAATAGGATGACGTGCTCATATTCATTTCTATATCTCATAAACCTCAAACTATAATGACTTGGCTTATGAGGAGTTCATAATTCAGTGTCTAATGTTCTTGTGTGTAACTCAAAGCCTCTACTACTCCTGACTTGTGAGAAAATGATAGGCCAAACTAAGTGACTCATTCTTTGCAGTAAAATGAGAGTGTACTAATTATTTATCAGTGTCTTACCCTTAATTTGGCTGAAGAAAGAGCTGATTTCATAACACACAAAAGAGCTGTGTAGACACTAAAAACCATTATAGTCAGAAAGGTTCCACCCAGATGTAAGCGATAAGTCAGTTTTATGTGACAGAAAAGCAGTAAATGCATGAATAGATTCCTAAAGCAGTGCATATATATATATATTTATATATGCATCTATATATATTTCCTCCTACTCACTGCCTTCTACAATGTTTATCCTAAATTCAGCTTTCAGAATCTCTTTTTTAAAACATGATTATATGAACAACATTATGTTGTCTATTATGTTTGGTCTCTTTTAGGGATTCCATGGGGTATTTTTGTGAGGCAGAACGGGGGGTTTTTTGAGGTGGGCTGGCTTATTCTTTCCGTGGATACCTTAAAGCACAGCGGGAACACCAGATGTGTGGTATTCACTCCTCCACTTCTGTAGCCTCTGAGCACCCCATATAAGGTCCTGGGGCAGGGGTAAGGTGGAAGCAAATGGGGAAAGCACCTTTCAGTGGCAGCACTGCCCAGAAACACCCTGAGCTAGGTGGGATCTGGCCCGTTCCTGCAGTGGTTTATATCTGGGTTAGGAAGGAAGTGGCTGCAGGGCACCTTTGCTCCCTTTGTATTGCAAAGTTTCCCTTCTGCTTTGCTGAGCCTCAGCACAAGAATCTTCATCTGCAAAATGATTATAACACACCACTAAACCCAGACAATAATTGTGAGGGAAGGGTTTGAATGTTTTGACACATTGAGTCTCTACTGAAATTGCTATATCTAGACTTTGACTTCCAGAGAAGCACAAGACATGCACAGCTTCTGGAGTGAGGGATGGCACATGCACAGGAATCAGGCACTAAAGCCTTGAAAGATTTCTTTTACTTAAAAATTACTGCAGGATTTGTCTGACCATTACATGTTTATGTCTTGTTTACCCTGGGCTCAATGGAAAAAATTAGATACTTCTAGGGCATACTTTTCCATTCTAAAATAGCCATCTAAATAGGTCACATGCATCACAACTTGTAAGTGCTGATATTTTGAAAGCTGATTTTATTTCTACTCTTCGGTTTAGCACTAGCAGCATTACCTTATTACTGTGCTCATAGCTGGCAGTATTTTCTCTTCCAATAGAGATGGTCCTGTGATATAACTTGTTTAAACCACTTGCCTATATCAAAACAATGTTTTCAGTGAGGCTGGCGCTACAGGTAACCTCAGTGAAGATGTCCCATTTCCCAGGAACCCTCATTAAAGGGAAATAATGTCACCACGAGGTGCTAGAGCAAAACAATTTTTCAGAAAAACCTGAAAGATTATAATTGAATAGTTAATAATACATTATTTAGGGATACATTTTAGAGATACGATGATTACTCTTAAGTTTTTGGCAGACTTGTATAACTGTAATGCATAATTACAATGCAATGATTCTTTCTGCCACATGTAAGTACACTTAGCCCATGTCTTTGGAAACTTGCCGGTAGGCCTAAGAATAATTGTACTCTAAATGTTTGGTAATTAATGTGCCTAGTCCAAAAATTACATGTAAAAATTTGAAATCAAAGGAGTAATAGCACTTAATTCTCTTATAGTTAACCTTCCAGTTATTTGAATGAGTGCTAATTAGATCTAAAAACCATAAGCACACTTTTACAGTAATTATAATGATGATTATGTTGTAATTACAGTTGCAACAGCATAATGAGATTTAGTTGTTAACCATTTCAGTCCTTCACGTAGTGCACATGAAGCAGCTGTTGTGGGAAAATTCCCATAGAACTTACCCAAAGGGCCACAGAGGCGCTGGCTGTCGCTCCTCTGGAGCTGTGTCAAATGCCTAGAGGTCAGAGAGAATTGGAGATCATCACAGAAACACACAGCTAAGAGCACTTTCAGGAAAGGCGAGTGTTTGATCATGTCAAAACCCTCCCCAAAAGGTCTCTCTGTGTCAGCAGGGGAAGGTAAAACTGCTCATGTCTGGCAGCTCAAGCTGCCAACAGCCTGGGAGCCAGAGCTTTGGCAGTCCTGAAACAGGATCAGAGGCAGAAGTGCAGGAAGAGGGCAGGAGGACACACAGTCCCTCCAGGCAGGGATGGGGATAAGGAGGAGGTGCCATTGACCCCTTCACCTCTCCCCGCTGTCCCCTCCTGTGCCAGCAACTCCCTCCCTTCATGCCTTTTGGCTGTGTCAGGACTTTCTATAGGTGCCACCTCATGATCAGGGCTGCTGCTCGGTGCCCTCTGAGTCACGCAAGGAATGCAGGGTGAAGGAAAGGGAGCAGGGATGACAGCAGTGCGTCAGCAGCAGGCTGAGGCCCTTGGAACTGTTCTCCCATGTTCCACCCAGCGAATCATTGCTCTCCTGTCCTCCCTCTACAGCCAGCACCCCGAGGGGCACGCTGAGAAACTATGGGAAATTATGAGAAGTTATGAGACCCAAACATTCCCATTCCTCCCCTCCTGAGCTCCATCAGCAGTGGTCACATCACAGGTGCTTCTCAGCTGACTATTCAGTTTTGGCTTCTGTAGCACTTTATACCACACACGTGGTTTACCTTTTTGCTGAAGCAAAGCTCTTCTTTTCTTCCCATTCCTTGATTGATCTACAGCCAGTGCACAGACTCTTTTTCTCTTACCTTTATTAACAACGACGATATTAGGATTTTGAACAGCTGGAGGCAGGGCAAACACCCTTCAGAAAAGCAGGAAAAACCATCACTGTTGCTTAAAGCAACGAAACCAGCCCTACTGCAGGACTTCCTTCTTCCCTGTCCCTGGTGTTCCCAGCTGTAGAATAAGGGAGGGAACCACAGAAATGCTGAAAACTGGGAAGAGAAGAATTATTTGCTCAGAGACTGATCCTGCCGTAGGTACCAGGAGCTTGTCTCCTCCCCTGTGAGTTTAACCCCACCCTCTGTTTTTTTATGCTCTGGGCTATTTTGGGCAGGCAGCGAGGGCTGCAGCTCTGACCGATGAGGATACTGTACCAGAGCACAGCAGCACTTGTTGCTCCTAAGAACGACCGCAACAGGGACTGCTCCTCTGCTGCCTGCCTTTTCTTAATTATTATTAATTTAATAACCTGCAAACTTGTTTACTCCACTGCTTTCGAGCTTTATCGTTACAAATGATGTTTTAAGAGCTTTCTGAGAGCTGTTCAGAAGGGAAACTCACACGCTGAGCAGTTGAAACCTCCTTTTGCCATTTAATATCAAGAGATCAGCTGGTAGCCTTGGGGGTGAAAAAATGACAGACTCAGTTGCTGCTAATGGGGAAGGAAAGGACCCTGAAATTGAGCTCTTTGTGAAGGTAAGTTGCGCTGTGAACTGGACACTGGTGTGACTCTCAGACCGGCTCAGCTTCTACTGAATAATCAAACTTTAATTTTCTGGCGCTGAGTGAAGCGGTGCTGTGACAGCCTATTATCTCTTGCACACACGCTCACTCTGCTTTCTTCTTCGTGACATTAGGTAATGTTGTGGAGAGAGAGTCAGAGTTCCTGTGTTTTATTGTTAATTCTCTCCTTGTGAGTTTGTTCTGTTATTCTTAGCCTGCTGCCTGCAATTTACTGTGTCCTAACAGGCTTTGGGTTTTGATCTATGAATCCTGACTTTCTTTTCCATTTTTGGGAAGAGCTGGGGAGGTACCAGGATTTGGTACCTCAGCAGAGACTGTCACGTCAGAAATGCTGATGGACCATAAAACAATAAGGATTGAGATAAGCTGTCAGTTTTCTGATTACTTACTGGAATACTTCCTTTTTTCTTCTAAACCAATAAAAACTAAATCAGTTTTTACTATCAGTTTCCTCAGCCTGAAGCTCATTCTGATTTTCTAGAAGGGTAACTGAGAACAGAAAGCAATTTAATGAAAATAGAGAAAAATTACTACACCTGTTATGTGGTAGGGTTTCAGAATGTTTCAAGTTGTGTATGACTGTTGGTCTTGGGCTGTGAAAACCTTATCATGAAAATCAGTGGCACAGTTGAAACCCATTACATGTACAACCTTATTAAGAGCAAACTTCATGCAAACTCTGTGTCAGTGAAGAGCTCAGATTTTTTGATGTTCAGAGTGTTTTAAAGCCTCTACACCCATAGAGGCTGAAATCCCCTCTGCCCAATAAAACTATGGAATGGTTTATGTTGGAAGGGACCTTAAAGATCATCTTATACCAATCCCCCTGCCATGGGCATGGGTATCTTCCACTAGACCACGTTCCTTAAAGTCTTGTCCAGCCTGGCCTGGAACATTCGCAGGTGTTTGGTCTCTCTAAGCCTAGTCCATTCCTGTAAATCTATTGGATTATTATTAATACGTGGGAGTTACCTCAGACCCTTAGCAAACAGAGCCCTGACTGATTAGGAAAACAAATTGCAACCCCTCCCTTCTGTCAAGATGAGGGTATGTAATTGCTTTGTACTCCCTGGTAGATATTTTGGGCTGTAAGTTGAAATGTCAGCCACATTAATGATGTGTATACATGGCCTCTTCACACATCTTCCAAAACCAGTCAGTTCAGGTGCAGGTGCAGTGACTGAACCAGCAGTGAGGTCTTTTTCCATAGCAAACAGATTTGACAAAAATTTCAGGTTCATAAGAGCCCTGTAGATCCTTTTTAGAGAGAGCTTAATGTACTAAAATGTACCAACATGAGTCCATACAGCCAGACACCTCACCTCTTACAAGTTGTTTCTACCAAATTGAGTTTAATGCAGATGCTTATGGGCTAAAAAATAGGTTTGTGATGTTGTTTGGCACTCTGTCATCAGTCAAATGTGTGCTGGAATGGAAATTTGTAGCAACTGATTTGTTTTAGTGCTCGCACTATTTCACTGAGGCTGACACGGATGTTTGTGATATGTGGTTCTTTGACTGCATCAGCTGTTAAACTGAAGGTCATTGCCCAGATTCATAGTGTGAAGCTCTGGATCCATAAGATACTGGGAAAAATGAACATTGCATTAAGCCAAGCCATGCCACCACCTGAAGATTTATAACTCCTGCAAGAGTATTTTTAGTAATGTGACTTCCTGCATAATGCATATTACAGAATTGCATAAAGACTCACATAAAATTTGGAGCCAGAACAGAAGAATTAATTGGTATATTCCTGGAGACTTTCCATTTAGGTTGAAAAATTGCAATTCTTGATGTTTTGGAAAGGTGCCATTAATTTAATTAAAAGTTTAAAAGGTTCTATGGTAAAGCATGTGACCAGAGTATTAAATTATGCACCTCAGAAGTTCAAAAATAAAAAGAGAAGAACATCCAAAGGAGAGGCAAGCTGAAAGCTGAAAAATAGGAGAATGTAAGAGAATCATGAACAGATGAAAACTTTTCTGGAGGGTGACTGCAAAGAATAGGATATTAGTAAGAATAGGATAATTAGTAATTATTATTAAATAGGAAGGCTGATCCTGGCTGGAAAGTACAGAAAAGTGTTAACTTCTGGAGGACAGTGAGATACAGGGACAAGTGGCAAATGCAAATATACTAGACCATACTTGAGGCAAGTTCTAACAGCAGGGGATGCTGGGATCAATGAGAAATTCCTCCTTTGATTTTTATAGAGGTGATACTTCACTCATGGAAAAGAGTTCTGTCCTGCATCCTTGAAGGAATAGACGGAAAATACAGTGATAAGTGAGAAAATTTAGGTCAGTAGATGTGGGCTGGTAGAAACTGTATCTTCCACAAGCCCCCAAAAAAACAGAAAGGGCTGTTTTTCACCAGCCACAGTGTCCCTAATAAAAGCATTTTCTGTCTCAGGTTAAAAAAAGAAAGGTGTTATACAATTGCTCTATTTCCCTTTGCTGTTTGTCAACCAGGAGCACAAGGAGCCTCAGACAGACAAGCAGGGAGCTGGGCTGTAACTAAAAGAGCTGTGCTGTAACCTAATGCAGGTTGGCTCAGGATCTCCTGAGCTGCACAGAGAGGCTGGGCACCACCAAGACACAGCTAAGCTGCTGTGGCAGGGACAGGTTAAGTGGTTATCACACCTATTTGTTATCATCCCCATTGATTTCACTTGTTTTCTAACGGTGTCCTAACCTGGATCTGTGAGGTATTTTTTTTTGTGAACAAGTTTTTGTTCTTGCAAGGTACGTGTTTGAGAGCAAACTCCCTCAAATTTGGGGCAGGACACAAGGAGAGTGATGGTGGGAGCGGTGAGGTCGGCCAGGGAGGTGGTGCTGCCTTGATCAGAGGTGCAGCTTGTGAGAGCAGGCCTTTGCTGAATGCTGAAACTCTGCAGCAGCAATTCCCTCTCTAAACTTGTTTGACAAGGAATTAGAGGAGGCTGCTGGCGAGAAGGGTGTGATGTGTGGTGTCGCGAGATGCTGGCGGCGGCAGCGTGGGGAAGGGAACATCGGGAGGTAGCGCTTGCTCTGTGCTTAGCCCAGCCTGTTGTAACTCGGGCTAAGTTCCATCCTCTGTGTGCTGGAGAAGCAAAGTGCTTCTGTATAAATGACAATGACACCCTGATGGAAGATATATTTAGCTTTTCCTGGCAATCTTGCACCTGTATGTGTGAACATAGTGACAAAATTGAAATAGTGCTCCTTTTATGCGAAGTAATACAATTAAAGTCCATAAGGGAGGACCACAGCATTTTTGTGGCTTCTTTCTGTTTTCAATGGAAACAGGTGTTTGGATGTACATTCCTTGCCTTTCAGGATTAGAATAGTACTTAATCCTGAATGAAGATACATTGTACCCATGGAAAACCAAACACGATGCAAAGAAGACTGCATTGCTCAGAATGCAGTCTAGCAAGCAAACAAGCCCCGCAAGTGGACCAAAGTACATTTCATTTGTAAAATCTTCCTGCTTTAGAAACATTCTGTAACAAGATATATCTTCATCCATATTTCTGATAGTGAAAGATGGCGATATCATGGTGGTAGAAGAACGTGTGATAAGCTGGCAGGCAGCTACTTCTAGGAGGAGTCATTGCTGTGGCACTGATGGGTTAATGTCAAGGGTGTGTTCATCAGTGTCCTGGGCTGCACCAGAATCAGAGGGACCAGTCGATCAAGGGAGGTGATTCTTCCCTCTACTCTACTCTTCTGATACCCCACCTGCACTGCTGAATCCATCTGTGGGCTCCTCAGCAGAAGGAAGATGTGAACCTACAGGAATGAGTCCAGAAGAGACCACTAAGTTGATCACAGGACTGGAACACCTCTGCTATGAAAACAGCTTGGAGAAGAGAAAGCTCCAGGAAAACCTTATAGAACCTTCCAGTACCTAATGGGAGCTAGAGAGGGACCTTCCACAAGGGCATATAGGATAAAGGGAGATGGATGGCTTTAAGCTAAAAGAAGTTAGATTTATATTAGATGTTGGGAAGAAATTCTGTATGTAAGGGTGGTGAGGTCCTGGGATGGGTTTCCCGAAGCTGTGAATCCCTGACAGTGTTCAAGACCAGGCTGGGTGGAGCTCTGAGCAACCTGGTTTTGTGGAAGGTGTCCGGGCCCATGGCAGGGAAGTTGGAATGACATGATCCTTAAGGTCCCTTGCAACCCCAACCGTTCTAGGATTAGGTGAGCAAGAGCTTTTGCCTAAAAGGTGTAAGATTTTACTTGTCAAAGTGTTCACCCACAGTCACACTGACCACCCTTCTAGAGAAAATGTGAAGGTGCTGCAAGTGTACAAATCAAAAGAGACCTCAGAGGTCTCGAACTTCCACAGTCTCTACTTCAGACATTTAACATGTCCCCACCTGCCAGCTGACTGGGTCCCTTAGGATTATGTCTAAAAGTGAGGGCAAGGTTTTGTACAAAACTTACTGTTCTGCATGGATGGGTCAGTCAGAGAGCCTGTCTGCCAGGACAGAGCAGTCAACGACTGTGCTCCATCGGAGTCCCAGGGGCTGCTGCTCTCAGGAAGGTGTTGCTGCCTCTCTTGCAGGGACAATTATCCCAGAAACTATCTCAGGGAGGACCAAGTTGGTTTGTTTTTTGTGTGTTTGGGGTTTGGTTTTTTTGTGTGTGTGTGTGTGTTTGTTTGTTGTTTTTTTTTTTTTTTTTTGTTATTCTGGCTTTTTTGGCGCATTTTCTGGATTTTTTTAAAAGTTATTTCTGCTGAAAGATGACTTCAAACCAACCTTGGTTTGGATTTTGGTGAAGTGTTGTCACATAGCCTTAGAGGAATATATAAATAAAAGTGTTACAAGAAAACCTGTTACAAGAAATTGTTCCTCACTATTAAGACTTCTGTGGTTTTAATATAAGAGAGTCACTCTGATAAGAAAACTGATTTCAGTTTCAGAATTTCAGGGTTATCACAACCAGTACTGGCTTTGCAAACAGGGAGAGATAACTTGATAGGAACCTTTTAACCCTTTATAACAAGAAAGGCTCAGCAATGTATTTGATTCATAGACTGCTCTCAAAAAGGGTTTTTTTTTACTGATGATTAAAAATCAGAATCAGATCTGAAGGGCTCGAAGTTCATTTTTGTTTCTTGAGAAGTGTAGGTATATCCTGGATATTAGGAGCTCAGCTTGGCTTTCTCACAAAATCATTCCTATGTTTAGCTGAACTTTCTAGATAAAGAGGAAATAACAAAGATAAAAAAAACCCACAAGGAAGAATAATGATACTGAAACATCTGGTCTGACCTGTCTGGTGCTCCAAGATTGACAATAACATTTTTTTGTTGCCAAGCCTTTCACATTTTGAAGGAGCCACAACCACCCTACAAAGCAGTACAGTGTGTGCAGTCTCTCACACTTTTCAGCTGTCACCCTGGAAGTGGTGGGAGCACAGCATTTACTGTGTATCTTGAATTTTTACTTTTTGGAGCTGCCAAGCAGGTGATAGGCACCATGGTTTGTGTCTCTTCAGACTGCTTTTGGTGAGGAAGTGCATGATCAGCAGTCTGAATCTCCTCTTCCAGCATCCTGGCCTTGTGCTTTGGCATTATGGTTACAAAATTTAAAAGGTTTACCAGTAGTCTGGACACTAGGGAGGAAAATAATTTTACTAGATTTGTTCAAGCATCTCTAAATGAGTTTTGAAAGTTCCATGCAGGGGGACTCGAGTATTTCAGTGTAGTGGTTCTCCTAAGATCTTGTCAAATCAGGAGTGATTGGAGTGACAAATCAATAACAGCACTTCTGACTCACCTCAGTCTGGGAAATGATATCTGGACTGACTGTTGCTTCTCTGTTTCATGGGGGGTTTTGGGGTTTTTTTGGTTTTTTTTTTAAGCTTTTAAAATAAAATAATTTTTAAAATAGAGGGAAAACATCTGTCTTGGCAAGAATTAGTTTTGCTTTAAAATTATGTCTTTTAAAAAAATGCAATAAATTGCCATATAACCACCTAGCAAATGTTTTAAAATTACAAGTTGCTTGTTTTTCCTTGTGTTGAAGAAAAACAATACTTTAAAGAGACTTTAGCCTGAGTTATACAATCCAGCATCTGTGTGTCTGTTATGTCTCTGAGCATTTGCAGGTTTTGTTTTGTGTCAAGACAAGGGCCTTGTTGGTGGGAATATTAGAGACAGGCAGTAAATTGTTTAAGCAGGCCAAGTTTATAAAGTGACTTGGCAGGGATATATTCACTATCCCTGCCACCTTGAACCTAGTCTGGTATGTTTGTAGGATTGACTGGGAAACTGGTTCTCAAGTTAAGAAGGCATTTCCAGTTTTGTCTCCTGCCTAAGTTCATGATCTCATCCTTAGTTTATGGTTAAAGGTGAATTATACTCTGATCTGCCATGATTTGAGGGTTTTCCTCAATTAACAGCTGTGATTCTTAATTGTATCTAGTCTAGTTACTAGACTAGTTACTACCAACTAATAGTAATAGTTAAGTAACTACTTGTTTTTTTTATTAAACTTGTTAATAAAACATGTTAATTTTGATCAAAATGTCTGATTAAAATGAAACATATTCCAATGTTTTGTTAAATATGCATACCTTCTTTATATGCCTTTATAAGTGATATCCATTCAAATAAATAAGAATTCAGAAATATTCAGCTTGGGTCATGGCCACGAAAAGTCAGTTTTGTACTGCTGAGTTCAGTGGCAGCAGAATTAGGCCTACCTTAAGTGTATTTGAGATCTTTTTTAAACTCCACTTGCTAGCTCCTTCCTTTTTTTTTTTCAGCTTTTCTGAGTCACATAGTCAAATTGGGTAAACATTGTGTTTTAATTTTACCATGAAGAAATGGTGATATTTGTAATTATTATTGCTGGTACTTAGAAATAGCCACCAGTGTGCTCTGGGTACTCTATGTTTAGCTGCAGGTTGCTCTTTTTCCACCTCTGGCAGCTCCCATCGCGTCAGGCTCACAGATTGTGTCGTGGTTCAGCAGTGACAGCGAAGCTCCAGTGTCCTCAGAAAACTTTTATTGGCAATGCATGGCTCTGCTGAGGCTAATCCAGAACAGCAAATGTCACTGGAATCGTTTGACATAACATCCCAAAAATACACAGGGATCCTTTCCAAGAGAGCCAGCCGGAAGTACATCTGCCTGTGCTCCAGGATTTAATGTTGGTATCAATCCACCTGCCTATGTCAAATAGAGTTTAATGGAAGGCTGTGTAAGGATTGTTTAGGAGAACACACTGATCATCACAGCAACAATATCACTTAGTTCTTATGTGGCACATAATTCTTCAAAATGTGGCAGATATGAGCAAAAATAATCCCAGCAGTGCTGCAAAGAGGAAAAGAAACATTATTTTGTTGGTAGTATTTCCATTTTTCAGCTAGGAGCTCTTGTAGATTTTTCAAATTACTCCTTTTTAACAGAGTCAGGCAGAAGTTAAAGGGCTGTGCCTTTATGTGTTAGTTTTATACATGAATAATAGAAGGTTTCAGTGATAAACTTTTTTAAGCTAAGGTTGACTTAAAGTCAGGGAGAATCAGTTGGGATAAGGAAGGGTTTGGTTTTGTGCTGGATTCAATTTATAAATCTTACATGAGGCAGGAAATCAGAGCAGGTACCTAAAGTGCTATAGTAGGTGCTTTGTAAATAGCTTGAAGTGATTTGTTTGACACTGTAAAATTTCATGTGGAAATTTTCTTATTCCCTTTCCTTGTCTCTTATTCTCCCCATTTTTTTTGCACTTTTGTGTTGCTGACATGCAGTAAAACTCGTCTAGATGGGGTAGCAGGGATATATATGTTCATCTGGAGCTATGAGTTAAAAAAATCTGGGTTTTGTACATCTGAGGGGTTTAATCAACATCATGTATTCCTGGCATGATTTTTTATATTAAACTTAAGACTTGGAAATTATTACAATGGAACAGAAGTAATTCAAACTGTATCCAGCTGTGTTTTGCAGTTCCAAAGCCAGTAATTTTATCTAATATCTAAGGGTAAAACTTAATCTAACTGATTGTATTTACGACGTGTTATTGCTGTTTGTTACATACCTTGATTGCCAATACACACATAAAAGTAAAATTATGAGTCTATAGGATTTTTTCTCCATTTCTCTTAAATTTAAAGATTCTTTGTAGATGAGTATTATTGTGTCCCTCTCAAGAATAATTTCATTACTTATTTTTTAAGGTGTGTATGATTCTACTTTTCTGTATGTATTTATATTTTACTACTGGTGGTGTTCACAAGCTGAAGTGATCTTCCATGATTTAACACGTTTTTCTTTGATTCAGTGACTCTGATGCACCACAGGAATGTCATGGGTACAATGTCATAAGAGGAGTTGTGCTCAAAAAAGAGATTGGATCACAAAGCCCTGAGATACAGTTCTCTAACACACCATAGCAAAGCTTTGCCCTGTTAAAAAGGCCCAATATTGTCAAAATTCAGATCAACTTTTTTTGACTTTCCATTCTATGAACAAATGAGTGCTTCTGCACTTTATCTTAATAGAAAGCCACAACTCAGCTCCCACCATTCAAACTCTCTGATTTTTATTATTTTTTTCTAATCAAACTATGAAAAGGTCCTGCAATGCAAATTTTACATGTTAAGCTCGGTAATATTCCCAGGTTTAGACCCAAATTCTTCACAGAATTTCTTTATTTTTTGTGCTTTTTTGCCTCATTCAGTAACCCCAGGTAAGTTTTTCAGGCTTTGTTAACCTTGATAAAATGCTGATATCCGTCCTTCTCTGGTGCCAAGTTTGTGGACATGTGTTGCATCTTCTGTAGGACCAACTTCTCTGCTTTTCCTGCTTGCTCTCAAACAGACTCATAAATTTCTACTGGTCTTGTAAACCCCATGATTTCTGTGTTGGTCCCCAAAGTAGCCTGGTTACTTCTTAAGAGATGTTGTATATCTGGAGCTCAAGGGCTTCTCCAGTTTTTGCTCCTGTGCACCTGGTTTCCAAAAAACATTAAAATAGTTCCTTTTTATGTATTTCCAGCAACCATTCATAAAACTGAAATAAAGCACTAATTGAAATGCATTTCAGGAGAATTGTGTTGTATTAATGCATCTGTAGGACAGTTGGAGTTGAAAATGTCCCTGCTATAACTACTCTGGTATAAAGGACATTATAGGAGGTGCTCAGATAATGACAATTTGCTCTTCTAAATCCTCAACTTGATAGATGCTAATTTTGTGGGCAGTGCAGATGATAGAAGCCCATGGAACTCACCTGTATGTGCTTGCTGCAAAAGGTAATTAAAATGCTCAAGGCCTAATATTCAAGGCTGAAACTGATTTTCATTTACTTTAAATTCCATAAAACTTGCAAGGATATTATAAGGGAATAGTAATTCCCTCCCCCTCTTTCTGTAAAACCTGCTGTGAAAAAACCCATTTCTTAGCTATTTCTTTTGCTTCTCTTGCATTTCATAGGATCATAGAATGGTTTGGGTTGGAAGAGACCTTAAAGATCATGTAATTCCCACTCCCCTGCCATGGGCAAATACACCTTCCACTAGACTAGGTTGCTCAGAGCCTCATCCAACCTAACCTTTAATACTTTCAGGAATGGAGCATCCACAACTTCTCTGACCAATTTTTTTTTTTCTCCTTTGGTCTAAGAGAAACATATCATGACTCAGTTCACCATTCACCAGTATCTCATGTGTTAAAACCTGTTCATGATTCTGGGAATTCTGGGGTTTATGCACAGAGGAAATTTGATTGATTTAGGTATGGCTTTAGTTTCTGTTTCTCGTAATCAAGAAGATGCCAAAGCAGACATAATTTTTCTTAATTTCTGCTGCTGGTAAGGACACAAGTGTAATGCTTTACTTCTTGGGAAAGGGCTCATCACCTCCAAAGAGGCTGTGCTGCGGCAGGCTCACAGTGGAGTTCAAAGTATGATGAGCTAATCCTTGTATGCTCCGTCTCAGAAAACATCTGACAGCTGAGTTCTTAGACTGTCTGTATTCAGAAAAGACTGTTTAGCATCAGTTTTAAATGTTCAGAAGATAGATTTTTTTTTTTGTGAAAGTGTTGGGGTTTGTTTTTTTAAAATTCTTAGTAGTAAAACACAGGGTGACACCAGAATTTCTCCAAACTTCCTAGATGCTGATAGCAATTAAGCATCCTTGGATCCCAGTTCTGCAAAGGAGGCTGTGCAGGCTGCTCCGTGCTTTGGCAGCCACCTCTGAACATGATTCTCTTTGCAAAACCCATTCTCTGAGGGAAAAAATAAATACAGATGCTTTTTTATAGCATTTCCGAAGCACTGTACAGTCATGGTCAGTGTTTTACAGGTGGAGGAGCAGCTGAGAAGCCATGGCCTTGTGGCAGGAGGGCCAGCAAGAACTTTACCTTGGTCCTGTGTTCTGTCCTTCAGTCATAACTCCTGTGTCCTTTGGGTTTTGTACAGCCCTTAGCATGACTGATTTAGTGTTCATGTGCCACTCAGTAAATTAGTAATTCACTTAGTAATTCACAGTAAATAGCCCAATAACAAACACACAAATCATATGAATCCCAGCTGTGCATTTTTACTTCCTCTTTTTGCTAGTGCTATCAGTAGAGATGGGACAAGGTTTAGATTATCTTTTGACTGGCTATTTTAAACAATACACAGAGCTTATGTGTGTTAATACACTGGAAAAGAGGTAGAGAAGAATAATTTTAAGGCTTAAAAATTATTTAAGATTGCCATCCTGAAGGCAGCCTGTCTCCTTTTAATTAAAGAGCAAACATCATTTGACTGCAATATTAAATGTATCTGTGGGGTCGTTTTAGTATAGTGGAAAGAAGTGTAACAAGACAGAATGATTTGAGTTGGAATGGACTTAAGGACTGTCTACTTCCAACCCCTCTGCCATGGGCAGGGATACCTTCCACTAGACCTGGTTGCTCCAAGCCCCATCCATCCTGGCCTTGATCACTTGCAGGGATGTGGAATTCACAACTTCTCTGTGCAGCATATTAATAGTTAAGGTCAAATGTAGTCAGATTAGGAGTCGGCTTAATAGTAATTGTAAAGGTGATTACCTGTTGGAATGAACCACCAAAGAAGTGGTTCTCCTTCTGCTTCAGGTTGAGACTAGATATGCTTTAATGAAGCACACATAGTTGGAGACAATAAAGGAATAAACATGCCAGAAAAGCTGCAAACCAGCAGGGCATTGCTATGGAGGAGGTCTTGACAAAGCAGAAAAGAGCTTGGCTGAAGCACAGAAGGAATCTTTGCTCTCTGTGTCTCCAAGAGCAGCACAAATTTGGTTGAGGCCAGTCTGACAGAAATGAGAGGCTGAGAGGCTGCTTACGTATCCTGGGTGTGGATATGTGATTAATTTAGGTGCTGCTTAAATATGGGATTCCTTATCTTATATGCTTATCATACTTGGTTATGCAAGGGCCAGACTTTGGAAGGGTGTCCAAAGGCTGAGCAGACGAGTCCTGTGTCAGTGCAGGTCAGACCTTGAAGATGAGATGAGGAAGAGATACTGAGAGATACAAGAGTGGAATTCCCTTTCTGTCCATCATTGCTTAAGTCATGCCACAGCCCTGTGCCTTGGCTTCATTGTCTGTGAAACGTTTGCCCCAAAATCCATTTTCATAGCTGTGTAGTCCAGTAGCATGTCCAGATAAAATTTCCCCTCTTTTCCCTTTATACAGATGAATGACTGTAAAAGCTACCCAGTCATTGTGGATTAACTCCTGACAAAATACCGAATTAATTTTCAGGTTGGGCTGGTACTTCTCTGGATGGTTTTCCAAGCTTGTCCTCATGACGTTTTGACACCCCAATAAACACCCTGAACCTTGGCATCCAGGGCATGTAGCTGTTGTTGTTCTGCATGCTGGTGCATGCCTGTACCTGTGTATTGTCCCAAACAAGTGGAAATCAGAGAAGCCAGCCCTGATGGATCATTGCTATTGTTGCTGGTGTTTTTCTAGATTGTGACTCAATTTGTGTGGGTCAACAGGCACGTTGTGTTACTGCTTTCCTTTTGCTTTTAGCTGCTGAATGGGCAACTTCAAACAGATGCAAATGCATATCATGGGGGGAAATTATTTTCTTTCACTGCGCTGTGTTTTGTGATGAGCCATGGCTGCTGATTCAGTGTGCAACTGGAGACCTGTTTTGCTCCTTTATTTTATTTATAATACTTTTTTAAAAAGCTCTTCCTAAGTGAAGAGGGATTGAATCATGGGATACTCTTGCAGGTTCTAGGTTCTCTCAGAATGGCAGTGTTTTTCTGTGCTTAGTTCTTTTAAATGCCCAGGACATGCCAAGAGGATCCAGTGCAACAATGCCCTTAATTATTAAGTCTATTTTCAGTCTTCAATTGGCATTTGGTTCATTTTAATTCACTTTTCATTCTGAGTGTTGATTCACTCATGCAGTTTGACAAGGAATTCTATTTTGCCCTTTCTTGTACCAAGATGCACTGAATTTGAATTTTTGGTTTTGTTTTCTTTTTTAAAGCAATATCTCTGAGTCTCACAGTTAAGCTCCAGATCCAGTTGTAGGGCTGGGTCTTGATCGAGGTTCAAAAATTATGTTTTCTCTGCATTAAGCATTCTGTACTCAGCCTGGTCCAAGATGGAGCCACAAAGAGCTCCTCAGAGTGCACGAATGATTTCTTCTCTTACATATTTCAATTCCCTATTTAGGAATCTTCAATTACGTGTGTCTCAAAACACTCCATAAGTCTTCTTGCTATTCAGTCACTAATAAAGGCAGGTGAACATGGATATGGGAGGAGTTGTTTCAGAGTGGGAAGTATCCACTGCCCATCCCAGTTTGCTGGCACCAGCAGCCCTATGACCTGTGCTTGTGGGAACACTTCATTATCTTACTGAGCATAATCTCTGCTTGATGGCCTCATGATTCAAAGTTTATCTCAAAAGAGATGATTTAACAATAATAATAAATCTTAAAAATGCTGACTGTAGACAGCTCCTCAGGTCCAACCTTAAAGGGCTGGGGAAGAATGTGGCCAAGATGGAAACTTTGAAGAAGTTCTATAACTTTTATGTGAAGTTATATATATTTTTATAAATTTACATAAACTTTATAAAGTTATAATTAGTCCCATGACATCTCTTTCACTCTGGGCACCAAGAGTTATTAATTTTTGAACTTATTAAAAATTATTTGAATATTTATTTAACATTTATTTTAAACCATATCCAGGATCTTTGAAAGTGAGTGCAGTGTTAGTATTAATCATCTTGTGCCATGCTGCCAGAAAGAGGGATTTTGTACTAACTGATGTTTAGCTTTTCATTGGAAGTGTGAAATTGTAGGATTTCTCTTACTTGTTATTTTTGGAAGATCACCCATGTGGGCTTGACATTTTACAATAATAGGAAAAAAAAAATTCCATTTTAGAGAGAATTGTAAGTAAAGATAAAAAAATAGCTTATTTTCAGATCTTATTCAGGTACTTGAGGGAATTAGGCCCAGCGGTACACAAATGTATAGAAAATGTTCAGAAATTTTCTTGCCATATGCTGGTTTCTCAATTACCTGATTAACCTGGATTATCTCCAGAGAAGGTGGCACCTTCTTGTGGACTTTAAAATAAATGGGCGAGGAGCTTTAGAGGGCATGACCCTTGTGTCACACTCCATTTCCACCATATCGACAAGGATTTGTTTAATTTGAATAAAGCATCTGGGTGACAATGTCAGAGAAATAGAGTGGATAGCCAGAGAAAGGGATGGGAGCTGGGGGCAGATCTCAGGGCTGCTGTCACCAAATTGGTGGTGAAGCCAGGGAATGGGGAATATGGCTGAAAGGTGAGGGGCATAAAATAAAATAAAATCAACAAAGTGATTATTTTCTTGTGGGGGGGAGAGTGCGAGCAAGAGACATTTTTAAAAGGCTGCTGATGGCTTCTGAGAAAGCTGTGAGAGGAAAGAACAGGAAAGAACAGACTGGAGAAGAGTTTTGCTGTACAGCTGTGCTGGGGTCACTGCTGGTCTTTCTGGAGGGCGCTCCACTTGGAGCAGGAGGGACTTAGGAGTAATAAAGAATAAAAAAAAACAAAACAAGATGATACTTGGCAGCATGATCAAGGATCCCAGAAACAAAAGGACAGTAAGAGGTGTAGAGGTGCTAGAGAAAGTGCAATTGGTTATTTTAATTAATAGATTTGAATTAAACTTTATTAAGCTTTGGGTATGAGTTGGCTTTTTTTTTTTTCATACTGTGTAACAGGAGAAAATGAAATCAGAAGAAATTCACTCTGAGCATCAGGTCAAAATTTGTTTTGAGAAATTGTCAAAACTCTCTGCTATGGGAAGTTTTAAAGCATTTCAAACTGACTGAAACAGTACAGACACAGGCATTTAAGAAGTCAGCCTGCATTGAGATACTGAGTAAATAAGAAATGTGTTCCAAACTCCTCTCATTGATCTGTTTTTAGTGTTTAGAGCATTTATCATACATTAATTTCAGAAGCCCATACTGCAAAAAAAAATTTAAATTCTACTTTTACTAATAAACACACTTATTCAAAATCTCAGTAGCTTTTAGGAAAAGCATCCTAAAAGGATGCTTTAAGAAAGCATCACTGTTTATTTGCTTCATAATTTGATATTGAATACACAAATTGTTTGGCTTTTAGATAAGTCCCAAGGAATATTTACTTGCTGTTTGTGTCTGTGTCTTAGACTTTTGTTTTCACTGCAGATATTTCCATTTATAAACTCAGAACTTGCTCTCTGTTTCTTGTTTAATGAAATATTCAGAGGGAATGGCATCAGAAAAGACTGCCTTGTAGTGCAACACCCCTCTAATCGCTAAATACAACTGCATGTCTGCATAGATGATCAGATGAACAAATACAGCAAGGAAAAAAATATTAAAAGTGAAAAAAAATCCCCTCAATACTGAACTGTGTAATTATTTCTCTGTGTGTAGCTGGAAACCGGAGAATTTATAAGGCATTTTTATTCTCAGGGCATTAAGGCTTGGCCCAAATAATTGGTATTTGTAT
The DNA here is from genome assembly GCA_013397315.1 of Donacobius atricapilla. Lineage (NCBI taxonomy): Eukaryota > Metazoa > Chordata > Aves > Passeriformes > Mimidae > Donacobius > Donacobius atricapilla. The sequence goes on along the minus strand of WBMY01004855.1, from coordinate 959,886 downwards.
TGTATTGGTCCAATAAAATATTACTGTATATCAATATAGTTAATATTGTATTGATAATTAGTTTATTGGAGTGATTGTGGGTTGCATTTGGAAGTCACACCAAGGTGCAAACATCAAAGCAAAGACTGGTTTGGGCCTGTGGTTTGCTGGTCCTTTGCAGCACAGCTTGATCTGCTTTCGGTGGAAGCTAGAAATACTCTTCACATCTCGGGATGGAGCTTCCCCCTGCCTCTGCAGGGCTGTGGACTTTGGACATGCAAAAGGAGAGAGGAAGGCCTGGTTCTGCCTGCTCTGGGACACCTCCTGAGGGCTACCAATTGCTCTTTAACCCATTTAGAGTCACAGAGGAGCAGTATTTTTATGATATTTATAAGGTACAAAACGAGACCCCTGAGGACACTTTATGGGATCAGCTGATATGGTCAGCAACACCCACCATCCAGAACTTTCACCTGCAAGTGACTCTGTTTTCTAAGACTGCAAATAAAGTCATGGAATTTCAATAAATAATTCAGCCCTGGATCTTATTTCAGGTTCAGCATTGACTTTCATCACCTGGCTGCTGTTATTATTTGTTAGTCTGATACGCTGCTTAGAGGCATGGAAATTTGGCTGCTATTCACTAACATTTGCAGAATATACTGTGTGGCCAGATTACTGCCCCTGGCTCAGAGATTTTTAACAGACATTCAAATTCCAGACGGGCCAGATGTAATTTTTACAAGAAAAACATGCAAGATTCTGGTACTGTAATGGGAACTCTGCATGGATCTTGCTTTGGAGAAACAACTCCTGTATTTGCACCTGATCTCCACTACAAACAGGAATAATTTGGTTAGAATTTGCATTGCCTATGACACCTTTTGACACTGATCTATCTCTCATTTTATTTTCTGCAGCTTCCTCAGGGGGAATTTTTTTTTTGGAGTCTCATTAGCTCTCAGGATATGGAATCATCAATATCTGAAAATATTAAAATTGGTGCTTTGTGAGTAGCTAAGTAAGAGTTATTCACAAATTCTTTCTTCAGAGCACTTGTGGTTTTAATCATTTATTAGGAAGAAACTAGTGAATCCAAAGTGTGACTACGCTTTCACTGAAGTCAGTAGAAAATTTATTGGAAATATTTTGTGTGCATACTGACTGTTATGGAACTAGATAAGGTACACTATCAGTGAATCATAGAATATTTTGAGTTGGAGGGGACATCTCAAAGGTCATCTAGTCTGATTCCCCTGCAGTAATCAGGAACATCTTTAACTAGATCAGTTTGCTGAGAGCCTTGTCCTGCCTGACCTTGAACATTTCCAGGGATAGGGCATCCACCACCTACTCCATTAGAATATAACGCATTAATGGGTGTGGCACCTAAAGGCAAAAACCCTAATAAGATCCTGCAGGCTTAAGCTTCCAAAATGAAGGAGCTGTATAATGGATATGCAGAGCATGAACGGGCACTGGTATCAATATCTTGCAGAACAAGATCCTTCCGGTACCTGAAAGGAACCAGTGAGAAAGATGGAGAGAAAATATTTACAAGAGCCTAGAGTAACAGGACAAGGGGGAATGGCATAAAACTGAAAGACAGCAGGTTTAGATTGGATATTAGGAGAAGTTCTTCCAAGTGAGGGTGGTGAGACACAGGAACAGGTTTCCCAGAGAAGCTGTGGCTGCCCCATCCCTGGAAGTGTCCAAGGGCAGGTTGGACAGAGCTTGGAGCAATGTGGGATAGTGGAAGGTGTCCCTGCCCACGGCAGAGGGGTTGGAAATAGATGATTTTAAAGTCCCTTACAACCAGACCAGCTATGATTCTAAGTTTATTTGTCTTTTTAAAAGGATCTGTGAATTTCTTGTTCAAAGCCCTTACTTCTTCCTATGAGATACACCATTGTATCCAAAACAACCAACAGTAGCTGATGCTGCAGCATCTCTATCGAATTAGTAAAATTGTGACAATTTTCTAAATACTGCTGTGTCCTGACTCCCCAAATCTTATCACTGAGGTTCCTTCCAGTACTTGAACCCACATGCATAAATACAACTGATAGATGAGAAAAAAAGATTGCACATATAAGTGATGTGACAAGTTAGGAACCTTTTGGAAAAGCCCAGAAATGGGATGTTGACTTCCCTGGGAGCGAGCCGCTCCCTGCAATGCAAACAGGCAACGCTAGAGGGGATTTTACTACCACTCTATGTGAGGCATGTGCATCTCCCAAAAACCCTTCCAAAACACTTTCTAGTTTAGCCACAAGATGATGGCTACAGGCTGAGTGCAATCTATGTTTGTATGATGCAAAAGGTCAGGAAAGATTATGATAATTGTCCCCTCTGACCATGAAACCTCTGAGTGAAATTCTGGTCCCATCAAAGTCATGGGCAAAATTGCCATTGATTTCACTGGGGCCAGACTTCATCCTGTGCAGGTCAGAGGGAAGCAAAAGTCTGTGCCACCAAGCATCCAGCACTGGCAGCAGAAGCAGGTTTATTGTCAGGGTCACTAATAGACACCGTTAAAAAGGATTTTTAAAACATTCTATTCCCTCTCTCCGCTCAGCAGCAGGATGAAATAAATCAAGACCAGTTTTACCAGCTTCTTTTGATTTCTTCAAAGCCTCCACTGGATGTGGATTACACAACCTCCTTAGAAAGCCTGCTTTGTGTTTCATTAATCCTATAATTACACTAGTTTTTTTCCCCCTCCTAAATGTTTATTGTTGCAAATTGAGCAAAATACTTAATCCCATCCTCTGTGGGCATGAAGAACAATGGATCATCATCCTCTTTGTGAAGCAGTCTTATACATGCCTGAGGATTGTTATGTTGTAGTAGAACAACATGTGTACATCTCATTATCTTGTTGCTGTTTCCTGTAGAAGCACAGACTGATGATTCACCTTGTGATTTATGTAAAACCTTCTTTGCTTTGCCCTCACCAGCTATTCCCCATCCTGCATTTTGTATGTTACATTTTGTTTTTCTCACATCTTACACCTGGAGGTTTATTTGGCTGAATTTCATTTAAGTGACTTCAGACACTTTGTTTCAACTTCTTACCATCACTTTGAGTCTATTCCTCTCCTGGGAAATCCCAGTAACCTCTCTGTGCTTGTTGTTGTCAGGAAATTTTGTAAGGTTCTGTCTTTTCCTTCCTCCATTTTGCTAATGGAAACATTAAATATGACTCATCTTGTCACAGACCTTTATGGTACCTCTATTTGTTATGTGTTTATGCGCTAACAGAAAACTTGATTGCTGCTCCACAAGTATTTTTTCAATTACTTGTACAAGCACTTTGCAGTGGTTGCATGCAGGTCTTCCTTCCCTATTTTGTTAATGAAAATATGGTCTGGATCTGATGTCATAAATCTTACAGAGGTGAGCTGTAGGTACCTGCTGCTTCTTTCCTACCCAAAGTGCTGGGGAACCTAGCAGAGAACAAAATTTACCTGAGTTAATTCATGTTATTTGTTCCTGGTGTGTCCAAATCGTCTTTTCTTATCAACTTTAGATTTCCACATTCACTTGTGAGTTACTGTTACTCATTTGTTCCAGTACCTTTCTATATGTTAAACTTATATATCTGACATTTCTTGAGTTCTTTTTCATTCCTGTGGTGTCTCACTCTCTATGAATTATTGATGGGTCCCCAAAAAGCAAGGTTGCATCCACTGGCTAATGTGGGTACCCAGGATCCTGTGCCAGGATCCTGGTGAGTGAAGAGAGCACAGTTGCCTTAATAGATTGGAAAAGACTCAGAAAGAAGTGTAAAGGATGATTATTATTTGTCCATCAAGCCAAGAATGAAACATCTGTATTTTCAGTCCACTGTGTTCTGAAACACAGGAACTCTGTGCACAATCTGCAGTCAAGAGCTATGATGAGAATGGCAATTTTTGGTTATGAAGAATTTCAAGATTTTGCTCTAAATTGCACTAAGTCTAAAAAGGCCATTTTAAAATATTCACAGCATTACTGAATGGCAGTTGTGGTGGGTTTTCTGTGAGGAGGGAAACTGCAATAGTAATTTTAAAAGGAAATTTTGGCTGCTGGGTTGGCTGCTGGGCAGCCAGGAATCCTGTTAGTCCTGCTGAGATGCATTTTGTGAGCCCCCCACCAGCTTTGTGTGGTCCCAGCACACCGTCCTTAGGGCTGGCCAAAGACCACAACTCCAGGTATATTCCCCAAGGTGATATGGCCAAAGCATTCATGCATCTTTATCAGGTATACGTCAAATTCCAAGTGAGCTCCTCAAAGAGTATTCTTCCAATGGAGATTTTATTTTTGAACACTCTGAGTTTTATGTCTAATTGCTCAAGAAACTCACAGTCAAGTGATACTTCTCTCTTACTGAGGCTTTAAAATCAGCTTTTCATTTTGGGTGGCTTGTGGCGTGATTTGCCAAGTGTAGAGAGTTGATACTTGTGAGAAGTCAGCTGCCTTCAAATTGCCTCACAAGATCTAAAACTGTTAGCCACTGAAAATGTCAGCCTGCATTTAGCACCCATCCTTTAGCTTGTATTTTGCTGACATTAAAATAATATAAATACATGCTCTATGTGATTTCTTTCTACAGTGCTGCTGGTGTTACTTAATGACTCTCACTCTTCTGGGGGCCTTCCCCTTATGCATAACCCTGTGAAAGTCAGTCTTGGTTCAGAAGTTCCTCACAGCACAGCAGGCTGGAATATGGTCTCTTGGAAAAAAATATTTTGGTACCAAACTTTATATATATATATGTATATATATATATTTGTATATATTTGGTGTACGAAGTCTTGTTATGGTTCCCATAACCTCTGATTATCTAAAATTAAATTCTCATTAGATTGACCACATGCAAAGCTAAGTAACAGATCTACAGATATAAATTAGATGAAAATAATGTCACATTCTAGAGTGTCAGACCAGCCTGTGCTCTTCTACTCTACTGATATTTGTCAAATCATGGAACTTTAGAAGAAAGAAGAAGAAGTGATGGAATAGCATGGAATCCTTTCTATGTAATCAGACCACTCACCCATGTTTATTCTGTAGTTTACTAAATCTAAACTTCACATGACTGATTGGAGCTCTCAGACATCACAAGGTTTATTACAGAGCAAAACTTATTTAATGCAAGAGCAAATACCGTGGTCAGTGGCTCCAACAAAGCCCTTGAGGTAACTGAGATGCATTTGTGCAGGTTGATCCCTGTGCATTCAGCTGTTCTGCTACCAGGACCTCAGCTGATGTGGCAGATGAATCTGATCTTCAACTGTGAATATCCGAAGCCATCATGAAAGGATTCTCTGGAAGAAGCCAACCTATTAGGACTGATCCCTTCACACCCATGCTACCCTTCACGTGGATATAAAAAGTTGAAAAATCATGATTTACCGAACCTGTGGATAATATTTGTCATGTCCTAAGTACATGGTGCCCATGGGGTCTCCAGCCTGCAATTCCATCTCCTGAAAGTCCTAAATGTCTGAAGAGTACAAATGCATCTCTTCCAAAGCTGTAGAGATCTGAGAGTGCACTGACAGCTCCTTGGAGATCTTCAGCCCTGCTGACGTCCTGCTCAGCTGGTTGGAACCCTTTGTGAGAAGCCAGCTCCCCTCAAATTGGCTGGCAGCTCAGAACAGTTCAGCTCATGTGCATCTCAAATATATGCCTGTATGATAATGCCAAACTTGGACAGCATTTTGGCTGGCTTTTGGGGAGCTGGCTAAAGAGTCTCCCCGCTTCCTTTTTGTTTTGTTACTACCCTGACAATCCTTCAGGCAAATGCTCTACTTTTATTTGACATAGATGCACATGGACCTTTTCCATGTATGTGTGCTTAGGAGTATATTCCTGCTCCATCTTGCCCTCCCTTCAAAGGCTGCTGCCCACAGCTGCTTCTAGCAAAATGACATCTCAGGAAAAGTCCAATGGAGTTAAAATGCTGCACAGCAAATTTATTATTGTTTTTATAGGCCCCGGTTCAGGAAAGTACTTAAGTATGTGCTTAAGTCCTATTGAAATCAACAGGACTTAAGAACATGCTTAAAGTCAAGGATATACTTCCTCTGAATTGGGATGTATTTCAGCATGTGCTTAAATGCTTTCCTGAACCAGAGCCACAGTCAACATGAGTGTCCCGTGATACACAGGGCTTGTGAAACGCAATTTACTTCTTACTTGAGACCTACCAGTGCTGCTCTATGAACGTACAGTTCTTAGCTTGCCTCTCGGTTGGTGGCACTCCAAAAAGCTCACTGGCTTTTGCATTTGGATGAGAAATTGGGAAAGAAAAAAAGACAAGAAAATGGAAAAAAAAAAAATAACCCTTACTAAAGCAATACCTTGGCATGCCTGATCTCATGTTGCAACCCATGTTTTTTTGCTACAATGGAGATTTGTGCTATTGTGTGTGTGGTATAATTACCAAGACAGATTTTTTTTTTCCTTAATAGCACAATAAATAGGATATTTCCTGGCCTGCTTTGCATTTCCAATAGGATTTTCATTTCCCCTTTGGGTACTGAGTGTAAGGAGAGTAAGTGTCAAAAGGCAGGAGCTTTCCCAGTTTTAAAACAGAGAGGGTGTAACCACGTGTAATGTGAGCCTTGAGTTTGATTGTAGGGATGATGAAATCAAATCCCTCCTTAATTCTTACTGGGAAACGTTGAGGTGAATTAGCCTGCTTGTTTTTGTTAACTTGTTAAAATCCTTTTGAAAGTAAGTGTATTTTAATGTCATCAAAAATATCTCCTTGCTTCACCCCACAGTCTAACAGACCCCTGGACCACATGCAGAGTGACCTCAATGCAGTGAAGAATGACAGGAGAAGGAGGATAGATAAACCCAAATACATTATTTGCCTGGAAAACCCACAGTGCTTTGCCATATGCAATTCTTTCCAGTGCTGCCATTTTCTAAGCTAAATGCTTAGTCATTATTATTTATGGCATATTTCTATAAAGTTCTGTATTTTGGGAAAAGCTGGAACTTGTCTTTTTTAACTCCCTTAAGGTTAGTTAAAATAATATACAGTTGTCTGTGTGTATTGCAGTCTCTGTGCATGTCCCAGTTGGAGTATTTTTGGAATATGTATGGAAATTTATTCCAGTTATTTCATTTATAGAAATATATTAGCTTGAACTTGAGAAGAGCTCCTTGTTCACATCGTTCAGCTGTGCTGTGCAGTGGTTGGAGGGTTTTGGTACAGGCATGACTTCACAAAAATACTTGACACAAGTTCATAAAATCACTGAGACTGTTTTTTCTCCCTCCCGAAACTGCCTGAATTTTGTTAGTTAATAATGTGTTCATGCAGCCCCCACACATGCACACAAATGTCATTAAGGTTTAATTAATTCACTAAAAATATCTGAACTATTTAAGGAGAAGCCCCTTATAATTAATAAAGGAGAACATGCCGTTCATTCTTGCCATTACTCAGACAGAGGGAAGCAGCTGGTCTGACAGTAGGCTTTTCCTGCTGTGATTATGCTGAGTTCCAGGGCAGGACCTAGCATCACTTGGTGTGAAGGATAGAAACAGCTGGAGAACTAAGTAGAAAAGGATACTTTTTGAGTAGGTAAGCTAATAAAATTATACTTATGGGAAGCAATGGGAGCAGAAAGTGCTGTTTCCAATATGGAGAAATGTAAGTCTCTAGAAATTCCGTCTCCACAAACTCCAGACTTTTCTATTGCTGGGGTCCACATTCATCCCACTTAAAACTAAGACACTCAGTGGATTCAGTCAAAGTGAAGAGTGGACAGAGTCATCTTTCAGATGTGCATCTTGACCTTGCCCACACAGGAGACCTTTCCTCGGGCCCTTCCCTCCTAAGTTAAACTTCAGTGGGGTGAGTAGTGATTGGCCAAAGAGTCTCACCCAGAAAATCCTCAAATATATTATCCTTTTCCAAGGTCACTATCAGAATTTGCCTTTTCAGGAGAGGCTCTTCCTAGTTGGGAGTGCACTTTAACAACTCTATCGCCTTTATCCTAGTGCCCACAAAGCCTCAAGTCTGTCCCTAGCTGCAGTCTTTTATTCAGAATTATGAGTACTGTCCCTAGGTGCAATCATTATATCAGAAATACCAATATTACTGGCAGGGAGAGTGCATATGTCACTAACTTGCTCCATTTTATAAATGCTTCATCACTTTTACTGTGTTTCAGGGAAGCTGCATGAGAAAGCTTTTGTGAAAAACTGCAGGGGTAAATGGTGGTTGTCCAGCATGTCAATTATTGGTTCTTTTCTTTCCATCCACTGCTTGAGTTCTTGATCTTGATGAAGGTATTATTTAATTCCTGCCTTTCTGAGCCCTTACCCTTGGACAAATATGTAACAAGTTTGTAATTAGGCGCTACTGGGGTGCTTTAAGAAAGCTGTTTTTCTTTGAAGCTCAGAGTGACTAAGCCTGGGAAGTTTTCTCTTCTTCCTCATCTCCTCCTGGTAGTTAATAGACTTCACAAGGGATCTCAAAACACTCTGATAAGCCTTTGAAGTTGTTACCTACTGAGGTTTTGCTCTTTCTGAGTGCTGAACATTGAATTACTGACTGCTGTTAGAAGCAATTAGAAAGGGTTCACAAAACCGACAGAGCCTTGCCTATAATTTCCACAGAAAAAGGGCTGAATATAATGGATAAATTGTGTTCTTGGGGAGATTTTGATTCTACTCCCTTCTCTGTCACCAGTTTGCCATGTGATTTGTGGTAGCATTTTTGGTTATGCCAGTCACATGAGATCAAAACCCATGAGTCAATCTCCACCCAAATCATGAGCCTGGCTTTCAGATTCTGGAGCTTTGAACAGAGATCATATCATACTTCTTCTTTAGTTTATCTTTTGATTTTGGAATTTCCTCAGCCTATTCCCAGTGTGTCTCTAGCAATAAATGTTTCCCATTGCTTTGGAAGTGTTGAGAAAGAATTTTGACCATTTGGGACTGTTGGAGGCCACATTTGACCTGCACAACTAATTTTACTTTTGATCACCAAGTCAACCTTATTTCTTCCAGATTTCACATCTTCTTCCTTTTCCCTATGATTTCTACATCCCTTAGCCCCACACAGTCCATCTTCTGTTTCTTCCTTGTCATTAGCATTCTTCCAGGCACATGGTCTAACTCTTGGTCATATCTTTTGCTAAGAGTTGGACTCAATGATCCTTGTGGGTCCCTTCCAACTCAGCAGATTCTGTGATGCAGCTGATTCTGTGATTCAGCTGCCCTGTCCCTCCTTTAGTCCTCTGGTCTGGACATGATTTTTCACCATTCCCTTAAAGGACAGAGAACTTACAAGACGCAGGTCTGGGTAACCCTTAATCTTTGCATGAGAATTAACAAATGGAGAGAGCAAGGAAATTGTGTTCCCGTGTCTTTCCTGAAAAAGATGAAATTGTGATTTATGACTAATATGGTGGCAAAATCAAGGGGAAGTTTGGCGTCATATTGCTGTTTTCTCCCATAGCATTTGCCTCTTTTCAGGAAGGGCAAGAGGTCAAAAGCTCCTGGCAATGGTTTAACAAGCTAAATCCAAATCAGAAAATGTGACTTGGCAATAATGCACTATGGTGGTGCCTGGAATTCCCATGGTGATATTGTTGCTGTTGCCATGAAATTTGCAGAACAGAGCTAATGATTTAATTAATGAAATTTAAAAAAACCCAGGCTACTCACATCTCAGGTAGATGGGAAATTCATCCTCTCTTGCACATCCTCCTGGCCTTTCAGTCTTTCACCCACATTGTTTGTTGATCCTTGCATAAGCCATGTGCCAGACCTATTGCAGAGCCATAAGTAAAACTGCAGCCAGACAGTTCCCCCCATATCCAAGTACCTCTAGAGTCTGAGTGCTTGAAACTGAATCTGAACCCAAATCAAAACTCAATACAGCTCTGGACTTTGTGACAGGTTGTCTCCAAGCCTTGAATTCACACTCCCCCCATAGTTTGGTGACAGGAAATGTGGAATTTGTTTTTAAACCCATAATTGTCAGAAGTTGCATTCAAGACATGAGAAAGATTCTTGATGCCCACCAGAAAATCTTTTGGCTGAACATTTCACAGGCAAGGCCTGAATTTGTACCAACTGGATGTGTCTCAAAATGTTTCTAGTTGTGCTGGGAATATTTCACAGAGCTGCAATAATTAGAAGGGATTTAGTTCTTGAAGACAGAGAAATGCTACCTCACAGCTTGAATATTAATAAGAGAAAATTTATGAGAGCTAACAGAGTCATATAATATTGTCTCCAAAGGAAAAGGGCATTTATTTGCTTATCTCTTTCATCAGCCATTTTCAGACACACACTGTGCTTAAAGTACAGTTATGCAATCCATGTGGGTCAACAACGGAAGGTTGGTTGCTTCACCAGGATTATAAGAATCTTTTGAACACAATGGTACCACAAATTAAAATGGAAATCTATCAAAACAATTATTGTCCTGAAAGCTTTGGCCACAAGCATAATTATTGTAGAAGGATGTTGTCCTTGGCCGCAGCTTTGGCTCAGTTCAGCTGGTGTTATTTGTATCCCTCCGTGGCTCAAAGTTAGAATTTGCATGGCTAAGGACCATAAGATTTTAGAGGAAAAAATGGGCTGTTCCTCAATGCTAACACTAGCAATTTTGTGTTATTGTGTAATGGTTTGTAGGCAACACATTAGATGCTAGAGATAGGAACAGACTGAATGTGGTGGCTGAAACTGCCTTGAACCTCGGAAGGATTCAGATGGAGATTTCTGTCTGGACCTGACTGTTTGTGTATGAGACAGTTGTTGATGTGAACAAGGACGAGTCAATGTCCAGAGGTTTTGGGTTTAGCTCTAAAGTACATGATTTTGATAGTAAAACAATGAAGCAGATATTGAGCTGATATGAACTGCAGTCTACAGACTTAAAATAAGCGGAAGTCAGGTCCTGCATTTGTCCACCCTGTCCATGAGGCAGGCAGTCCTGTAGGCATGAGAGTAGTTGAAAGAACAGCCTGGATGTTGCTTGCCATCAGCAAAGGACACATCTCCTTAGAGATGTCTTCAGGAGAGGCTCCATGTTACATCCTTGAGTTCCTGACAAAGGCTGAATCCTGCAGTAACTCAATTCTTGTGTTGATGATAAACTATATTAAATAAAAAGCACTGCTGGTTATTTTTAAAATGCTTCTTTTTCTTTCACCATCCAATTTTCCATCTTGAGGGAGGTAAATGAGTAATGAGTCTGAAATCCATTTTTCCTCTCTTTCTGTTCCCCAGGCCGGAATAGATGGAGAAAGCATTGGGAACTGCCCATTCTCCCAGCGTCTCTTCATGATCCTGTGGCTCAAAGGAGTTGTGTTCAATGTCACCACTGTTGATCTGAAAAGGTAAAAATTGTTCAGTTTAATTGAAAATAGGTGTATGACCCAGTGTTTGTGCTACAGAAAGACCCCTTCAAGTTAAATCAGATTTTTATCTGGCTTAGAGAGCCTGTGGGGCACAACAAGGTAGTTAGGATTCAGGTTCAGTTGTTGTTGGTTTTTTGTTTGTTTGTTTGTTTTTTCTCACATGTGGAATGCTTTTCTATTAAACAGGGTGCTTGGGGTAGTTTCAAAGTCTTCCAACAACAAATTACAGGAGAAAAAAAAAAAAAGGGCAGACTGATTTTTTTCAGAACTATAAATATCTGTACAACTACCCAACCATAAAGATTAATGATTTCATGACTTTTTCTCTGCTTGCAGAAAGCCAGCTGACCTGCACAATCTGGCTCCTGGGACCCACCCACCTTTCCTGACATTTAATGGGGAAGTCAAGACAGATGTTAACAAGATTGAGGAATTCTTGGAAGAGATTCTTGCACCTCCAAAGTAAGACCTTCGGATTTTTTTTTCAGTCAATATTCCATTTCCTAGGAATGAAAGATGTCCTAAGAAGAGTTCCTAAAAAGCAGTCCTTCCTACAACCTTTACTTACAGGACTAATATTTATTTATGAAACTTGCTGGCTTTAGTGAGATGACTTCCATGTGTGAAGGTTACTTACATGACTAATAACTGCAGAATGTTTTCTCTGTACACATTTCAGGATGCCCTTGTATGCAGAATTAAGGAGACCAGAGCTAGAAAAAAATTGTAGGGGCCTGGTGGCCACATTTTGCAAAGCTAAAAATAACTTGGAATAGATGCTGAGAATTGCCACACAAAATATCTGTGCCAGGAAAAGCATTTTACAGTGAAAAATCAGAGGTTTCTGAGCTGTATGGTGTGTTAGGAAGGTTGGAAGGGGAACTGATTATATAGGAAGAGAGGCTCTGGAGGTAGAAAAGTGCTCATTATTCTAGTCAAGAAATGACAAGAGCCCATAACTGGAAGTTATAACTAAACTAATTCAGATTAGAAATAAGCTCCAGATTTTTTTCAGTATGAAAAAGTTACCAACGAAAGGTTTAGATTTGCCAGATATACCTTACTTAGTCAAATATTTTGGACTTAATACAAGGATACTGGAAAAAAGAAATAGTTGGCTTGTGAGTTGGACCTTAGAATCTATGAATCCATCAAATTTGGCATGGTTCCTTATGGAGCATTTTACCTCCATGTGAATCAGCAGCTATAGGCCAGTCCTGAGGCAAGAGATCAGGCATTTAAATTTTCTAGACTCTGCTCCAAGACCCCTGAAATCAGTAGGACTCATTAGTTTGTGTTTATCTTTCAAATCAATATATTGCTTTTCACCAAATGTCTATAAAAAGCAATGCAGAGACTGGAACATTTATGTTCCTTCACCTGGCTAATCCTAACACCCCTTGCTATTCCGTCTGGGAGTACATTTTCAGAGTAGAGGATTAGACACGACTGCCATCTGCCATTCATAATGGAGAGATCTGGCTGCCAAACTCTCCAGCACCTTTCTGGAAATTTATGCTTCCTTCTGATTTAAGGCTGATTTTGGATTGTGGTTACATAAAGTACAAGTGCAATTACCTTTGTCTTGACGCCATCCCTGGGTAACTCCCCACATGCCTGCCTTGACAGACAGATAACAGATACCTAACAGAGGGTCTTGCCAAGGTGTTGTTTTGAGATAATCAGTGTTAATTACAGTTCTTCACACAGGAGGTTTTTCTCTCTTCTTGTAAATTATATTTGTAGCCACCACTTCGATGCTGGTAACAAGATGTTACTCTCCCCACTGCTTTTGCCTGCTCAGGTACCCCAAACTGGCTGCTAAGCACCGGGAATCGAACACTGCTGGAATTGATATCTTTTCCAAATTTTCTGCGTACATCAAAAATACCAAGCAGCAGGATAATGCTGGTGAGTATGACCACTGCCAAATGTGCCAGGGAGTTTGTGTGCTTAGAAGTGGAATAATTTTGCCAAACTCTTACCATTTTATTGTGAACTTTGTTCAGATGATATCAGGTACTGCTGCTGATCGGCTTGGGGTGGTTGGTTAGGTGAACTCAAATCACATGTCCACAGTTGAATTAACTACATCTGTAGTAGTAAATCAAAGAGCCACACAGTGTTTGGTAGCCTCTTTACCAATTGCCATGGCATGACTCCTGTCCATGCAGCCGAGTTTCCTCACCAGAACAAGATCCCTCACTGCTTACTGGAAGAGACTGGTGGCCTGTGCTGCCTCCTCCTCTGCCCTGGCGCTGCTTAGAGCAGTGGGTGTTGACTGGACCTAAACCCATGAGAGCAACTCATGCTTTATTAGATGTTGCCATCAGGCTCTTGGCCCTCTTATCTTATGATTATATTATGCTGTTATAGCTAATTTGCTCATATAAACCGAGTTATAGCGAGACATTCCATATAAAGTAATTAAAAGAAAGAAGTGAATTTAAGAAATGTAATTTCACTCTGTGAGCTCCAGGTTTTCCTTCACATTTGTTTATGAAAAGAAAGAGTCCCCCAGGAGCCAGATGCCATTTGTATTTATATGCATCCCACACTGTCTTCTTAATAAAATTGCTGTTCTTCTCCACATTCCTTTCCTCTCAGAGAGGCACGACTTCAGCGAGTCTGAGCTCCTGTTGCTCCATAAAGCTGTGAATTTACACATCCCTATCTCCCTGACCTAGGAGAATATTTGCAGTCATTCACTGATGTACCTCCTCCCTCATATTATTGCTTTCACAGAGACCTAAGGCACGTTGAATACCACAGGCTTATATCGTATCACTCAGAAAACACTAGATTTTGCAGGTTCCAGTTCTGCCACACATTTCATCTGTGCAATTATATTTCGTTGCCTGGGGCTGACCCATGAGATAAAAGTGGATAAATGATGATTTATGTCAGATAACAATCTTCTCTGTAATATTTTTGTGTTGTTAACAGAAGGAAATAATTATAGTGCTTCTCTTCTCAGTGATGCAAAAAACTTTGGGTTATTTGTCTAATGCTGATGGGATGCTCAGCTAACCTTTATAGGAAGTTGTAAAAGGAAGATAAATTAAGAGCTAGATTAAGTAGATGTAACAATGAAAGTAAAATATTTTGGCCATTTACAAGGAAGTTTTATGGTCTGCTGTGCAACTGTAAATCTTCAGCTGTGCTGCCCCACATGCACAGTTCCAACTCTTGCTTCTTAGTGACTGCAATATTCAAATCCCTGGCCTCACAAGGGCTGGCATCTCCAGCCAGGAATACATAGTTGTCCTAGAGGTGTCTGTGTCTGGCCATAAGCAGAGCTGGAATTCAAGGTCTGATATCCACTATGGTAATATAAGAAATCTAACCCTGAAGAGCACTCCACATTTTCAGAAGCCACAGTATGATTAAGAGAGCTTTCCCTAGTTCTGCATAACAAACTCTTGGTTTAGGCACTCTTGTAAATGACAATTAAGCACACCAATGTTTTAGAGACAAGAGCTGTTAAGCTGCAGGAGAGATACAATGTTTGCTCCCTGCAAACATCCTCACTCCATTTTTGTTACCTGGTTCCTGCTCCTGTCTCATCCAGACACTGCAGTCTCTGAATGTACTGATGCTCAACTTTCCTCTTCAAAATAGAGAAAAGCTTTTAGCTTAATTTTATTACAGCTGGAGTGCTGCACTGCAAGGAGAATAAATCAGAGATGGGCAGAGTAGACCTGGATCTTTCTATCTGTAACTATGTTCTTTCTGTCAATGAAGTAAGGTCCCTGGGACTGTCAGTGCAGGCCTCAAATTCAGCAGAGTAATTGACTGTCAGTTTTCCAGGGCTAAGGGAGAATAGTTTCTCCCTAATCCCAGGGATGTTTTACTCACCTTCTGTCCAGTTCATCTGAAAAACAGCAGTTTTCCTGAAGGCTGATTTGGATGGAGGAGAATGAGTTAGTCAAAAAGTAGTTGTGTAAAATTTCTCGAGCAGTGAATAGACTGTGTGCCAAGAGGAAAGGAGAGCAACACTGTGTACATATTCACTAATGAACCTATTTATTTTTGATTAGTATTTCATACATTTTTGTAAAACTGCAACACTGATTCAAGAGGGATCTGGGGCTCTAGCCCTGATCTGGTGTGTATCATTTTACAACAGGTCCTGCTGCATTATTGAAAACAATAGAATAGAATCACAGAATCCCAAAAGCTGTAAAAGACCTTGAATCATCAAGTCCAACCTTTGATCATGGCCATGTCAATTAAAACATAGCACTGAGTGCCAAGTCCAATCAATTTTGAATATTTCCAGAGATGGTGACTCCACCACCTCCCTGGAAAGCCCATTCCAATGCTTAACAACCCTTTCAGTGACTAAATTCTTCTTGATGTCCAGCCTGGCCTCCCCCTAGTACAAATTGAGCCTTTCTATTGAAGTAAATAGTTTTATATTGTATTAATATTATAGTCTGCTATATTTGTATGTTAAATAAATTTTATTCATCTGTTTTTATATATTGTTGTATTATATTTGTATGATATTATTTTAATTTTTCCTATATAACAGCAGAAATAGTTGTATTATCTGTGACCAAAAAAAAGCATTTCATAAACATAAAATGTAATCACTTAGGTGAAATCCCTTTCCCTGTCTCCACATGCGGAGGTGAGATCCAAAAAGAACAGAGATTGCTGCTTGTGGTTATCATAAATGGTTTCTGTAGCTCCCAGCTCTGAGGTAAAGGTAATATGTGTCTCGCAGTCATCCTCTATATCTGTTCCTGGCTCCAGCTGATTCCAGTGCTCAGGTTAATCTGGAAAGCCACACCAGTGACTGGAACGTCAGTTGCACGTGATCAAAACACAAATAGAGGAAGAGTTGTTGGTAAATTAAAAATAGATTATACTACCCAGATCATTATATAAATTTTAATTTAATTTCTTTTAAGTAGCAAAAGAGGCAGGCTGAGGGTGGGTGCGGGGAGCAGGACAGCAAGGTGACTAAAGCACCAAACATCAAGTTGTTCAAATTATGTTCTCTTAACTCAGGAGTCAGGGAAGTGAATTCAGTAACATGTGGGATATCAGGCTGGGAACTTGTGGCATCAGCCTCTCTCTGACTATGAGAAGTATGCCTTAGGTGTAATTATGTGTGACCATTCCTTGTGGGGTACTGGTTTAGGACAGGTCTCGTGGTGTGTGCAGTGTGAGCTCTCGCCCCAGCCTGGGGCTGTTAGGCCTCTGCAGAAAAGTGACACAAAGTGGTTGAGATAATTAATGCATTAATGATATTTATGCAGTATGAGGATAGTTGATGTGAGAATTGATGAGACTCTATTGCACACCAAAGTCCAAGCTGCTGTCCCTCTTGGCAGAGTTTGCAGCCAGGGCCATGGAAAAATGTCACACTTCAGGTGATGCTGCTGCTGGCCATGTCACTGCGGTATTCCTGTCCTGAGAGCACCAGCAAGATGGCACTGCTAACCCAGCCTTTACATAGCTGAATGATTTGTTTCCCCCTTCTGATAGTGGAAAAGTCAGTGAGGACAATAAGAGATTGGTAAATCCTTTTAGTGTGTCTGAGTCCTCATATGTGAAGGAATAGATGCAAGGGTACACTTGTAGGTCTGTTTCTAAGATTGTGACACCCTCTGCTGGCAAATATATGAGTGTATAAAGCAGCTTTGCACAAGCAGCTTAACAATCGGGGCGGAAACATCCCCTTAGCAAAACAGGGTTCTTTCTGTCAAGACGTTTTCCTCTTACAAATGTAACATTGTCAAAAGAGCAGTGTTTCATAGTAACCTATCAATTTTGACAAAGTTTTCATGGAAAAAATTATGTTTTTTCTGGATGAGTTAAATTTACTTTGAAGTAAAAAAGCTTTAACATTACAGAGAAAAATTGTGATTTTTTTTTTTTTTCTGGATTCATGCAGTACTTCATTAGCCACACACCATTATGTTTTATGCCTGGCACAGAAGCAGGTGATAACCTTCTCCTGTAAGTCTGCATGGCAATGTGTTATTGATCATGATTCATTTACTTACCAAAGGTATTTGGCAGTGAGACCGCCCTGATTTAATAGTTCCCTGAATTTCTGATTCTTTTTTTCCATCTTTGTTTTCCTAACTTTTCTGTCTTATAATATAAGAACGTTGAAAGTTTTGGAATGGGCTGGTGAGGGCTGTAAGCCCAGAAGCAAACATTCTCATGCCATATCAAAGTCCCACCACTTTTAAGCTTCTTGAAAGGGAAGGAATTGATTCCAGATTCTCAGGATGTGGCAAGCTGTGTTTAAAGAAAATGTGTGCATTTATTATTTCAAGTCAGTTCAATCAGAACTTGATTCCTTCCACCCCCTGTGCCACTTGATAATTTTATAACAGGCCTGTTTGAAGGAGTCATCTCCTCGTTGTGGGATTAGATCTGTGTCTCAGTAGCACCACTGGACTATTCTGTTCTCTGGCTGTTGTCACCAGCCTTCACCCCTTGTGCCTAAAATGCCAAGTGCTCATTAACACATGGACAGGAGTCCTTGGGAGGGTTCAGGGAAGTAGTCTTAAAAATCATCTCCTGGGTGCTCTTGCTCAAGTTTTCATGGCCAGTTTGAGAGTTTTTTGTTGCTTAGTGATTGTTTAATATTAAGAAGGAGGACTTGTCAGAGCACAGGAAAGTAAACTGAGGTCTTGTGCATTTACTTTGGTTCCTCTGGTTGATGCTGAGCAAGTCACTCATGCTCTGTACAGTCACAGGGAAGCAACAATTTATGCATTCATTGGAAGAGGATGAAATCTAATTAATTGGAATGCTGTGTACATAGTCAGCATCCTGCTTATTATTTTTACTTGCGAGACTGTGTACTGCAAACCAAGGGGACAACCTGGGGTAACCACCCATTAACTGTCCCGCCTAAAATTGTGAGTTCTTTGGCTCGTAGAATGAGCCTTTTGATTTCATGTAGGAGTTTAAAAAGTTGTTCTTGAATTGAGTTCTTAGGGGGCACCAGCTCCAGTGTGGGTGGGCGCATTCATTAGTGGTACGGAAGGATATTTCACTGTACGGCTCCTCAGAAGGCGCTGAGCTGGGAGACCACCAACATGATTTCGTGCAGAGGAATTTCCAGCCGTCTGACCAGAGGACTCTGCTTGTCTGGTTTGGATTTACATCAAGAGGCCAAAAATAAAAGCGCATTTAAATCATTAACTCACATGTGATTAAATGCCATTCGCCTCTTTCAGTAGCTCCATCGCACTTTGTGGTTTGGTGTGTGAGGTGGGAAATGTCCTCTCTCAGTGTGCTGTGTATTTACACGTGCAGTAGAAATGCACACACACGTACAGGGCTGGAATTAAAACTGCCCTACATCAGTTTTACACTGTGGAATACTCCTGCTAAGCAGAGGGTCAGGCCCATGGCACAGCTATGTGCACAGGCTGAATTGTGCACACTGATCCTTCCTAGAAGCCATCACATGCCTCTTGTAATAAGCAGAAAATCTGTTCACTCCAGACCCCAGCTTAGAATATTCACAGTAATACCACCTGCATGGTCAGACCCTCTGTGGCACCTGAGCCAGGGGTTGGAGCTCCTTGATGTGGGCAGCCTGGGACATGCTGACCAGCGTGGTGTGGTCTGGCTCCAGCGGCAGGAGAGTAAGACATCTGTCCCCAGAGCATCTCCACCCATGGTGAGGAAGGAAAGGGAGTCACTTCCTTCCAGCCTGGCTTCTCTCAGCCAAAGGGGTCGTATCATAACTGTAACTGTGATATGGCTTCTCCTGAGTCTTTGGTCCTTCTGGCCTGTCCTGTGCCTAAAGGCTTCACCCTGTGCCCAGAAAAGTTCCTGGCAAAGCTACTCTTGAGTTTGCCAGAGCAAGTTTAAAAATCTCTTTGAATGCTCTTGTATTGATGGAAAGTTTCCTGTGACAGGGATCTTGGATCACTCTAATTTGGGACCAATATGAATGCTTTATGATTTTTGAACAGATTTTCAAGGTGCCATATAAATACATAGGTCAAAATATAAATATGTGTGTGATGTCTGTGTATCAACTTGCCTTTACGTTTTTTTTTTTTTCTTTCTCTTTAGTTGAAAAATTTCCATTTCCCACTACAAACCCCACATCAGTCCAAGGCCCAGCACAAGCCACAGTTTGTCCTGTGGTGCGACAGTACCAAGTTTTCTCTGTCATACAACCAGGAAGGATTAGAAAGAGCTTTTAAAATTGTTTTAGAGAAAATGACTTGCTTCACAATGGAGCATATTAGGATCACAGTTCTTCTAGTGGAAGGTGTCCCTGTCCCTGGCAGGGAGGTTGGAAATAGATGACTTTTAAGGTCCCTTGCAACCCATGATGATTCCATGATTCTTTAATTTTGGCCTTTTGAAGGAAGGTAAA
>WBMY01004855.1:897339-940094 GCA_013397315.1 Donacobius atricapilla | reverse complement strand
AAAAAAAAAAGGCAAAAAAAAAAAAGCTATTTCAGAACATTTTAAACAAGTTTTTATTACTCCCCCTGAGCTGAATAATGTTGGGCTCATGGTAGCTAAAGTGCTTGGCAGCTTTACAAAACCAGCCCTAATATAAAAAATACCCAGTCTTTAAAACATATGTAAAATAGCTTTTCTGCAACATTTGTGGCACATAAAGTACCAAATACATGTTGGTGAGTGTGATATAAAGCTTTTATTGCCATTCATTTGGGATGACCCACATAACTCACTCATGATACGTTAATAAAACTGTTCACTCTGTCTCCTTATAAAAACACATATAAAGACCACTAAAACTGTGGTGTAGCTTTGTGCTAACTTGTTAAGAAGTGCTGCAAGTTGCATTTATCATCTCTCCCAAATTGCTTTATCTGCTTTCTGCCCAGTAATCAAAGACTAAAATGCTCAGGAACAGCAGTTTGCAAAATAAGTTTTCTTGAGAAATAACTTTTTGAAAGTTCTCCCCAAAATCCTGCTGGCTGGAGGCCCAGAGCCATCAATATTCTGTCTGGTACCCATGACAGCTTTAAGGACCAGTATCTTTTGACCCTCCAAAACTGAGAACTGAAATGTTATGCCATTAAAAGGAAGAAGTTTTCAGTTTTCTAAAATGATAACACACCATCACCTTAATCTGAGAAATATGTACCTTACAAGGGAATATTTCTGAACTTTCTGTCTTCTAAGACCTTGCTGATTGAGGAACCAAGATTTCCTGATGGAAACGTGAAAAACACTGTTTGAAAACAACACAAAAGGAACATTTTCTATAAGTCCAAATGTGATCAGACTGCAGGCTCTCCAAGGCAGGGACTTGGTATGCCTGGTTAACAATCTTAGATGCAGCCATTCTGGGAATAGTAAATACTTGCAGTAAATTTACTAACAGACACAATTTTCTGACACATCTGTGCTGAAGCAACTTTGAAGACTTAGAACACCATAGGGAGGAAGAGAGAGAGAGAAAAAGAAAGAATATATGTATTTATATAATTTAAAGTTATCAAACATGCTGAAGTCCACAAGGTTAATGACATGATGAAATTAAAGCACTTTCTCAAGCCTTTGCTGAGTCAGGGCCTATGTGCATGGCCAGGCCTAGAGTAAAACACTTGCAGTGGGAACAGTAGTTGGCAGACACTCTTGTTTAAGAGGGAATTATTTCCCCTGTGTGTTTGAATATTCCTCCAAGTGCTGCTGGCTTTACTGGGATGCTTTGTTCTGTTTCCCAGCCGAGCTCCCATGCTCGCACACAGGAGCAGTAGCACAGCTGGAAGTGGATTAGAGCAATCTGGCAGCAGCAATCCTGGGAGGAATTAAGCACCTTGGTGCTGGAATGGGAGGCCTAAATTACATTATTATTTAGAATTGAGTTTTAACTTCATTCCTCTATGGTTTTGCCCTGGAGGGTAACTCTCTTCGTTGTGATAGAGTTGGTGTATCTTAAGCACGTTCCCCACAGCAAGGACTTAGATGAAGTTATGGCCTTGCTCAGTTCAGTGTCCAAATCTTATATAACCAAATGTTCAGGTTTAAACACCCAACTGGTCTTGATGTCTTGACAGGATTGTTCACAGGCTTATATAAAGCCATTGCAAGCTATCACATGGTAGAAAGCCCTGCGACTGGCTCCTGGAAGTCGGTTTGCAAAACTCTTGATGACTTCAAAGGGAAAAGAATTGGCCCAGGATCTTTTTTTTCCTTAAACAGATGTTCTTTTTTTTTTTTTTTTTAATGCATGCAAATGTTCTTCATAAAATAACAGGGAAAAGAAGAATAAGATGTAAATTAAAATCAATGTCGCTAAGTTTCTTTATTTTATATATATCTTCAGTCATTGACTTTCAGCTTGAAAACCATGCTAGAAATGAGGTGACAAAATGGAATCAGAAAATCATTCTTGTAAAAATATCCTGGTTTTTCTGATCGCAGAAAAAAGTAATCCGAATTTCATGGACTTTGAGGCCAGAAGGATCTTTGTGTTATTTACTATCATCTCCTACAAATCACATCTCAGTGAGTTTTTCCCATTGCGCAAACATGTTAATGTTCCATCCTTAAAAGGATTTGGTTTGAGCAGAGAACAAGGAGAAACTGAAGTGTCTTTGGTCTTTAAGGCTTTTTTCCAGTCCTTGAGCACTGTCTTACTGTTTTCCTTTGACCTCTCGCTGGAATTCCCAATGCCTTTTTCCTTTTTTTAGTTGGGGACACCAGAACTGGGAAACAGGTTTTTAATACTTGCCACTCTACTGCTCAATTGCACCAGAGGCAATGTGACCTCCCTACTAATTCTTGGATTATTTTCATTCGTCCAGACTTAATTATAACTGATTTTGCTTCTGCTCCTTTCAGGGAGGTTGAAGCATAATCACGATGATCCCGAAGTCATTTCAAGGGGCTTGAAACAAAAAGAATCTCAGAAACAAAGAAATAATGGCAAATAATTAAGATGTGACACATTTGAAAATCTCATAGTCTCATGACTTTTTGCATCCCAGTAACAAATTTTGAACACAAAACCCAGAAAATTCTGGAAATACTGAGATTTTTCCAAGTGAACTGAGGGATTTGGGAACTTAATAGCTTTAAAATTTCATCCTCAGGTGCTGCCAGCTAGGCACTGCTCTGTCTCCCTCTCAGGTGTCCTTACCGATACTGGAATTAAATAACATAGTTGAAAACAGTGGAATGCAATTGGGATTATCTTAGTGTAAACAGAAGCAGACTTTATTCTTCTACATGACTGGAATTGGAAGAAATTGATATTAAAGATTCAGGCACCAAGCCTGTGCAGGAACAACTTTCTTCGCTTAAATTTTGGAACACAAGGGGTCCCCACAGCACTGCTGCTAAAGCCCAGCAGCACTCGCTACCAGAATCTCACTTTACTCTTATTTGAATGCAGGTGCATGAAGTTAGTTTTCGTTGTTAGTCCCAGAATCGTCTTATTTGCTCTTTAGTAGTAAAACAAAAGTTTAACCTCTGAGTGAGCACGCTTAAAAATCGAGATAATGGAGAGATAACCTCATACTATAAATAATGGGTGTTTATAATCTGCAGGGCTTGATTTTATGTATTTGATTTTTTTTTTCCCCAAGCTCCTGATGCAAATCGGCTGCTGCTTGTCTGCAGTTGCTTTAGGGACACCTGCACAAGACTAACATGGCAGAGGTCAGGGTTAGGCCCTTGGGGATGTGCCCTAGAAAGGATGCTTGTCACTTTTGTGCTGCTGCAGGGTCACAGTGATTTGTGAAACGCAAATTCAGTGCTGTTCTTCCTGGGGCACTTGTAGACCAGTAGTTTTACACTCACTTGCTTCCTGCCCTCAGGGTCACTTGGACTCCTAAGAGACTTGGGACTGAAGCTTTCCTTTGGTGTCATTCGAACACCTGGTTTTCTTCTTAAAAAACAGCATTTGAAGGTGCCCTGACTGCATTCTTCATAGTAGTGTTATAAGTAGTGCATTTATTTCTTGCCTCCATTCTAAAAATGAGCAAGAACAGGGAAGGAGGAAACCTGAGTTTTCGGTAAAAAAATAGAAACAAGTCAAAACAATCTTTCTAGGTGCTTGAAAAACATGTCTGATTTAATATTTAAGGCATTATTGATTCACCTGCTTTGCTAAGTTTAATTTGGGAGTAGGATATGGTACCACAAAAATAGAAAGATGCCAAGATGCCTCTTTTTTCTGTTATATTTACTGTTTATTATGTCTAACCTGAAACATATTTCCACAGCTGGTGCATTACTGCTCTACTAATGTAAAGTTTGTGGCCAAAGAGTATTTTTATTTTCTATATAGGAGGCAAGGCACATGATTTAAATTACTTTTACAAGGCCATGTAGAAAAGCTTGAGAAGAGGAGACTCAGATCTCCTAAATCCAGGTAACCTCTTAATTCTTGGATCATTGTTCTCTGTCTTAAGAAAAGGTAGCTGGGAAATGAGCTTTCAGTTCTTTCTCATTCCTTCTGTGGAGGTTTTGAGACACGTTTTTCAAAATAGCCCAAACTTTTTGGGTGAAGCTCTAATCAATCAATCAATTAGTCAATCCACATCATCAGTCTGGAGATGGGGTGAGAAGAGAAGAGAGAAGAGAAGAGAAGAGAAGAGAAGAGAAGAGAAGAGAAGAGAAGAGAAGAGAAGAGAAGAGAAGAGAAGAGAAGAGAAGAGAAGAGGAGATGATAAGGGTGGGATCATTTCACCTAAATCTGTCTAAAACCTACATATTAGTCATTCAAAAGTCCTGATTTATTTCTAATCAATGGAGAGAGACATCAATCCATTTCTAAAGGGCATTTTGATTTTTCTTAAAATATGAGGTTAAAGTTGGGAGAATTTCCTTTGGAGGTACCTTTCTTTCATTGCTACCTATAAGGGATACTTGAACAATTAAGTCAGACTAATTACCTAATAATTAGATGGCTGAAGTTAGGCAAGGGGGATCTTACCTATAAGCAAATCAACAGATTTTTGATGTGTCCATGTTTCTGAGGGTGCTCAGGGTATCCCTCAGCTGTGTCAGCTCCATGTTCCTCTGAGTTCTGCATGAAGTGTTCCTGGGGCTTAGTACCTCCATTTCTCTCGCTGCACATACACAGAACAACATATACATGCCTACATGTATGGAAAATATGTCCCTGTTTATGCCTGGCTCAGACCATGTCTGAAAGGTGATTTATGACCAGAGTTGTGTGGCTGTTTCCATGCGTGCCCCTGTGTTTTTGTGACTCACCCCTTTCCTGGTGTTTGCTCACCCCAGCACTGACTGGGAGTAAAAAACCCCTTTTCAAGTCCTAGCTCTGACTTGTCTGGAGGATGAATATGAACCCCAGTCCCCTAAAACAACCCCAAACCAGGAAAAAATGGAGTTGAGGGATAAGAGACACTAATTTATTTCTCTTCTGTGTACACAAACAGGTATTTGTTGATTCATTAAGTGGGCAGAGACAGATCACAGCTTTTCCACATGGCTGTGTGGGCATTCACCTTTATTGTGGGAACATGCATAAGTCTCCTTTCCAGTGAATATTGAATTATTTATCTGGACTGGAACATCTTTAATGGGAGAGCTGAATCATCCCAGAAACTCCCTTTGGCCCAGACTTAAGTATCTAAATGCCTTGGATGCATGGGAGCACACAACCTTCATTCTCCTCTGCATTTCCAATGGCTCTCTCAGTGACTTCCCATTCATTTGCTGCTCAGACCTAGGGATTTAATGAGGCAGAAACATGCCTGGAAAAGATGCAGCAATGCTCAAATGGACAATGTATTTGCCTTGTGGGGAGTAAACCCTAATATTTAAGTAACTTTTTTAAAAAATTGGAGGTATTATCCTAGATCACTTAGGTGAACTGTGAAATTATATTCAAAGGGTAGAATTCATCTCACCTGACTTCACCTCCCTGAAAGTGAGATGTCTAGTCTGAGCTAGTCCTTTAGGTTTCATCTGTAATTCACGCAGCGAGAAGGGCATGTGTGCAGTGAGTCACGCTGGTCTAAAGCAGGTGTCTCAGGCAGTTGGATGGAATTACCCTCTGGAGATGCTCAGTCTCTCTGAGCAGAGAGGGAACCTACAGAACCAGCTTAGACAAGGCACCCAACTCTTAAATGGCTGAACAGAAGAAATTAAGGCAGCGCTCAGATCTCAAGGGTTTTATTGAAATCACAGGGAGGAAGATAAACTGTTCAATGTGGAGTGTAGAGTCATGTGTATTGCAGTCACAGCTCCTCCACGGAGGAGAATTAATCTATACAGATTAAAGTTACGATACTCTGTTGAGCCAGCCTGGAAAAAAAAAAAAAAAAGAAAAAAAGGGCAGGATGGAGAAAAAAGAGAGTGAAAACATGAATCCCTGGGTTTTAATCAGACTGTCAGACTAGTGGAATGATATTATTTTCTTACCTTAAATTGCTGTTTCTTAGCTTGTCCCTCTCTCCTACCAGAAAACAGTATTGAGTCTCATATAATATCAAACTGTGAATCTGGAAGTGATCAGGAAAGGTGGTTTATTTTTTTAAAGCGAAAATAAATCTCAGATGGTTTGACTGAGACTGTGAATATTTATGTACTGTTCCCCCTTTTCCCTCATTGTGTATTTCACCAAGTTCATTTGCGTGTGTTACAGGATAAATTTTACAGGAGGGCAGTGGAAGAAAGCAGTAAAAAGGGAAAACATCAATCAGTGATCCAGGGTAGCAGCAGGAATCGTTCATTTTTGTACACGGATCATGGTTTGTTGTACTTGCCTAGGCTTGACAATTAAGAACCTTGCAGTTGTGCTGAGATCAGCCTCATGTAGTTTCAGATGTTGGCTACAAAAGACAAGATGTCTGGGCTTCAATCACTCTGAAGCCTTTTTGTCACCGGGAAAATCACTTAAAAAGAGGGCCACATATTTGTCCTTGACTTGGGGAAAATGATTTCTGAAAAAAGGTTTACTTAATAAAAACGCCATGGGTGGTGTGAGTAACCTGATTTGTTGGCAAATGTTGGTGGAATTTTGTGAATAATAACTTGCTTTGGAAAGAAGAAGTATTTGCTGTCAAACTGTTTGCAACAGAAGGTTATTCTCCTTTTAATTTGGAAATGATATGTTACTTTTGAAGATTACCAACATTTAAAAAGTGATGCAAAAATGATTGGATGTCTAGGCAAGGCTTGACCAGTGATACCCAAACCTGACTTTCTTGTTTTCATGTTTGCTTAGAAATTTTGCATTATTTTGCTTAAAGTTTGTTTAAAAAATTAACTATTTTTGCTCTCTTTTCACATAAATCAAATAGTTTTTATGTTCAATTTGCTTAAAAATCTATTGTTCTTAGTACTCTGATTGTGCCCTCTATGCTTTGAATCTCTTTCCATAGTACCTATC
Source organism: Donacobius atricapilla (assembly GCA_013397315.1). Taxonomy (NCBI): domain Eukaryota; kingdom Metazoa; phylum Chordata; class Aves; order Passeriformes; family Mimidae; genus Donacobius; species Donacobius atricapilla. The sequence continues at coordinate 933,175 of WBMY01004855.1, read as the reverse complement.
AAGTGAAATCCTTACCCTGCAAGAGGTTCCACTAAAACACATAAAAAAGGAGTCATCTCACCTAATTTTAGCTATTTTAAATTTAGGTAGCCAGTCTGCCTATGAGAGAGAGTGAGAGAGATAGAGAAGGTGAGACTGAGGCTTCTCTGGCGGTAATTCATCTTTTCCTAGGCTACTATTTTAGGATGGAACAATTTGCCTTCCAGTGGCTCGTTTAGGCCACAGAGATTGATGTTTATGTGCTTTGTCTGCTTTGCTATTTCTCCTTCTCCCAACATTAAACAAGGAAGGAAATATTTGGAGTTCAAGGAAGGGGAAAAAGAGTCCTCGCCTGACCTCTGCAAATGCTGTGGGTGTGGGCAGTCTGAATCAGTTTTACTTTTTCCAAACCATTTTTCTTTTACTACTTTCTAGTTACTTTCCATTTTGCTTCAGCCTTATTTGACCCACAGAAAACAGAGATGGAAACGACCAATGACGCTGGAAGTTTTACGGCCAGTATTATTTTAGGGGTCAGATTAACTGATTAAAATTGTCTCTTTTGGCTTGAAAAGCTTCTGGAGAAGGCCTAATCCCACTGAAGTCAACAGCAAAACTTCCATGAGCTTCAGGATGGCCAAAATTTCACCCCGAGTGCCTATTAATGAATCTTTGTCATCTGGCCCTCTGCTTGACTTGCAGGATTGCTCCATGCATTACATTTTCCAATGTTTTGTTCAGATGTGGTATAAGTACTTCAAGGCACAAGGGTTTCTCTCCATCCCCTGGAAATAGTTGCACAGATTAATAGTTTAAGGAAGTTTTTGCTTGAAGAGCTGAGTAACAGAGCCAAAGTCTGCTCCTGGTTGAACTGAAGTAAATATGGAATAGCTTGTTGACAATGCAGTTACTCCTCTTTTATGTCAGGGTAACCAGAGCACAGTTCTGCCAATTATTACCTTTTGTTACATTATTTGTATTTCTGTACATGTCAGAATTTGTTAATCTCGTTGTTCAACATCAAGTAACCTTCTGCTGAAAACAGAACATCATTGTGAATTAGGTGTCATCAGCTAAATTGAACCTCACCCTGTGCATTTGACAGATGGTAATACATTCATTAAGTGTTCTGTGGTTGCTTTGAGGTTGGAAATTGCTATTTTTCTGGCTTCTAACGCAGAATTCTTAAGTAAAGTTGTTTAAAATCCTAGTTTTGAAGGGAGAAGAAAAATCACAAAAAGCTCATGAGGTTTTTTTATTAATATTATTGTTTACTATTGGTGGGATGACAGGGCAGGACTGTGATTGCTAGAAGTTGTCTTTGGCTGCATATGTAGCGCAGAATGAAGTAGAGAAGGCTGAGAGAGATGGTTCCACCATTGATTTTGTCTATACATGGGCAGAATTCTTTGGAATTTGAAGTTGTATTAAATATATCCCAGTGAAGGCAATATGATTCTGGTGCCTTTATGCATGGTGATTCTACTGTCCAGAAAAAAATGTTTCCAGGAGTTCAGACATTTCGGCTGTTGCATGGATAAGCTGATGACAGGGCTCCTCTCTCAGAGCTGGTCACATTTGGAATCTCTAAGTTCCTACTGAAAGTCTGCAGGGTGGGGAAGCAGTTAGAGGTAGAAATTTCAAAAGCAGCACAGAGCCACATACTCGGGCCTGGCTCTACTTGGTCTTGTAATATTGAATCCTCCACCCTGACATTACCAAGACAATGCAAGGGTGTGATTAGACACTTCAGGAAAAGTTCTCCCCACAGCTCATTTAGGGGTCATCAAAACCAAGTGTAGAAGCGAAAACTCCATGGAACAGAGTAGAAACTCTCAGGGTGTTTAATACTATAAACCTATTCTTTTAATTTTACTCACTTCAGGGAAGATTAATCCCACCCATTAGCTGTTATCAGCAAACCAATTTAGTTCTTTAATTATGTTTCCCAGAGGACAAGTTGCCAAGGGGATTAGGTGCTTAGCCACTTCTGAAATTCACTGTGGGTGGTACTCTCACAAATAGGGATTAGTAACTTTTTAGATCTTCACATCTTTTAAAATGTCTGCATCTGGTCTGGTGTTGACTGGTGTTCAGATGGCCCCTGCCTTGCTGAGTGCATCCTATCCCCTATGTTCTCAGAAGAGACAATGTAGAGAGTCATCCAGATTTTCATGAAATATCCAAAGTAGGGGAAGTTTGGAATCAAGTCCAAATTTAAGGAATTAATCCAAGCTGAGTTTGGTCAGTAGTATGAACCCAGACTGTTCTTTCCTCAGGAAGAGTCCCAGAACATTCAAAGCTGTAGGCTACTCTGAAGAGGTCATTTCCTGGTCTCCATTCACAATTTTTCACCTTTCACATAATGCTTAAATACCTACCAGGTAAGAGAGAAAGTTAGATTCTTTTACACATCCTCCTACTTTGAGTGGGAATTTCCCTGATTACCTTCTCAAGGAACATAAGATTTCAAATCATACAGATAAATCTCAGTGTGTTAGGGCACCTAGAAAATAGGATTTGCAATGTGGATATTTACATATGGATTCCAAAAAATGCCTTGGACACCACTGACAGACTTTAAAAATCTGACCCTGTATACCTAAAAATCCATTTGATGCGACAATTTTTGGATTTTAATTCTCTTAGTTTTTCAATTTTTTTTCATTATTTAATTGGAAGGAGAGCAGTTCTCTCTTATTCACCATTTTTCTACTTTCCAGGCTGTTCTGAGATGTTTACTAGGATGTAAGATCTAGTTTACTGAGAAGAGTGTTGATTAAAAAAATGGGGTCACTGGTGTCACGAGTAGTTGTTCAGTTCTTGCCTGTCAGGATAGAAGAGGATCCTGACTGTGTGGTTATTTCATTGTGAGATGTCAGCATCCTGTGGGCTCCAGCAGAGCCTGTGAATTAGGTCACAGATGTATTGAACCCTGAACATACGCTTATTTCTGGCCTAAAGCTGCCATATGCAAGTGCCAAGTATGAATTCAGATAGTTGTTTTTCTTGCAGTTACAAACAGGCTTCACTCCAGGCATTGTTTTTGGGACAGCCATGACGCACTTTGATAGAGCAATGAGGGCAAAAAAAAAAACCTAACAAACCCCAGAACTTAATAAATTCCAGAAAAGTTACATAAACACACCTCACCTGTTGCTGCTGTCTCTGTGCACACACCTGACTGATCCCATGGGCTAGCACAAAGCATCAAACATCCTCTTGACACTGAAATATTGCTCAGATGACTTGGAGAACCAACAATCCTACTGGGTGAAGGAAATACTGGAAAGTGGTAAGTGTTGAGCCAGTTTTCTAACACCCAGATGAACAAAATTGAATAAAATCACAGTAATTCGAGTCCATTGTCTCTACATGAATGCACTGTAAGAGGACACAGTCTGAGGCTGACCAAGAGAAGCAGAACTGTCATTCAACAGGTGTTACAGGTCAAACCAGAAAGAGATTGCTAAATCCTGTAAGTGCTGCCACACTCCACAGTTCCTACCCTCCCGTGGAAGCTGTGAGGCAGGACAGCTGCAGATGATTAAAGGCACCACTGCCAGCATCTGACAGCAGAATGTCAGTGTCAAAATTCTATTTGAATTGATTAAATGAGGGATGGCAACACTTTTGTTTTATGCATGGCAGCACTTCAGTCGCTTTAGATGCTCTGCTTTCAGAAATAAAATTCCTTCCCTCCCCGCTATGTTTGTGGGAGTGTTTTCAGTTGGATCACAGTCATTTCTCCAGTCAATCAATTAAGCCAGGGTTTGCCACTGTGTCTCAGACTCAGCCACAAAAGAGCTGGTATGGTTCGCTGGTACTGGGCCAAGAGACTTCAGTGGGACCAAGGCATCAAGTGGCTTAATCTGACTTCCACTGCTGGCACAGGTTTAAGGGATGTTAGGGCAGCAGAGAAATCATGTTCTGTGGTGTTCAGTTCCTGCTCTCTCAGTGGCCCTGGATGTGCTGCCTTTCTCCCTGTGCCAAAAGCACGGGGCAGCCGACAACAGAGCCTGTGGATTTACCTGTGACAGCAAGGTCTCTGTGAAGCGTGATTGCTGCAGCCCTTTTGAGTACCTGTTGTGGTCCAAGAATATATTTAGGACCATAGAATCATAGTATGGTTTGGGCTGGAAAAGACCTTAAAGACCATCTAGTTGCAAATCCCCTGCCAGGGACACCTCCCCACTATCCCAGGTTGCTCCAAGCCCTGGTCACTCAAGCCTCGAATACTGCCAGGGATGAGACCACAGTTTCTCTAGGCAACCTGTTGCTGTGCCTTACTATTTCACAGGAAAGAATTTCTTGTGTGTAATGCACCAAATTTCCCGTTTCAGTTTAAACCCAATGGTCCTTGCACTTTATCTCCATAGGCCTTGTAGTGCTATACCACCTGAGTAACTCTCCCTGAAGTTCAGTGGCAGTACGTTACTCAGAGATATAAGGTTTTACAGTATTAGGCCATTAATACTGACTCCAGGGCACATCTGCACCAGGTATAAATCACTGCAGGTAATTTTCACCAGCTGAAATTCTGGCCTTAAGCCCATGAGTCATGTTATTTTTTCACATTGTAAATTCTTGCTGTTTCTTATTTATGTTGCTTTAGCACTTTGGGGCACTTGTGGGGGACCAGTATTCCATCATGCTTTTCACCCTTCAAACAGAAACACTGAAGACCCTTCTTTTCCCTGAGAGTTTGCAGTTTAAGTAATGCACAAACCTGCACAGTTATCCAGCTTTTTGTAAGTGCATTATTGCAAGCAAGCTTTTCTGTTGTCCTTACAGTGACGCATAAGAACACAAATTCCTTGCCTGGGTGAAAAATTTGCACCTTACTGTAGAGGTTTAGGTGGCATTCGAAGACTGGAATTTGTTGGAGCCAGCAGCAGTGTGGGACATGATCTTCAGTAACTGAACTGTGAGGTCTGAAGTATCCTCTCCATTGTGAGACTATTTGAGATCTCTCAAAAAGAACACTTGCACCCAAGTTGAATCTGAGTTAAATGGGAATTTTAACACTGGCTAATATCTCATCTCATTTGTAGCATATCTTTCAGCTCTATGGAGCTCTGGTTAGCATCTTTGGAATTACTGCTATTGCCTTTAATTACTCTGCAAGGGTGTTGAAAGAAGTAAAACTAAGACTTGATAGAACTGCAGTAATGCAAGAAAATTTTTCTTCATTGCAGTCTTACATGGCTGGTTAGAAAAAAGAAGGAGCAGTGTACAGGGTCCCAGTCCCTGTGTGATGGCCTTCAACAGACCAGAAGAATATCACAGGCAATATGTGTTTTTTTGGTGTACCATCTTGGCAAGCTGTTTTTTCCTTCTGTGATCTCTTTCACTGCTTTTTGTTGTTTGTCAGGAGAAGACATGGTACAGCAAGGTCCCTGTGTCACTTTTCCCACTGCAGGATGAGCTTTATCCTCAGGCAGATGTACTCTGCTGGGCTACTTTGCCATTGGATTGTGTTGGCTTTGTAGCACAATTTAACAACAAAGAAATTGGTTCTTGGCTTTTTTTCTAGACACTCCCATAGCCATTGCCAATAAGCATTTAACAACAATTCTTGTCCTGCCCTAATCACTTATTCTTTGCATTTTTTTTTGGCAAAGCTCTTGAAAGGGGCTTGGTGAAAGCTCTGAAGAAGCTGGATGACTACCTGAGAACTCCCCTGCCAGAGGAGATTGATGCAGACAGCACTGAAGAGGAGAAAGTGTCTAAACGCAAGTTTCTGGATGGAGATGACCTGACACTTGCTGACTGCAACCTTCTGCCCAAACTCCACGTTGTCAAGGTAAAAGATGTCATGAGATGTTCAAAGAAGCCTTATCTGACATGATGTGCCTTGCTCTGACAGCTGGGTGCCAAAGCCAATGTGTATTTCAGCAGAGAGTTCTTAAGGCCCAGAAGAGCTATTTGAAACACAATTTTGCTCTTCAGTGTTTCCTACGGGTTAAATAAAAGAACTTTATACTTAGTTCATGGGAAAACTGTCCCATCACTTATTAGTGGTGAAGACAGTACTAAGTTCTAGGTGCCTTTTCTCTTTATTTTTACCCTGCTGTAAGTAGCAGCAGTCTTTTGTATTAATTAGTTCCTAATGCCCTTAAGAAACATGTCAAAACTTTAGTCAGTTCCCACTCATTTGTAACTTAAGAGCAGCAGTCCATCTCTTTGGGGAATATTTATTCCATCTGGTATTTCATGCAAAGAAGTTAGCAAATCAAAGTCATTGCTGAGGTCCAGGATTTAAGATGTACTATGGTTACTGGTATAGTGCAAATCATGTACATCATCTTGACTTCTAAATGTTGCATTTATTTAATTTATCAGATGACATGTTGCTTTAGAATAACGCAAGTACCTGGCAGACCTTGGCAAGCGAGTGAGCTAGGAATTAATGCCAAGTCATGCGTCTAATTTGGCTCTGTAAGCCAAAACATAAACTGAGCCTGGGAGCTGACTGCACACATGCAAAAAGAAAAAAAAAAATTAAAAAGCACATAAGTCACCAGGTAAGAAATGTGATAATATCCTCACAGGTTTAGTGCTTATTCTGGCACACCTTCACTGGCGATGCTGGAGTCGGACAATGCAAAATGAATGTGTGGCCCCTCGCTGGTTCTTGTCTCCTAGGGATGAAATGAAAGATGTAAAAGGAGAATTAAATTTTTTCTCAGACAAGCATAGCCATAGGATATTGCCTGAAAAGCATTTAACCGATAGAAGAAAAGGGTAAATTATTTTTTCATTTGATGGAAGATGTGTTCTGGAAATTTTGAAAGCGTTGACTTAAGTTGCCCGGCAGGTTTTATCTTCCCCATATGCGTGTGAAGCATCATGGAAGGAAAGAATGCTTAATTAAATGCAATTTAGGATAGGATCTGGACTTGCATATACCAAGTGGATCCTGGTAATAAAAACAAATCACAGTTGTTTCTGAGAACATGACTGTCCTAAGAAATCTGAGATGGAAAACAGCTCTACCATGTGCTTTAAAAATAAAGGGGAACTCTGTGTCACATATGTATGTAATTTATGCCCAGGAACAATTTTATGCTGTCAGAAAAATTAGAGATTGGAAGCACTCATTAAATTAGCTAATCCATCCCTTCCTATCAGATAGTTCACTCTGTCACCACAGGCTTATTCTATATGGTATATTCCTACAGGGAAACTGAAATATCCCAATCCAGCAAGGTACTTAACCAACCAACTAGCTTTAAGTGCAGTTTAATCCCATTTACTTCAATGGGACTATTCAGGTGCTTAAAATTAAGTATGCACTTAACTATTTTCCTGAATAAGGGCCTGAGTGCTTTTAGAAATCAAAAATTTGCCTCGATAGACAATTTCCTAGTCTAACAAGTCTTTAAATAACCATTTTCTCTCTCAGTTTATCCCAATGCTCCTGTTTCTAATATATGCTAAATCATCTTGGTTTCCTAATCATGGTACCCATACCACCCTGAAATTTTCCTTTTCATGAACATGGATACAGCCTTCCAACAGCTGTAAGTGGTTATATCCACTGACACCATTTGCCAGGCAAAATATATTACATATATTAAAAATATAATACCATATATGTATATATATATATATAAAACAATGTTAAATATAATAACTAATATGAAAATATAATCATTACTAATGCCTTTCTCTTAAATCTGTCTTGCTTTTTATGATTCAGCCCCTTCTTATGTGGTGTCTCAGCTTTAAATGATGTACTTAAGACTTGTAAAAAAACCCCTAAAACCCCAGTATGGTAAAATCAATGAACCTCAGGTACCATAAAAGTTGAAATTTGGTGACAGTAGCCAGGCTGTAGCTTTAGCGTGTCCTTAGGCCAAGCAGCATTCTTGCAAGATAGGGGACGATCAGCAGTCACTTCTCAGGCTTTTCTATGATAAATCCCTGATTCTCCAAACATTCCTCTCATTTGCTATTAATTACGTGACAGAAGAGAGCAAGAAGCTCCCTAAGAAGTAGAGTACATCTCCTGTGAGATGCTTTTTACACGTTTTATCTTTGCTTTAGATTGTTGCAAAGAAATACCGCAACTTCGAGTTCCCGGCGGAGATGACGGGGCTGTGGCGGTACCTGAAAAACGCGTACACCAGGGATGAGTTCACCAACACCTGTGCAGCAGACAAAGAAATTGAGCAAGCCTATGCAGATGTGGCCAAGAGGCTCAGCAAGTCCTAACTGCCCCCAGCCATGGCTCAGTATCCCCTTTTACAGACTCTGCTCCTTGTTGCCTTACTTATGCTGTCTGGTTGGCATCTTTATGACTTCACCCGTTCCAAGTTTATTGGGCAAGGACAAATCTGCCTCTCGCTGGAGAAAAGAGAAGGCAGCTGTGGGGAGGGAGGGGGGTGGACACCCTTTGAACTCTAACCCAAGATCTGGCTCAACTAGTATTATTTGCAATCAGTATTGGAAATGAGTCCACTTGACTAGTTTCTTGTTCTGTGTTGGGGGTACACCATGACCTGTATTCTTTAGAGTTTTAAAAATAGCTGAAATTTCAGGTAAGAGAGTTGGGAACACACAGAACTGGTTCCTCTCTAGGTTATTTCAAGGACACTTTTTCCCTCAGTTCTATTAAGATACTTGAGGCATGAACAAAATACGAGAGAGAGAGGGGAAAAATAGGAGTTTGACCCTAAAGCAGAAATGCTCTTAGCAGTTATATTTAAATAAACTCTCTGAATGCATCTTCTGTCTCAGCAGGCCCAGGAGTTTATAGGGTATTTATTTTTAACTTGGCGCAAGAGGGGGAAGCCTGAGTGAATATGTCAGACTTGCAGATGCTACTCTGCATAAAATTTGCATGGTGTTGTTGGATCCGAATGTTTAAAGCAAAAGAGAGTGAAAGAGCAATTGAGCAGGCAGCCCTTGGAAGAGCCTGTGCCAAAATGCCCAGTGGATCTGCTGGTTGATAGAGACAGACAGACACAGCAGTAACGGGGGCAGCAGATTGACTCCAGCACCCACGGTGGGAATTGGCACCGCAAACCAAACCACGTAGGATATTGTCATCTTGACTGCATGGTTGCCAGTTCCTTTTTAATTGCTATCTTGGGAAACTTGGATCAGCAGTGGAAAGCTGTCACTGCACACGGATTCCAGGCAGGGGAAGCGCTTTCGTCGCCTTGGGCTCCAGATGGGTCATTTTCAAGCACTCATCATCTCACCCCAGGAGGAGTTTTCTGTGAGAGCCTCAAAGAGGACAGGCTAGCACAGTGAGAGGCATGTTTCCAGCCAGGAATTCAGCAAGTGTGCTAGCAGAAATCCATACAATGATGCCTCAATCCCGCTCATCTGGGCTTTATCCCTCCAGGTTACACAATTCTGAATTAGGTTTTTTTTGTTCGTTTTGTTTTGTTTTGTTTTGGTTTTGTCCAAAAGAGATCATTTTGCTCTGTCTGCAGTGCCTGCCTGGCATATCTGCCTTACACTGGTGATTATTTGCATGTTTCTTCAGCAGATTCAGAATGACAGCTCTCTCACTTGGAACTCGTGCTCCAGTATGTACAAGAGAGCACATGGTTCACAAGTTTCAGTTTGTAGGGGGATTTATTGCTATTTTAAGAGATAAAATAAAGCTGAACTATAACCTGATGCAGCTCCCCTTCTGATCAGAGCTGCTAAAGCTGCACTGATTTGAGGGGAACCCCAAGCTGATGTGCTGTGACCAAGGGAAACCTCACAGCAGACTTGTTTGCAGCCAGAGAGCTGGGAAAGTGGGACAACATCGAAAGCCAGGCTCTGCCATGTGATGCTGATGACAATCTGAAACTATACTTTTGCTTTAGTGAGATAATTCCACTTTTCACACTAACCCAGTTGGGAGCAGAATGTTGCTCATTGACTGAAGAGAGTTTGCGGTTGACTGTTGTTTGACATGCAGTGGTCAATTTGTTCTGAACTTTCAAAACCTTGGAAGAAAATCTATGAACTCCTAAGTCTTCTCCTAGAATGGGCTATTTTAGCAGTGGCTAGACTGGAGGGCAAAGGCTTGCGCTCTTTAAAATATTGCTGAGAAGCCAGCTGGCTCAGAGAACACTAATAGCAGCCAGAAAAATCTGATGAGATTAGAAATATCTGCACAAGCACATGTGGCTTGTTAAAAACATTTCTTCATGAGATTGGAATTATTGTGATATTATTTTCTTTTTTATTTTTCTTTTTAAAAATTCTGCCATTTATTTATTTATTTATTTATCCTAATTGACTTGATCCTTTCTTTCTGTCTTTCTGGTTTTGTTTTCACTCAACACTTGGGTCAGGATGGCTCGGTCAGTTTAGAAAGGTGTTATTAGCAAAGCTCTACAAGTTTATTCCTGGAGAAAAGTCTTCTATCTGATCAATGGTCCTGGGGATTTTTCTACTCTCAGTATGATCCTGTGAATCAACAGAAACTACATTTTTCTCAGTTGTCTTTCCCCAGGTTTGTCCTTTAGTCAGTAGCTTTCCTTAGTCATAGTTGCTATGAGTATTTGAACAAAAGACGCAGGAGCAGATGCAGGTTCTTGCTCTCTGCTTATTATATTTATGTCCTAAAAGAAGACTGACCAAACATGCAGCAGATCCCAGGCAATGAACCAGGGTCTGCCCTGATTTCCATCTCAGAAACTTCACCATTTTGCTGAATCTCATAGTTCTGAAATTCTCTTATATGTTTGTCTCTGTTTTTCATAGTAGAGGGTCAAATCACAATCAGTTGATTTCAGTGACCTCAAATTGCATCTGTTTTTAAAAAATTATGTTTAAAAATGTTTAGGCTTATATCAAAATGAAAATGATCTATAAATGCAATGAGCTTTTTCTAACATGATTTGCATGTTCTTAAAAACTTTTTAAGATTTCATAATAAAATCTAAAAGTCCTCAAGCTAATTTCCTTTCAATTAATTGCAAAAAAAAAATCTTTAAATATCTTCATTTTTCATTCAGTATTCCTAAATATCTAGATAAAATATAATGATGGATGTGAGAAATTAGAGAAAAATGGAGCAGTGTTCAGCAATGGTGCCAGTTCCTCCTGAATTCAAGTCTCACTCTGCATCCTAACTTTGCATTTTACTTATAACTCTATTATAGGCTGATCCAAGATCATGGACAGGTTCAGGCATTCCCTGACCTTTGTTTGGGATTGAAATCCAAGCCCATGTTTTCAGATATGTAACTTTTACTCACCTTTGTGCTTCTTGGCTTTATCCATTGCTAGAAGCAGGAAATACTGGAAATCCTACATAGAAAAGTGTTTTGCTAAGATTTTGAGCTCAGTTCTCAAGGCTCAGGATCCATCACCAACGAGATTTTAAAGGGCTCCAGACTCTTTTAGGCAAAGTATTTTTGGTGACCTTCCATCATATTATAAGTAATAAATATTAATCATACAAGATTGTATATCTACATTGGCAAGGCAGCATTTCTGAAAAGAATCTAAGTGACAAGACAGACATTGCAGATTTACAATAACTTTGTTCATAAATTTTTTTGCAAGATGTAAAGAAAGACATAGTGCAGAGAGGGAAGAAGCCAACAATGTGGATTTAATCATCTACATTTCAGAAATGCAGACCAAATGTCTGTGAAGATGTCCATTTCATCCAAACATTTCTTAGATACTTATTTCAAAGCTCCCTGCTCAGTCAATCCAACACTCCATTCATATTGGAACAAATATTGATTTTTCTTCTATTTGCAGTGGTATGGGAGCTCTTGAGGATCCCATAGGTTAGTTACCCTTATTCTCTGTTAGAACTGTTTGAATTGCCAAGAGGTCATTTTGCAGCACAGGTAGGATTAAAGAGTATCGGTTTAAAGTCTATTTAAACCAGGCCTTCTGAGAAACATTTTTTCCTACCGAAATCACATAATGAGATTGCTTTATCAGGTCTAGTGTGGAATATAGAACTACAGGTTACTCCTCTGGTTGCATCAGCTGAAAAGTCACTGCCAGGGCGAATGACAGCCTATAGCACAAAGAAAATAGACAACTTTGTTTCCTACAAGAAAGTTCAGCTGAATTGCACATAGCATTTATTTTAGATATATATTTATTTTTTTACTCTAAACACCTTTGTCCCTCTCTTGTCTGTGCTCAAATTCAGCTCCAAGTTAGCCATAACCATTTCCTCAGTCATTAGTAGCAGGATTCTCATAGATGGGCACAGGGGAAACTGTGTTTTAGTGGAGCCCTTCCATATGCTGGGATGGAGCCCCTGTCTGCATCACCCAGGTTTGGCTAATTAACTGAATTGAAAGTATTGCAAAAATTTAGCCAGTGGAAATCACACCCTTGTAAAATCAGAAGCACATGGAAGTGGTATTAAAAAAAAAAATGACTTGGTGTTTTAAAGAAAAAAATAACCCCTAAGTCTTGTGTCCTCCTTCATGTGTATTCTTTAAAGCATCAGGAAATTTGCCTCTGTTTATTACTTTTCTGAATGTATTCATTATTTTTGAATTGTTTTTGATATTAAGAAATATTTTTCTAGTAAGATTTTGCCGCTGCTGAATCTTTCATCTCTTCATTAATTTTGAAATCCGCAATGACTTTAGTAATTCCAGAGGAGGCAGGAAAGCTGTGAGGTTTATACTTGTTAAGAAGTTGGAGGCAATGACTTTTTTTTTTTTTTTTTCTCGTGAAAACAGCATTGAAATAATTTTTAAAATTGTGTCTTTTCATCTGAGAAACTTTAACCAAGAGTGATAGACTGTTTAGTCTGGACTGTGAATTTCAGCACAGACATGAGCAAGGCAGCATGTTGAAGGTGGCTTTGCCTAGGTGTTTCTCTCAGGTAGTAGATGTTTTCCCTCTGGGTCACAAATTTCCCATTTCCACTTTTCAGGAGGGCTGTGCTGTTTCGGACACTGAGCTACGCCAGCCCACTCAGTGTTCAGCAGTGAAAAGAGGATTCCTGTTCCATTTTCTCCCCTTCCAGCTCTCATGCAGGGAAAAAACAGAGCGTTAAGCTGCTTTATTTCCTTGTCCCACATTCTGAACAACACTCGGCCCCAGAAAAGCTCAGAAACTCCATCCAGTGCTGTTTTCCAAAGCTTGATATGTCCATTTTTTAACACGTGACGTAAAAGCCTGAAGAATCCCCTGTAACCAACCCCTCAGGCGCTCCCCATGCAGGACTCAGCAGCCTCTCAGAGACCGTTGCAATCATCTTATTCCCCTGTTGCCAGAAATCCTTCCCCTTTCACCATTCACTGGAGAGATGCTAATCCTGAAAACACTCCCAAGGATACATAAGCAGCTCTGAATGGTGGCATTGTCACGGCTCCGCGGGTCGCGCCTCTGGTGCCAAGGGGACCCACCACACGCTGGAGGAGCCAAAACTGCTCCACCAGCGGTGGTGCAACCATGATGAAAGGTTTGAGGGCCACCTTTCCTCCTGCCTGGCTCCGTGACTGAAGTGTTAGAGCTCAGCTGGGGCCGTGATCCAGCGCTAATGAGCATTTCTAGCTTGCAGCGTGTGAATAGGGACTACTGATGTGTTTAATGTTAAACATGTGCTTGCTTGCCTGCCTGCCTGCCTGGAGAGGGGCCTAAAAGCCATGACAGAAAAGCCTATATTAATGAAGGGCATTATTACTCTCTTCCCTTTGAAATCTGGTGGCAGAATTCCCAGTGGGGGAATTTCCAATAGGAATTCCTAGTAAAGCCAAAGGTGGCATAAGCATGAAGATGTTTCAAGCACAGAGAGAACAGAGAGCGCTCAGGGAGCAAAGGAGGCAGCAATGCTGTGAAGGTTCTTAGTGCAGAAGAAGGACATCAGGTGGTAACTGCAGGGACACGAGCAGCACTGCCAGGCTCTGTTCTGGTCCTGTGGGGAGTTCAGAGAGCAGCAGGGACCAGGCAATGCTGGCAGCGTAATGCCAGGGCATGTTCCGCTCTATCTCCAACCACACTGCCTATGGTGGTATCCCACAGCACAACGATGCCTCCATTGTGTCTGCCTCACTCTTATTATGAAGTGGCTTGTCTAAAGAAAACTAAGAAGGTTGGGGGATTTTTTTTTTTTTGTATACATGGAGTGAAAACAATCCAAATATGCTTTAATGGTTCTCAACATGATACTGTCAATTCTCACCACAGGGTGGAATTTGTTGGTGGAAATTAAATTAAATTAAATGAAACAGAAAAGCTTGGCTATTGCTAATGGGTACTACTGGGAGCCCTAAAAGCAGTTTGCAGTGTAGAGCCATAACAGAAGTGAACATCCTTTAATTCCCAGAATTGCTTGGGTTTCACAGGGTCATTTTAGCCTATTCTGCTGCACTGCTGAGAAGTTGCTCTTTCCCTGTCTCTCTAGGTCTATAAACTCTGAAGAATTTGGGAAATGGCTACAGGCATCAAATTAGTCTTTTTCACTCCTTTTTTTCCCTCCATTAAATTAACTACTTTTGTTTGGAAGTAAGCAATAAGTAAGTAGAATTTTCAAACAGCAGATTTCTCTACTCTTTCATTAAGAAAGTTTTTGAGAGCTTTCAGGAAATCAGAGGTTATCCCCAGCTTTGGGAATAAATTTTGGTATGAAATACAAATGTAAGTGGGATTTTGAATAAATCATTGAAACAGAAAGATTGCAATTTGTTTTAAGGAGCATGCTTAGGAGTGCAAGAACAGAATGAACAGAATATTCCAAATACTGCAATAGGGGCTTCAGTTCTAGATTCTGGTAGGGATTTTTGGGGCTTGTGAGGGTGTGGTGTTTTGGGGTTTTTTTGGGGTGTTGGGTTTTTTTTGTGTTTTGTTTTATTTTTAATCACCTAATGTTCAACATAAAAACTATATATACATATACATATATATATTCAGAGTATTTATCTGCATTATTTAGTTCAGTAATGCTGTGAAGTTTGTTGGGATGGAAAGTGGCATAAAGAGGGAAACACACTTTTGAAACAGCACTATTATTTCTGTCTTTGATTTGGTTCCCACTGGAATAAACAAGAACCACACCATTAGTTGTGTGGAAGCAGGATCCCAACTTCACAGACCCCGAAAGTTTGGCAGTCCCTTGGAGGGCAAGGTAATTTGCTGTTTAGCAATTCGAGCCTTGCAGTGGCCACAGAGCGTTTTGAAGGCATTCAGAGCCGTCCTTGGGTGAGGGACTGATGCTTGCAAAGGACCCCAGTGAATCCCCTGCTGTTTTAAAATGAGATTAAGCCATCATGAGATGTGGACTGGCTAACCCCAAACCAGACACATTCGCCTGCAGCGCAGCCGCTAAATTGGTTTGACATCAGGAACCGCAGCGACGGAGCTTGGCCTCAGAAGTGAGTCAAAGCAGCATCTTTGTCACCAGTCATTTTCTATTTATAATGACACAGATCCATTTTATAATCACGGGGAGGCACAACAGGAGTGTGCTTTGTTCTGCCTAAATCGCATTTCTCGTGCGGGTGCGTTTAAACACAGCCCTTGGCCCCTTGCCCCACACCACACACACCCAGGGCGGGTAGTTCTGGCACAACAATGCACACCCTGTCGTGCTTGAATGCTCAAAGCCTACAGTGCTGGAGCAATAAACTCCTGCTAAATGGCTTAAAAATGTTCCCTTAAGTGCACCGAGCTGCCCCGCTGCTGCCTCCCTTCCCATTTCCAACGCTGTTCTAAGCCTTGTGTTTCAAAGAAACCAGGAGTATGTTTTGTTGTTTAGTGATGGAATTTGCTGGGCATTATTAACTATAAGAATATGGAGTGAAAAACCCCATTTCCCACAACCCTCTTTCCTGGTGCAAACCCGACAGCTTTACCTCCTGACTGTGTTTTCAGAGGCTATGAACCAATTCCCAACAGCTGCTTGGTTTTGTTCCTGGAGAACGGGTCCGCATCTGTGCAAACCCTCAGAGCTATGATGGTAACCCCCTCTTTGCTCTCTTTTGTCCTTTCTTTTTTTTTTTTAATGAAGGGTCCTACTGTGTATTGCCTAGAAAGTTATGATCTTGTGATCAGTAGATTTATTTTTGTAACCTGTTTTCAGTTCTAAAGCCTGAAGATCAAAACCAAGTTGCATAGTAAGATTCGGGGGTGAGCAGAATTGCATTTTACCCCTCCCAAACCTACTCGTTTTCAAATCCTGACTCATCTGGAGCATAATTCTGGCTACTTTGAGTAGGTCTGAAGTTGAAAGAGATGAAAGGGAGCCCACTGAGAGAGGATAGGAGGAACTAGTCTGGAAGTCTTAAGAGATTCGTGGACAAGTTTCCTATCAGTGTGTGAGCAACCTGTACAGAGACCTGCAGGGCCCCAATGGACTCACAGTTGCTTAAAACCTGCCCGGATATTCAAAGGCAAAGTTTGGGCAGTGAACCATGACACGATGATCAGACACAATACCTCTTCAGGGCATTACGCAGGCAAAAAAAGAGCTCATTTGAAAGGACACAAATTTTTAGCTACCGATCAAGACCTGAGTTCCCATGACTGGATTTTCTCCTCCAAAATGTCATTAATCCCAGAAATGGCTAATGGCCCACCTGAAGTTCTAGGCCAAAAGCAAGATCAGAAACTCATATGGAGAAATCAGGAATTCCTTAAAACTCAGACCTGATAAGCTCCAAAGAAAAGTAATTTATTTGTAAACAACTATTTTATACTGTCTGACAGTGAAAAGTAACTGTCTATCCAAAGGTTTCCATCAGATGAAAAAGCAAGCCAGGATCCCTTTGCATACTTGTGTTTTTCAGTCAAGGAATATCCTCTCTCAATGTGCAGTTTTAGATTAGTCTGCAACCTTTGGGGGTAGGAGCTATGTATTTGTTCCCTGCATGTGCAGCTCTTTACATGACATGACCCTGATTAGGACCTTTGTGTGCTGCTCTAACCCTCATAATCTGTAATAATCGGAAAAATATAATTAAAATGTCATTGCAGTTCACCTTTAATATTATGATTGTGAGATTTTACTCTATCAACTGTGAATAAAATAATGTCCTTTTTGTATAATAGGTAGTATATTTTGTTATTGAACAAAGAGTTAAATTTAATTTTTAAATACAAAAAAAGTATCTGCTCATTGTTTTATTTTAAGCTTTTAAATATGTCAGCAAATATTTCTTTTGTATCCTTCAAATAAGTATGTGTTGAATGAAGAAACTCACCTTCCTGAAATGGAGCTGTTTATAATTGTATTCCAAGAGTGATTAACACCTTATAATTTGAATAAAAGTGGTTTATTTTCTCATTGGGTTATTGCTGAGCTTTTGTTTAATTTTGTTATTTTTTGTTAAACAGGCAACTTTTCTTTCCTGCCAAAAAACAAAAGTGTGCCCAGAGCTTGAATACAACTATAGTAATCCCTTACTCTAAGAATGGGATAGGAGAACTGGTGGGGTTATAATACACATCTATAAAAGTATGGAGGGGGTGAAATGCAATGTGACCATTCACTATTTCTCATTTCAGAGGTTATGTGTCCCTAATGAAATAATCAAGCAGCAAGTTTAAAGCAATCAGAAAGAAAAGCCTTTTTACACAGTGTGTAATTAAACTTTGGAGCCCTTTACTGGATGATGCTGTGCAGATCGAAATGAGTATGGAGTTCAACTTCCTAAAGAACAGATCTATAAATGTTGTTAAACATGAAACTTTAGAAGCAGTGTCCGAGTCAAGAAGTCCTGAAATACCAGGGCTGAGAGAGTCCGTGAGGAAGTAGGTTTTCATTTGCCTCATTTCTTACATTGGTTCTGCTGTGAGAGATTAGACACAGCAACATGAGGGCTGGGTGCCTTGACTCCAGGGTGTCCTTTCTGGGATTACACTACGCAAATGTGAAGTATTGTAAATTGAATTCCAGCACAGAACTTTGAATTTAGCTTCCCCACAGCTAAACCAGTTCCAGGATGCTTTAGATACAGAAGCTCAGAATCCCTCTCATAGCAAATGACAAGGAATCACATTCCATCTGAAACAACAAGAGTTCATCATCCAACAGCTGCAGCTGGAGAAGAACAAGTAGGATTCCTATGAATTTAAATATTAACTTCTCTTCTGGTCCCAAAGATTGTACCTAATGGGTCACATCTCTCTAGCCCTGCATTGCTCTGGTACCACATCTCTTTTGATGTTGTGTGTGATATCAAAATGGGCATCTGTTTCAAATTCTCCAGACCCAAGATGCTAAGTGCCAGCCTAATGTTTCTGCTCAAACTAGTGCTGAAATACCATTTCACTTGTCCAGCACTGTACAGATCCTTGGCTGATTGCTTTTGGACTAAGCCCTGGATGTGAAAACATCCAGATGCACCTTCATAGCAGATGTGATCTTTCCCTTTCTTTCCAGTCATGGAAGCATGAAAGAAAAACAGGGAATCTGAAAAACTTGCCGTCAGACATATCAAAGAATTAATAAAAACCTTTTTTTTTTTTTGCTTAATTTGTAGCCATTCCTGAATGGAAGTTCAGCTTTGCTGTTCAGTCACTCAGCTGCTGAGGGTTGCTATGCACTGCTATGGCTGATGGGAGACACTGCTGTACATTTTCTTGTAGAAACACACACCTTGCACAGCTCTGTCATGTCACTGTAGTGCCACAACCACAGGTATGAGACTGCTCCATCCTGATGAGCATCTCTGACAGTGGTCAGTACTGAATAATTCACAGAGGGCTGCCAGGAGCCCTAGCCCTTGAGGTTTGACCTACTGACCATACACAAAATATGTTCAACACTGGTGGTTTTTTAGTGTTTATTTAATTTAAAAGTATTTCCTATAGCTCTGTCTCATCTCATTGTACAAAAAAACTTAACACTGGTCTCAGGCTCTCTGGACACTGGTCTAGGTGATGTTTGACAGTAGTAATACTGAGTGCATCAGATCCATTAGGCGCTGTGTAAAATAAGTGGTTTCTGTGCATAAGTGATTGTGATTGCAGATCTGAATGATGAAAAATGGGGTGAGTAACAACCTGGATCACTTATCACTTTTCCTGTCTTTATTTTATCATTCCTTATGCATTTGCTCTGAGCAAAGCCAAAGCTTTCCCCTTTCCACAGTGAGGTCTCACTGCTGCTGGTCATTTTTTTGGTCATTCAGTCGTCTCTGAAAATTCACTTCTACCCACGTTATCACTCTCTCTGATGGGGATTTGTACTGCTGTCTCTCCCTGCTTGCCATGTAAAGAATAAAGCCCTTGATGGGCTCCACGGAGCTGCTGGCACCTCTTCCTTCAGTGATGGAGTGGGGGGAAGCTTTGTCAAGGAGGGTTTAGTTTGGGTTTTCTGTTTTATCTGAATACCTGACGTAACACTCCACACGTCCTGCTCGACATGCTGCAATCAGTCCAGTCTGTGCCAGGCAAGAGTTTAGACATTGCAGGTGTCATCCATCCTTCATATTTCATGCATGCCTTTCCTTTCATGAGCCCAGCAGATGCCTTTAATTGCCAGCTTTCGCTTCTTGGCTTTCCAAGGAGCAGCAGAGGAACTATGGAGTCCCTCTGGCGAAGGATGAAACAAAGGGGCCCAGCAGTGTTATGACATTTTCTTGCACTGAATTGGCTTTGGGAAGAATGGCCTCTTTCCTCCCGTTAGATAAGCACAGAAATCTTGAGCAGATGCTTGCAAAACATCAAACAAATATATACTTTAAAACCCATAAATGTAGGCTATACCCACATGCCCCATAATCTGGCCAATATTCAGCCACCACTGACAGGATCTAGCCTTTCTCCGGAGGAGCCTGCAGGAAAACGAAAACCCGCAGTCTGGTCACTCCTCAGCAGGACTGGAACTGGCTCCTCCACCATCCCAGAGCCCAGCATGGCCATGCCAGTGGCTGGTGGCCAATTTCCAACCAACCCTCCAGCAGCCAGAGGGAAATGCAAACCTTCTCTCTTGGGTGTTGCATGTACACCTCAGGGATTTTAATCTGTTTGAGTTTCCCTGTAAATCAGCATTGCAGAACACGAAGGGGAATTTAATGCCATAGGGAAGAAGGTGCAGCAGTTTGAGAAGTCTAAACTGCCAAAAACAAGAAGAAGGGGCATTTTCTTTAGTGCATACGTAAGACTTGTAACTCTTATGCTCCTGAATTTTAGAGCAGAGTTAATAGAGGGGGTTTCTTCTGGTTCCCTGGCACTGCAAGCCGCAGGTTTTGGGAAAAGCTGGATGGAAGCACATTCATTGGGAAGTGTGAGAAAGAATTTATTGCAAGAAGTCCCCCTTCCCTCAACCCTTTGTTAAAACAACATTAAAGAACATTATTGGTGCCAAGGGAAGTCTTTGAAGAACCTGCCGGAGTGCAGGTCGCTCGTGTAATCCTCATCCAAGTCCTGGTGTGGATGGGTTGTGGCACCAGCTTTCATCATCAGCTCATGCACCACATCCTGCACAGCTCCTGCCCTGTCAGTGCCCTGAATGGATGATGCAATTTGTTTTCTTGGCGCAGAGTGGTGCTGGGCCTTCTTTATTCCTTATTGCTCAGCCTGTTAGGAAACTCTTTTAAACAGTCACGGTATTGTGGGCTTTCTGCAGCAGCGTTGTTTGTGACTGCTTCACAAACATTCATCAGATCACTTCTTGTGTCCCAAGGGGCACAGGATGAAGTTTCACAGTGTGGGAACCAAGAGTGAAAACTTCAGAGATGAGTTTTCACTTGAGATGCTCTATTTCACCTATTAAAGATGTGATTTTTGCACTGTGCTGTGATTTCAAGGAACTACTGTACCAATAAACTCAATGTACTGGGATCACTCCCAACCTCTGGGACAAACTGGTACCAACTGGCTCCTGTCCATACTAGCCTACCCTCCTCAACTGGATAGCTGCCTGCAAATGGCTTGTGAGAAAGACCCCATGGACACAGGGGCTTCCAGCTGATTTTAAAGGTTAGTTTGGGAGGGCACTAGATGGCCTGAGCCAAGATACACATGCATATTAATATGTTTATATATAAAAATGCATAAATTTATATAGTTATATCCACTAAGTGGTAAAGGCAGGTATTTGGGTTACAGTTCCAAGTGCAGCTGTCAGTGCTCAGAAGCTCCTGCCCTCAGCTGTTGTCTCAGGTTCCAGTGCCACCACGAAGCTTGCATATAAAAAGTAGCATATTTGGGGCAGATGAGCCGTAGTTGATCTTTCCTAACTCTGCAGTGACTTGGCAATCATAGTGATGTTTTACTATAGCTTTGCTTTGTATAATGTTTTGTACACTTATGCACACCTACCTATACATGCACATGCACGCATATACAGTGACATCCTTCCCTCTGAGCAGTATTTTAGTTCTGGGTTTTCCCTTATCATCCTTAATGGTAGCAGAAAATCGGTGCATCTGGCATTTGAGCAGCCACAGGACCAGCTGGCTTTGGTACCACGTCTCTGCTGAATCCCAGTTCCTCAGGTTATTCATCACACCACAGCCAGAGTTGTGCTGCCTGCCTGCTCTGCTGGGAATATTCTCCATCTCTTGCCACTGGCATGATTCCCCAGGGAGAGCCCCACAGATGTTGGAGCCGGTTGGATGCCTTGCTCTGCAACCAGAACTCATATTTATGGTGTACAGGGTAAAATCTTTATTCATAAAGCAGCAGCTTTAGCTTTTCATTGTCAGCGTGGATGTTGAACTAATCAGAAAGCGGAGCAGGGGAAGGGTGGGGACAGGAAAAGAGGAGTTTTGTGGGAACGTAACAATGTTAAAGAAAAAAATCTCTGCTTGCTGTCAGTTAAGTCTCTCCATTAGTTACCTCTACTATTATGGATTCATTTTAAGATCCAGACTTCAATATACATAACTTTAAATCACTAACATCCTTCATGGCTCTGTGATTTGCTGGTTCCATATGTAGCCTCTTGGCCCATTGTGTTGGCACAGGTTCAACTCTTGTTCTTCCTTTGGGTTACAGTTTCCTCGCTTTGATGGGGGGGTCGGGAGGGGAAGAGGGAGAGAGCAAGAAAGGGATGGTGAGACAGAAGACAGGTGATGGTGGAGAAGAAAGGGATGGGAGGAAAGGAGAGGAGCAAAAGGAAAAATAATACAAAGAGAGAGAAACAGCTTAAAATAAATCAGATGAAGTAAATCAGAGTGGAAAGAGTTGAAAGAGGAAAACAATGAGAGGTGTTGTCATGAGCAGCTATCCCCACCCGGCTGCTTCTGGCAGTGCTGGGATGCTGTGGATCTGGAGGAGGGGGCTGAGGCAGCCTTTCCCGAGCTCCTGGAGTGGCAATACCAGCCTGCCACTCTTCCCAGTGCCAGGCTGCCCCTTGTCCCCTCACGAGCAGGCTTAGTCTCCACCTAAACTTCATAATTAAGCTTGCTGAAATTTTGCTTATGGTCTGGGCTGACAGCTGTATTGAATTTTGGTTTATTGTGTGATTTATCAGGGCCATCGAAGGGCGTTTGGATGATTTAGTGCTGCAAAAATACCTTGGAATGCAACACACAGCAATATCTGCATTATTAATAATAATAATAATAAAGATAAATGTCCCTCCTCAGAGCTTTCGATGGTTGTGCCACTCAATTTAACATTTTAACAGTGGCATGTGGCCTCTCCATGGCACCTGGTAGCGTCTGATGGATTTGAGCAGGCAAAGAAAAGGTTATTTGTCAAACACTCAGCCTCAACTGTACAGTATTTTGAAAGCTCCAGGTCAGAGCAGCCTGAGCTGCATTCCTGTCCCTGACATCCAGAGAGACTGAACTTCGTCATGTTATTAAGCTGTCATCAGTGCTGGGGCGTTATTTGGATTTCTGGTGGGAACTCCTTGCACATGCTTGGGGTGCTCTAGTGGGATTATATCAACACCATTGTAAAACACACACAAATGAGCTGTGCTGTAATTACCACATGAAGACCTCACTTGGCTGGGTTAATCAGCAGAGAATGGAAATACCAGATAAACACAAACGGCCCACCAGGATGTTTATTCCAGTGGCAACAATGCTATTGTTTCCTAGGAGATCAGCCTGATTTCTGGACTCCTCTGGCAGCCAAACCACTGATTGCTCATCTGCACCATGTAGGAGCAACACAGAGCTCTGCTCCATCCTCTCCACCAGCACCTGACAGAGCAGCAGGACCAAGGCAGGGAAGAGTAGAGGGACCACAGCATTTACAGGTATTATAAATATCTGTGATACTTGTTGATTAAAATACAAGTTTTCTCTACACCCTTGCATCAGTTCCACCCAAAGATCTGCTTTGCATGAGAGGCCTGTGCCCACCAGGTAGAACAGAGGCTGCTTTCTCTCCACCCCTCCCCATGATGCTCTCTGAAGTGGAGGGGGCAATTATGGCTTTATCAGTTCCAGCTGCCTGTCAGGAAAGGGAAGGCTTGGGAAAAGCAGCTGTCTGGGGAGGCTTGTTATGTTGGTCACCATTCAACAAATCACATTTTAGTGTACTTTTATGATTTGCTTTTCTGGGAGAGACACAACCTGGATTAAATTGACTACATTTCCCTGTGCCACAAGTCACAGTGGTCAGGTGGGACCTCGGTGGCACCAACCACCCTGGGCAGTGCAGAGGGCAGAGATCCTCCTTCACAAACCCTCCTTTCTCTGCCAGACCAAACATTGGGCCTGTTTTACCTACAGAGCCCCTGGGGGCTGTGGCCAACACCATGGAGGTTGGTTTGCTAGAACAAATACTGAGCTGCTGGAAAATGTCGTTGTCTCAGCTATTTGCCACAACTTCCACAACTCCATGTGTAAGGGGCTCCCTGAGCACTCCTTAATTCAATGATGGTGTTTACACAGAGTAGTTTGGATAAGCAGTGAGAACCTGCCTGGCTCTGTCAGGAGTGATGGCAGAGTATTTGGTTAATCCCTTCCTCTGAAAAAACTACAGGGAAGCATAAGGGATGGTGACAAATCATCAACAGGTAACTCCAGCAAGCTTTGAAAGATGTTTTCCACACAGCCTGACATTCTGTCATAGTAATAGCAATAAAATAATAAAAATATATGACACTATATGCATATAACATAGTAATTTCTTTAAGCCATTATGCTGCTCCCATGAATTTGCAATCCAAATGAAATTAAGATTTTATACTGGAGCCTCTATTTGCAGAGGATTGTCCAGAGATGTTCACTCATCACATGGTCAGGTTAATTGTTCATCTCCCAGACACTCCATGAAGAACGGGACCATCAGTCCCTTCCAATTCCTGGCTCACAGGAGGGTTTTCTACTCCACAGAAAGGAAGAGGAGAGGAACAAGTGGTGGCTGTGGCTGGGCAAACCCCGGGACAGTGGGTTAGGGAGACAGTCAGGGCAAAGAGAATGATGTTTCCTTAGGGCCTTTTCGGCATCTGCTGGTTCTACAGGAAAAAATAGCCAGACCATGCTCTGAAAACGTCCTCTCTGAGTCCCCAAGTGCTCCATTATTTCTGGGAACATTGTCGGACACCAGACACTGAATAAACATGAAAATCTCATTACCGCTTCTTCCTTCCTGTTGTTTGCCACATCTCCCTGTGCCATGTTCCCTTTTAGCTCTTGATCTCCCATCTCATGCGGAGGCTTGAGGTCCACCTTGCATTGGGGCTAAATAATGCAATTGCTAAATAATACTGACCAAGAAGCTCTGATCACTTCAGTGCCACCACCACTGCAGCAGCCTGTGGTGGTTTAATCCCAGCCAGCCACTGAGCACCATGCAGGCGTTTGCTCCATCCCCCAGTGGGGTGGGGGAGAGAATTGGAAAGGTAAAAGTGAGAACACTTGTGGGTTAAGAAAAAGACAGTTTAATTGATATAGCAAAACCCATGCACACAAACAAAACAAACCAAGGAATTTATTAACCACTTCCCACTGGCAGGCAGGTGTTCAGCCATCCCAGGAAAGCAGACCCCCATCACATGTTACAGTGACTTGGGGAGACAAATGCCATCATTCCAAACATCCTCCCTTCCTTCTTTCTTCCGAAACAGGATGCCTTATGATCTGGGATACCCCTTGGGTCAGCTGAGATTAGCTGTCCCAGCTATGTCCCCTCACAATTCCTTATGCACCCCCAGTCTCCTCACTGTTGGGATGGGGTGAGGAGCAGAAAAGGCTCTGGTGTTGTGTAAGCTCTGCCCAGCAATAACAAAAACAACCCCCTGTTGTTAGCACTGTTTCCAGCACAAACCCAAAACACAGCCCCATCCCAGCAACTGTGAAGAAAATTAATTCTATCCCAGGCCAAACCAACCCACAGCCAAAGGGACAGACATCACAGGTCCGCTCCTCTCCTGCTTTTATCCACTCTGTAACAAGGCCAGGGAAATCCTGATGTCTTCCCTGAGCATGGTTCATCACCTGCAGGGACCTAGTCAGGAACCTCTTGCTGCACAGGTGACTTGAGCTCCCAGGAGAACAGCTAAATGCTATCATCACTTTCCAAAAAGTTGAATGCACAGCTCATAGATCTTCTGCGTGTGGCTCTCAGTTAATGGATCTTCTGAGCAGTGTGTATCCCAGTTAAAGGATCTTCTGAACAATGTGTGTCTCTGGTCCCAGAGAAAAATATTTTTCAGCCCAAAGGAAATTCTCACTAAAAAATTTAATCCTGTCAAAATTTTCCAAATAAAATTTCTGGTTTGGACATCCAAGCATAACCCCACTAAAGCAGTTAATCTTCATTTATTAACCAAGATACCAAAGTTAAATAACTAATTGAAATTCAGCATTTGGAAATTAAATTACATTTTTAAGTGATATAGTATCTCAAAAGGAATTGTTCCTTTCAGGGCACTAAAATGAGCTTTGTTTGATAGATAGTCATTCTCACTTGTTTGCTTTACTTATTTGCTGTTCTCTGGCACGTGGACTGGGTGAACATCTTCATTCGTGTCTCAGCAATAATGTGTCCAGCAGGACCAGAAAAGTGACTGTCCCTCTGTGCTGGGCAGTGGTGAGACCACACCTTGAATCCTGGGTTCAGTTTTGGGCAATTCATGACAAGAAAGACATTAGGGGGCTGGAGCATGTCCAGAGAAGGGAATGGAGCTGGGGAAGGGTCTGGAGCACAAGTCTGAGGGGGAGCAGCTGAGGGAGCTGGGGGAGCTCACCCTAGAGAAAAGGAGGCTCGGGGGGAACCTTCTTGCTCTCTATAGCCTAATCTAAGAGATTGTGGAGACATGGGTGTTGATCTCTTCACCCAAATAACAAGCAAGAAGATAAGGGGAAATAGAAAGTTGTTTCAGGGATAGTTTAGACTGGATATTATGAAAATTTCCTTCACAGAAAGGGTTGTGAAACATTGGAATAGGCTGCCCAGGGCAGTGGGGAAATAACCATTCCTGGAGGTATTTAAAAGTTGTACAGATATGGCACCTGGGGACATGGTTTAGTGGAGGCCTTGGCAGTGTTGGCTTCATGGTTGGACTTGATGACCTGAGAGGTCTTTTCCAACAAAAACACTTATTCTGTGACTCTGTGGTAAATGATCACTGTTTTGATCTCAGAGGGGTGGGAACAGGTAGCCCATAGCTTTGTTTTGCAGGTGATCAAAGCTGGCCCAATGCAGCTTGGATCACGTCCTTTGTTTCTTTGACTCCCACCTGAAAAAATGCATGGGCACATACTTATCCTTAAATCCATGATTGAAGTCAAAGGGTTACATGGCCTGTTGAGCTGGGATAGAGTTTAACATGTGCTTGAAGAGGTGTTCATTTGGTTAACTGAATAGGAGCATTTCCACAGAATTTAGAGAGGTTCATATAAGAAAAAAACCCAAGTTCACATAAAAGATCAGTGTAACTGGACAGGACTGACCCAGCAAGAGAAGCACCTTCAGATAACTTCTTCCTCTGAGCAGCACTGACCAGCACCTTCAAAAGTAATTTCTGTAAAGTGCCCACAGCTGGGTGCTAAAAATTAGTGAAAAATAAATCATTTAGGATATTTGAAACATAAAGATATGTAGACAACAGAATTTTGAATAATGAGGAGTCATGTGGTGATGAATTGTTCACTATGTAGCCCATGTTTTCCTTGTGGTTTTATGAAATGTCTAAAGCAGGAAAATAAGAAAGTAAACACCTCTGCTCCCAGTATGTCTGAGAGTTGCATGTTTCATATCCTGCAGTACCAAGATTTCTTGTCTGGTTCTTGCTTTCTCTTTGCCATCAGTCAAGATCTGCTGCAGCTTCAGAAGGAAAGTTGTCACATATTGTTTTCCTCATAGCTGAAAAACCAAAGGATTTCAGAAAAAATGTGGAGATCTCTTGTAAAAGAGGGTTAAAAGTGTTCCCTCACAAAAGAGAAAGTATTGTGACATTTGGAAGACTATTCTTCCTGGGACTCAAGGTTTTTACCAATGATCTGCATCTGTAGCCTTTCCCAAAATACTCTGTCATCAAATGATTCAATGTCATCATCAAAGAATTTTTGGCTACTGACTTTCCTTTAATAATGGTTAAGAAGTTTAATGAAAGGTCTGCATAGATTTCTTCCTAAATTGGATGAAATTCTGCCTTTTTTTCTTTTTTCTTTTTCTTTTTTGGTAATATTTCTGCTCAGAGAAAATTATAGCCTCTGGTGCCAGTGATGTGCTCTGTACATTTTGTTTATTGCAGTGGTTTTAACTGGAACCATGGGTGATGGAGTATCATTATAAAATTCTTGATACCCCTCATATATTTGTGCAAGCATAGTTGTGGGCACTGAAGGCAGCAGTGGGGATGCCAGTTTCAAAGCATTCTCTCCTTGTTTTAAAAATGTGGTGCATGCCCACATGCTCTCTAGGCAGGGAGAAACCCATCTCCTGGTTCAGACCGGACGTCTGACCCCATGTGTCCAACCCCACCTGGGTGAAGCTGGGTTTCTGCAGCTGCCCCTCCAGCTGAGCCGTGGCTTGGTGGTGGTGCCCAGTGGTCAACCCCTTCCTGGTGTTTGCCAGCAGGAGCATCCTGAGGAGCTGTGTGGCATCTCACAGGGCAGCCTGGAGTGGTACAAACCAGGAGCTGCTGCATTTTGTACTAAAAACCTCTTGGCTGTGTAGGTTACACACATGCAGTGGTTGAGAGGAACAGGTGGTTACCCAACTTTGTAAATAACAAGTGTTGGGTCTCAGAGAGCTGCAAATTCATGCCATGTCTGCAGTACCAGTGAAGATGAGCTCTGAAAATAAGACCTGCTGGTCCTTTCTTTGCAATTCTCTGGTAATAACCATTAATAATTATCATTATTTACTTCTTTCTAGCACTGAATTGCTTCTGGCTCCCTGTAGGACTCCAGGAGGTGACAGGTGTGGAGGAGGTAAACAAGAAACTGTTTGAAATGCAAGGGCCTGGGTTTTCTAAAGGTCCAGGAGCTGACTTTCTTGCCATTTGGTGTCTACAGACTGGGACAGATTTTCCAATTAATTCAGCCAGCAGCACTGGATGTCTCCCATCAGAGTGGTATCCCACTCTGCAAAAAACTTTAATCAGAAAGATGTTAAACTGTCTTAGAAACTTTGCACCTGTGAATCACCAGTCTGCTAATTTATTCGTATTACTTTGTTATCAAGCCCCGGAACAGCCTGGCTGGGGAAGTGGCGGAATCACCAGCCCTGTAGGGGTTTAAAAGGCACGTAGGTGTGGTGCTGATAGACGTGGTTTGGCAGTGCTGGGTTAATGGTTGGATTTTTTGATCTTAGAGGTCTTTTCCAACCTGAATGACTCTATGATTCTATGAATCACAAGAATCAGTTAGTTAAGGGAGATGTGGAGTGGGAGAGGAACTGAGATTTTTATCCTTAGGAGCTACTGTATCAGTAAGGGCTGTCTATGGCCTCTGCAGAGTGAGCACACCTTGGCATGACCCTGTTGAGATGAGGGCTCACACCAAAACCCTGGGGTGGGTTTGTGTTCATCTAACATTGGCTACCTCAGACCAAGGTGTATCTGCCATCAGTGATGTGAGATGAGCACCCCCACAAAGCTGTTTGCCTTTCTTGTTGTGGACACATCCCCTTAGGATGGGAGGAACACTGTTCTTTTCCAGAGGACAATCTCAGACAACACATTCAGCTTTATGACAGATGAAGTCAAGTGAGAATTATCTCATGTGCACACAAATGGGGGTAGGGGTGACCTGAACTCCTGGGCTTGCACACTTTGCTGTATTGGGCAGATAGCAGCTGTCACAGACAACCCCCAGGAATATCTGTGCTTCCACTGACTGAAACACCCCTCTGAAAGGCAAACATTCTGCTCCAGCCCCCCAAATGCTCCTCCCATTGCAGTGCCATAGGCCAGTGATTAGGAGATAACTTAGAACACATTTGTCCCTCCAGTGGCAGAGGCAGCTGCCAGCAAAATGTGAAGAATAGGAAGCAAACTGGGCAAGAGCTGTAGACATCCCCCACTGGAGCCTGGAGAAAAGCTCTTATTGATATCTCTGCAAATCGGAGGTGAGCCAGATGAAAGCAGTGAAGAGAGAGCTCTGTGTTTTTTGAGGTTGTGTTGGTCTACAACCAAGAAGGGGAATACTCTGTAGTCTACATGAGCCTCCTGGGCAGCACCAAGACAAATTTTTCTTTCATCATCACAACTGGAATGAATATGGACTAGTTCTAGTGCAAAAAAAGAAATAAATTCACTCTGTACATTTTCCCTTTTCTCTCCTTCCCACACAAACCTAAATGTGCTTTAAAATAAGTCCTGAGCTTTGTACTCAAGAAAGGACAACTTATGGTGCACATGCTGGGAGTGTTTGGGAAGTGTTTATATGGCAGGGGTCATCTGATACAAAGAGGAGATGGGGAGATGGAACAAAACTCTCATGGAGGGCTGGAAATCAATAAAAGATTGGTCACTCAACCCTGGGATAAAAATAGAACAAATTAGTGAGTAAATATCTTGTTGACTCAAGGCATCCTGTTAGGAGGGGTTCTGAAAGCAAAATGTGGATGGAGACCAGTGTCTTGGGGAGCAGTAGTGGGTTTGGTTGATCCATATTTTTATGTTGCTGTTGGGTTTTTGTGTTGTTTTTGTTTGTTTGTGTTTTGTTTGTTTTAATGAGAGACACAGTGTCTTCACCTATTTTGACAGATTAAACTGTGCCAAGGAGCATTTTATGTGCAGCTCCTTTGTTGTCTCTGCTGTTGAATTGCCTGAATTTTCCCCAACATGCTTCTGATCCCAACAGGGCCCAGCTGGGAGTTGGGAGCTAACAGAGAGCTCAGACTGTTCCCAGTAGCTGTTCAGATGCAGCTTCCAACTTTTGGGGGGAATTTAGCAGTCTGGACATGGACATTCAGGGCAGCATTGTGCCCATGTTTATGTACTAGTATAGGTGCCATTGATGTGTTTGTGCTCAAAAATACTTAACCATAAATTAACCATAAAATACTTAACCATAAAAAATACTTAACCATATATCCATCACAAATAACTCTTGGCAGATTTTTGTAGGTAGTGGGGTGGGAATCTACAGGACAGCTACCCACCAGGGTCCTGCAGTCCTGCACCTTCCCCTGGGTGGCTCCATTGCATATCCAATGTCTGTATGAGCTGAGCTACTGCTATAAAATGGCAGGGAATGGCAAATCTCCACACTTTTTTGGTTGGATATATCTTTTGTTACTTTAATGAGCTGAATTAGCTGAGCAAAAAGTCAGCAAAGACGGCCTGGTACAAGAGCTGCAAGGCTGGGGGTCAAGCAGAAAGGGCAGGGATCCATCACAGGAAGAATTCCCAAGGCTCTCAGTGGGCCTTGAGCCGGGGCCATCAATATCCCATTGGTGCTGGTGAGATCCCACACAGGCTTACACACCTTCCTCACCTGGGACTCACCATCCAAGAGGTTTCTTTTGTTGTGTATTGGCTCTTCTCTTCCCTCTCACAGCTTATACAATATTCCCATCCCCCTTCTGTTCTCTGTTGTGTTTTTGCCGATGTTTTCACAGGGAACACGTGTATTCCATGAGTGTTCAGTCTTGCACATTTGTTGCTCATGCCAAGTATGAGACATTCAGTGTCAGGAACAGTTATTTATGGGGCAGGGAGTAATCAAAAGATATTCATAGTAAGTCCTGGTATTTGGCAGCCAGTGTTCAAAATTTTTGGACGCTGGATAATTCATAGCAACAGCCTCAGACTCACCCCTGTGAAGAAACCAAGTTTTCATAAAATAAAAACCCCCTATTCTGAGGTTGCATCCTATGTATTTTAGGGGATTTTCTGTTCCAAAAGTCCAATTACATAAAAAAACAAAGGTAGGAAAAATGCCTATTGTCCCCTGTCTTGTAGCCATTTCTTATCACAATAAGGATAGGGAAAGATAAGCACTTTCCATGACAACTGACCAATTTGATGAAAAAATACTGGAAAGGGAAAATCAAAATAAGTCAACCCAACACATAGGCCTTATTCAACACAAAAAACTAGGAATGAACAAAACAAGGGAAATCACTAGAAACTTACAAAAGCCTGTAAAAAGATGGTTTAAAATCAAAGGGAAAAGAAAAAGATATTTTCTTAATTCCCCTTCAAACAACACCCAGTCCACTATTTTGCAGTGTTTTAGTCCTTTAGAGCATTCTTGAAAATTCAAATTAGACTTGCATGCACATTTACTAATGTTGAATATAATTTCTGTTTTAGAATTTGCTAAATAAACAGAGCTGGTTAATTTTACTGTACTACTTTGTGTTGATAATACTTCAGGATATATTAAGGCTTAAGAATAAGTGGTCTGAGGCTCAGAGAAACATTAATAAAACAAGTGCTTAAATACAGAATATCTACAATATACCTCCAGCTTCTTCACTGAAATATCCATGGGACAATGCCACCTACATAAATTTACATGTTTAAGGAAACATCTTATAAATCTAGGTAGATGGAAAGTCACTGTTCTCCTCTTTTGCACTCAAGGTTAAGTATTTGACTACTGGCAGAAGCTGAACAAGTTTAAGTATATGAACACAACGGTGCACAGTGGGAACAGCATGGCAGTTATTTCATTTCATGTAATCCATGTGATGTTGTCACTTATGCATTCAGCTGAAAAAGAGGTATTTTTCTTTGCCCAAGATTTAATGGAAAGTGAATATTCTCCTGGAAATTTTAAAAAAAATTGAAAAGTGGACAGTGTCAGTCCAAATGTGGACTTAGGGGGATTTGGTTACTTAGGAAGCTCAAAATGTCATTCAGAGCCTTTTACTGTCATTTGGTAGATCTTGCTCTACCCAGGAGGTCCTACCTTCTTCCTATCCTTCTTGATAGTTCCTGCCATACCAGGCACTAGCCTGTTATTTTTATGAAATAAATGCCTGTAATGGGCTTACTGCCTTTGCGCTATGGATCCTCCAATGGAATGTTGTGCATCCTCATTTTATGTGTGTGTTAGGGAAAAAAGAACCATGAACTGATGTTCATCATGAACATCAACAGATAGTAAAGATGAGGTAGCAGGGACACCTTCACTAGATGAGTTTGCTACAAGCCCTGTACAACCTGACCTTGAACTCTTCCAGGGATGGAGGAGCCCTTCAGCCACAGCTTCTCTGGGCAACCTGTGCCAGGGCCTCACCAGTCTCCCTTCTTTTTTAGTCTCTCTGTAAGGAGAGAAAAGCTCCAGAGGGATGTCCCCATTACCTTTGCTTCTCCATGTTGAATGCACACAAGTGGGAAGAGTATGGGCCATCCACCCAGCCTCCTTGCAGTGGCCTTGTATTCACACATCTCAAAAAAGCGTGGAATTAAAAGTTTTGAGAAGCGCGTTGTCTGCAGAGAGCGCGCGGTGCTCGGCGATGCCCAGCGCCTGTGGTTCTGGCACCAGAGGAGCTGACTGCTGCACTTTCACCAGCAGATCACTTAAGGCAATGGAGAATTCAGTTCAGGGAGAATTCAGGGAAATTGCTTTTTTAATAACAGGGCAGGAGTTTTCACCCACCTCTTTCACCCTAGCCTGAGTGCTGCAGTAGTTATCTGTATGAATTGGCTTCCTCAGCCAGTCTGAGTCATTTTTCTGAGTCTTAAGTTTTAAGGGATTCTTTGTGGCTACACATTGACTCTGGTTTCATCCCTGGCATCCTTACAGGAAACTCAGTTGCACAGTTTTGGTGTCAGACTCAGCAAAACAGCCCTAGACTGAGTGGGAAGAGTTGGACCCTCTGGGAGAACAGAGACAGTGTGAAGAGGCAGGGTGAGGAGAGGTTACCCCACTGCCCTTGTTATTATAGCTCTGTGGATAACCAGAAGGTTACAGCCTTCATCACTTCTGCCAGTCAGAGCTATTTTTGATTAAATAGAAAGACAGGAAGTTTTTAATATGGGCAAGCCAATAATGTGTCACTGACAAATTCAAAAAATTATTATGCTGATTCTTTGTTAAAAGATAGAACGATTTGCCTATAGCTTTCTTTCTTTCTTTTTTAATCTTGTATTTGTTTTTTTATTTAAAATTTTTATATTCATGGGCTCAAATGAATTTTTCATTCATTCATTCTTTCTTGATAACACATTACCTATAAACTTGTGGAGAAGCTTACAACCTGGTCTGGGATATCAATACAACTCAGACTTTTGTGCATAAACTGAGTATGGTCAGCAATATGTTCCACACTAAATGACATTGTCTTGTTATTACAATGTGTTTATATCTTGCTGTGTGCTCCAAAAACTCCACAAGAAATCAGAATATATGTGGAGGCTCATCAGTGATCTTATGAAATATGAATTAGCTGGAAGATCTGTAAGGAATCAGCTCCATAGAAAGGAATATTGAATGCCATGAGAAAAGTTACGTGTTCAGCTGGAAGGAGACTACTGGACCAGATTTTTTTTCAAGAATTATGCTTGTCACAAACCATTTCTTAAGAATGAGCACATTTAATATGGCCATTGGTCATTTTAGCATAAAAGCCTGTTGATCTCCCAGTATGCTCTTTTGAGACTCTACCTGGAATGCTGTGTCCAGTTCTGGAGCCCTCAGCACAAGGGGAATGGGGACCTCTTGGAATGAGTGCAGAAGAAACCATTAAGCTGATCACAGGGCTGGAGCACCTCTTCTGTGAAATCAAGCTGAAAGAGCTTGGGGCTGTTCAGCCTGGAGCAGGAAAAGCTCCACAGAGACATTAGAGCCTCTTCCAGTACCTAAAGGAGCCTACAAAAGAGCTGGAGAGGGACTTTTCACAAGGGCATGGGGTGATAGGACAAGGAGAAATGACTTTAAGCTGAAGAACGATATGTTTGGATAAGATATTAGGAAGAAATTCTGAGTGAGCTGAGGCTTTGGAAGAGGTTCCCAGGGAGGCTGTAAATGCCCCATCCCTGGAAGTGTTCAAGGCCAGGTTGAACGGGGCTTGGAGCAACCTGGTCTAGTGTAAGGTGTCCCTGCCCATGGCAGAGGCTCAGAACTGAATGGTCTCTAAGTTCCCTTACAGCCCAAATCCTTCCATGATTCTATATTTTGCTGATGACACAAAGAGAAGGGTTATCTGATGTCCTAAGGGTGAGAAAAGCAGAAATGGTATGATTTTCAGCAGAGAAAAACACAAGGATTTCACTTCAGAATTATTAATGAGAATTTTTGCTTTGATATCAGAGCCATCACCTGGAAGCAACTGAGACGTGAAAGGCATTAGTTTATTAGCTGACAGCACATTTATTCAGAGCCACTAGTGCAATGGAATCAGTCAAGATTCCAAAAGAAGACAAAAGTCTTCCCAAAATGGAAGATGTCCCCAGCAATGAAGATGTTTTCCACTGTTGCAAAAGATCTGCAATATTGCCTAATGCCTGGGTCCCTGCTGTTGTGTGGTCAAGCCTGAGCAAACTAACCCTGTGAGATCAGGCTCAGGGATTTCACTAAATGGACCTGGTTGGGGTGCAAACAAACCTCACCACATTTGCACAAAAATCTTCTCCAAGCCAAATTGGCTTTCACCTGGCACATGGTGGGATGTGAAGTACCTCCTGCAGAGCTGTGTAAACAAATCTCCTTGTAGGCTCCTCTCCATTAACACCTGGAGATATGGCAGCATATTTTTGGTTCTGCTGCCCTGCAGCTGCCCAGGTCCGTGTGCCAGCAGCCTTTTCTGAAACATCTGATACCAGTCACACTCTGACACGAGGCCATGGTAAGATGAGCAGCTATTTCCAGTTTGGCAGCCTGGCAATTCTTGTTTCCCTGGGAAAAGGCAACTGCCCACATAAGCTGAGCCACTGTGTAAGAATCCATAATTAATGTCACATTTGCTCTACCATCAGTCTAGACACATTTGTCTAAACTATTGTTTTTAGAAAAGGAACAAAAATATAAAAAATGTCAATCCCCAACACATAGAGAGTAAAGAGTAAATAAAGCCTGGCAGGCTCTTTTGCCTTTGATCACTTTTGCTACATTCCTAGTTGTCTTCTGAAGGAGTCTGGCACAGATTTGAAAAAGTGATTTCCTTTATCCTCTTTGACTTTACAGTTGTCCTGCATTAGTTGACATCACATAACAGAAATGCTGTTACATAAAGTAGACACCATGTTCAAGGTTTAACAGAGCTATGTTGCATATTATTTGGGCACCTTTTGCTGTTGTGTTTCCACATTTTTGTCAGCCTAAAAATGCCCATAAATGTTCAGAAATAGCTTCAGTTATCTCTGAAGTTCAGTCATTTGTGAAGTGTTATACTGAAGGAATAATATCACAGCGGCTTTTGGTTCAGAAGTATATTAGTAAACATCCAGATGAAAGCACAGGAAAAGATTCAATTTATAGGATCCTGACTTGATATCTTGCTCTGTATCACATTATGATTTGTTCTCCAAAATGCCAGTAAAGATCACCATGTAATTTCTTAATACATGATGCAATTTTTTAATAAAAAAAGATAAATCAATTTCCTTCCTTCCTTCCTTCCTTCCTTCCTTCCTTCCTTCCTTCCTTCCTTCCTT
>WBMY01004855.1:816689-897314 GCA_013397315.1 Donacobius atricapilla | reverse complement strand
TCCTTCCTTCCTTCTCTTTTTTTTTTTTCCCTCTCTCTCTCCCCATCCTTTTCCCCATCCCCTCTCTTTCATCTCATTGAATTTGAGTCCTCTAAAGCTGTGTGGATAGTTTAAATTGCTCAAGTAGATTTCCATAGAATTTAGTGGAGTCTGACCTGTTACTTTATAGTTGCCCCTTAGGGTGGCATGAGGAACACTCCTCTCCATCTCTTATACAGGGAACATAGGGAAGTTACTTAGATGTCACCTTAACCCATAATTTCAGATGTCTACATATGGCAATATCCACCAGTGAACTATTTGTTTGAACTTTCACTATAGTCAAAACGTTATTGCTCTGGTTAGTGGAACCTTAGACAAAGAACTTCTGACCAAATGTGGGTGTCTACAGCCAGGTGAACCTCACTGACTGTTGGGATGAAACCTCCAATGGCTGAAACACAGTTCTGGTGCCCAGCACAGGTCTAACAGTGTCCTGAAAGCACTTTGGACATGATTCATCCCACCCTTCAGGCCTAACTGTGGTGCTGATCTGTCACTGGAGCAATGACCCCTCTTCCTGTTTTAGCTGTTTGCCAAATGTTATGTGATCTGCAAAATTCGCCTGCAGTGAATTTTTTTTCCTGAGAAGGATAAGTTACAATGACCTCAAACACATTCTTTAGAGATCCTATCTACCTATTTATAGCATTTCAGAGTTCTTATCTACATGATATCACTGAAAAAGCCTTTTAACTGGAGACAGAGAAGAGCTGCATTTTGGGTTTAATGCATCTAAGCATTTATGCCACCCTCATTCACATAGTTTCTGAGCATTTAACAGAAGGATGCAAACAGTCTGTTTATTTACTGTCTCCAAGTTTTGTCTCCTCTGACAAGACATACAGCTCTAGAAAGCTGCCCACACAGCTCTCATAACTATACTCTTGTAAATACATGGTAGAATAATTATTTGATTAAAGAAAAGGGTACACCAACACCAAGTGTCTTGTAAAAACCTGTCTTGAAGTGACAATAAGACAAATAATGTAAAATTAGGGGGAAGTCTATCATAAACAAAAGTTGTGCCCATTTGTATTAGTTTAGCATAAATGGTAGGAAATTCATTTTGGAACTAACAGCTAAGCTGGTCAATCAGGTAAAAGGTGTACACCCCCTGGGACACCGCTTAAAAAACAGGAATCTTGGGAGACCCACCCTCTTTCTACGGACCCCTTCCATGAGGTAACATCGCGGCCGGGCTGGGAGGGCCCCGGGCCCAGGGGCCGGCTGGCCCCGGGAGGCCCCGGGAGTCCCCGGGAGCCGCGGCCGGGCCGGGGGGGGGGCCCGGGCCCCGGGAGGCCCCGGGAGCCGTGGCCGGGCCGAGGGGCCGAGATCAGGGCCAGCCCTCCGGAGAGCCGGGCGATCTAGGGCATCTGAGCTCGGCGGACGCCGCAGAGAGGGGGAGATGGCCCCGGCCTCCTCCCCCAGCCCCCGGGTCCCCGGAGAGCAGCACCGAGCCCAGGCTGAGTTAAAAACGCACCCCATAAGACCGAGGGGTGGAAAAGGAAAAAAAAGACTCAGGCTCCTTTTTTGAGCTGCTTTTTACATCTCGCGGATCTGCCGCTTTCGGAGTTGCCGCGGCTGCAGCTGAGACCACGTGGCGTGTACAAGCCCGGGCAAGTTCCTGAACATTAACTCTTTCTTAACACCGACTGAGACTGTTTCAAACTCTACCCCTCCTCAAAGAGAGAAGAAAGGCTAAATCGGAGGCATGCAAAGGGATTATATGAAGATATCAAAGTCAGTAAAGAAAGGATGACTTTTTGAGTGGGAAAGATGACAAGTTGCCTTAGTTTGGGGCTTTAAATCTCCTTAATTCATGGTAACAGACTATAATTCTTCCTTTTTTGCTGGATTAAAAAAAAACCGGGGAGGTGCGTTTTCCAGATTCAAGCAAGGATGTCTGATTTTTACTGAGTGGACATTTGAGTTAGAAACTATAATATTTGAAGTTTTCTGAAATGGATGTTGAAGTAGAAATTGATGCAGTGATCCTATTGAGATGTCTTGGAACCTCGTCACCAGTAAAGAATAAGAAGTCCTTTATTGTGAAGCTGTGCATCTTTAAAAGGTGAAACCCCGTGTTTTAAAATCCACAAGCCCTTATGTAGTCATATAAAAAGCTACATTTTGGGAGGCTCACATGATGCAGTGTCGGGCGGGCTGCATTAGTGGAGCTGGAAGTCACAAACAGACTGTGTCTCTTGTGGAAAGTTACCAGAAGAATCAGGAGGGACTTGTCTCTCTCAAAAGACTGAATGAAAGACTATTTTATTAAGTGCTGCTGACTTAAGAGTTCTGATGTTTTGTCCCTTTGCATTGTTTTTCGTGGAAAAGTAGATTGTTGCTAGGGAGGAAGAGGGGTTGTTTTTGAGAGGGTTTCGTAGTTGGTTTTTGTTTGTTTACCTTTACTGTATGTTAATAAATCTAACTGTTTCTATTTTTGAACTGAACCGGTTTTGCGTCTTTCTTTTAATCCTATTCCACTAAAATGAAAATTAGGCGAATGTGATAACCACTACATATTTTTGGTGTTTCCGCCCGGTTGTTGAATTTTAACCCATTACACCATTTTTCATGGCGAAATATTTTTTATTTTGCTATGTGATGACAGCCTTTTTATATTTCTGTCTGAACAAAGGGAGTTTAGAAAATAAACTATTATAATAGAAATTTTAGTGACTGGTGAGGTGAAGGAAGAAAAGTCAGAAGAGTGGGTGAATGGCAAGAAGCAGTGTGCAGAGGTAACATCTTTGTGATTCAAATAGTGTAGACCACACCTAAAGAGAGGGTCAGCTGGAATAAATTATGTTTTCCCTATTAGATATTTTAATAAAAGAAATGATTCAGTTCTGTTCAAAATTTATATTTTGACTGAAGAGCCCAGATTTCTTTAGAGTCAAAGTCTGTTTGTATATTTTTTGAGGAATTTTTTGGGGTAAAACACCCTCAGTGTGGGTGCAGTATCTCATAACTGTTGCAAGCAAGTGCTTGACATTACTTTTACACCACCTTTCCAAAAGCAGAACTCAGAGAGTGTGCTGAAAGGCTGAGGCCTATCTTCTAAAGCTCAGTACAACAAAAACTTACAGCTGTACACAACTCTCATCCAGGAATTTAAACATCTCCCCACTCTTCTACCTCATGCACACACGTACTCTGGACTCCTGTTCCCTTTCCCTGAGTGAACATCAACAATCAAACAATGACCTGCAAGGAATGAGACACACAGTTAGCAGTGAAATACAAAACAGCTGGTGCTGCTGAATAGCTGTTATTCTGAGCACATGAACCTGAAAAGATACTGTTTAGCTTATAAGACAAACAAAATTTCCCTTCTGCTTGATCTCAGAGACCATCTACCATCAGGAGCTGTCCATTTTCATTTAGTCTTTCTGATGCCAGGGCCAACTGTGCAGGGTTATAAACAAAGAGCAGAAAGTATCACTTTCCTTGCTAATTTGACAGTAAACAGTACTAATTTGACCATGCAACTGTTTATTGATACCACCTCCCCCAACAATTTAGTATAAAAAACCAGTAGCCAGTGTGCTGAGACTGCACTGTTTATAAAATTCAAGGGGCCAGAATGGGCACGATCTCTTGTTGTAACGCAGACATCAGGAGGGATTCCCATTTGTGCACTTCACCTTGTGCCAGGGAAGGCTGTGGCAATCATACAATCATAGAATCACAGAATGGTTTAGGTTGGAGAGGACTGTAAAGATCATCATGTTCCAATCCCCTGCCATTGGCAGGCCATTTTCCACTGGACCAGGTTGTTCCAAGCCCCGTCCAACCTGGCCTTGTACACTTCCATGGATTTATCTGGGCAACAAATGCAAAAAAATGCATTACTGTGAACAAGATGAGTTACTTTTTGTTCATGGGTGTTTTCAAGATGGTGTTTCCAGAAGCATTTCTTATTAGTCTTTGATTTCTGTGAGGTCAATGGGAACACGTTTACTGCCATAGTATCTGCTCAACCTGCTTACAGTGTGATGACACTGAAAATAGGTCTAAAATGTTTGTTTCTAAGACATTCGTAGTACTAAGAGATTAAATGATGTATTGTATGAAATAGTAACTGGTGAAATCTACAAACAGTAATATCTTCATGCCTTTTTTCTTTCCTCAGCCAAACTTACCTTTCAACTTTTTCATTTGTGCTGGTGGTTTTGACCTGTAGCTGCCAAATGCTGAGACTGATCATCAGCTTCTCCAGGGACAGAAAGGGAGACATTTGACAGCAATGCCATCTTACTGGTTTTATTTCTCAAGAATTGTCTAGACATGGCTTTTATTTGTGTGGCCAGAGACCTGTGACATAGTGCCAGGATGTAAAGTGTCCTGCTGAAAAGCTGATGTCCCCATCCAGAGAATACTGAACCTACACAAGCCTAAGTAAACAACATCAGCAGTCATATTTGAAAGGGAAGTATAGCAAAAACAAAGTTAAGATTTTTCTTGCCCCATTTGCATAATTTTTAATAAGACCTCACTTTTGCCTTTTCTTATATTTCTTTTTTTAATGCTTCCTGGGAGTGATGACTGATGCTGTGTCAGCTTTTTGGATGAAGGATTGTTTTAAAGATTGTAATGAATGTTTGGAAGAATTTATGCCACTTGATTATGCCAAGTTTTGATTGGATCACTCTGACTTGGTAGAGATGGTGATATCAGCTTTGATTTTTATTTTTAAATCACTGTTACCCAATTTTCAAATTCAGTAGTGTATTTATTAAAAATACATGTGTGTTTTTTATTGGGCTGAAAGGGAATTTAAGTGTGTATATAATACACTTACTTGCATTAGTAATTCTGGGTGTAGCAGAGAGAGAAAGATGAAAACTCTTTGCCACAAAATACCCAGAAATCAGAAGAAAAATATGGGTATATCAGCAGAAATACCGTGGCTCCATTTGCTTTCAGATTTTACAAAGAAATTGAATAAAATAAAAGGTGTTCAATGTCCGTATTTCCTTCTAAAATATAAATAAAGACCTAGGTATTTGAAATTACATCCTGACACTTTTTGATTCTCACTGCATGCAAAATCAGCAGCTGCACATATCTGTGGTACTTATGTCTGCCTCATGACAGGTAACTGCTGAGATTTTTCTGGGTTCTGTTGGGCCAGAATATTAAAATGCTGCCTCTTGTGACATAGCTGGGGGGAACTGCCAGTTCTCCGGGTGTTGTAATGTTTGCAAACAAGTGGCAATGAACCTTGCACTATACACACCCTTGGCATGGTTTCCATAGCGCTGTAAAATCCTCAAGTGCTCCTGGGAATTGTTCTCCCATGTGGGCCTAAAACATGTCTTTTCACTCAGCTGAAGGAGGCAAGCTTAGCTTATCTGGGAAATGCATTTCCTTCCTCTTCTGGAAGAGTGGTTTGTATTTGAGTGGTACCAACAGCAGCCATACTCAGTAAAGAATCCTGTGTCCAACATATCCTGAACTGGCATGGAATCAGAATCACGGAATCACAGAATGGTTTGGCTCAAAAGGTCATGTAATTCCAACCCTCCTGCCATGAACAGGGGCACCTTCTTCTGTCCCAGGTTGCTCCAAGCTACATCCAACCCAGCCTTGAATAT
The DNA here is from genome assembly GCA_013397315.1 of Donacobius atricapilla. Classification (NCBI taxonomy): domain Eukaryota; kingdom Metazoa; phylum Chordata; class Aves; order Passeriformes; family Mimidae; genus Donacobius; species Donacobius atricapilla. Next base: position 891,669 of record WBMY01004855.1, on the reverse strand, counting down.
TTCCAGGGATGGCAGCCACAGCTTCTCCTGGCAACCTGTGCCAGGGCCCCACCACACCCATGTAAAGAATTTCTTCTTAATATCCAATCTAACCCTGCCCTCATTCAGTTTAAAGCCATTTTCCCTTGTCCTATCACTCCCTATCCTTGTAAAAAGTTCCTCTCTGACTTTCACTTGGCACCAAGAAGTTAATTTTGTGGTTTTGTGTTTTCCCTATATGATACCACAACTTCGACAAGGGAGCTATGTCTGAAAGGCAGAAAGTTGCCTACAGCCACAAGCTTGCTCCAGTGCTGCTGACTTGCTCTTTCAAATCACTTTGTGTGTCATTTTGCATCTACTGGGCTGAGGTAAGGGGCAATACCAGAAAAGCCAAAAAGGGGCTGTAGGTGGTCTGGTAATGCATCTAAATAAAGCACTTGTGCATCACAATTAATAAAAGCCAGCCTGAAAAGAGTGCTACAACACTTCTCTGAGGCAGTTGCAGAGCAGCCTTGCACATCCCTTTCCCCTTGTTTTTCATCTGTGTATGTTGGCCCATCTGTTGGCTCCAGACACGAAGACCAGTGCTTGCACTTGGTGAACCTGGCTTGGGTTTGCTCTGTCTCCAAGTCTTCATAGAATCCAAGGCCTCTTGAAGGTCTTTAAGATCTTTGCAAATGATAAATGACATGCTTTGTTTCAGTACTTTGTTGTCATGAGCCCAGAACACAGTTTGCATGTTTCTTGAATTCCTGTAGATGGCAACTGCAGGACAGTTGTCCCTGGCTCTAAAATAGCATCTAAATGGTGAGATTTAAGCTCAGGGAGCCAGGAACAGGAAGGGTCCTCCCAATTGAAACTAATTGGATCCATGCTCCGATATCCGTGCCTGTTTCCAAAAGGGTATAATGATTCCAGCCAGACTGTTTGCTCAGTGTCAGTCTGAATTTAACTTCATGCTACTTCGCTTTATTTTAATTTGACATTATTTTCATGTTTATTTTACCTAATAAGTGAATCATTTAACTATAAAAGACTTGTTCTGGAGGGTTAAGGGTGGAATCTGGAATGGGTGAAGCTTGGAATAACCACTGACCTGCTCGATTATGCTGGAGTAGGGCATGAGCAATGATGTCACATCAGGGAGGCAAGCCAGACACGTAGGGGTGAGCAGGCCTGCCATTCTCCCTTCCTTGTCATTGGAAATGTCAGTAGACTTGCTTGAAGGGCAGATGTGGTTGAGTTTGTGATAAAGACACACCGAACTCTCCACCAATCAGAAAACATTGATGTTATTGTTGAAATTTACTTTGACAAATGGATTCTAAGAGAAAAGCAATGGCATTACTACCACAAAAACACCGTTTCACTCCATCTGCAATATCATGATACAAATGAAATATGAGGGGTACACAGTCTGTGATTCGAAAAGCACTCTGTGAAACTGGGAAACTGTTTTTGAAAACTGGACTCTTTCATCATTTCTCAGACTCTCTTCCAACATAAATTAACATTTTTTTAACAGCGAATTGAGCTATTCCTGATTTATGCTGTTCTGAAGGTATAATTTAGTAAAAAATAAGTTAATGTCTCATGACTTAGAGGGTATTGTTTCCTTTGTTCTCACTTGAGGTGGGATTTATCTTGTATAACTTTAGAAAGCTACATTGAGGATGTACTATATATACCCAGGCATCTACTATAAGCACAGGAAAGAAATAGGATCCCTTGGGGATTGCTTACTCTAGTCTGGTTTTGTTATCTATATTTGGAGGAGATATATCGTGTTTGAAATGTGTCTCCTCCTGAGAGAGTTGGGGTGGTTCAGCTGAGAGAAAAGAAGGCTCCAACTTACTGTGGCCCTTCAAGGGCTAATAAGAATAATGGAGAAAAACTTATTACCTGTGCCTGTAGTGTGTCTACAAAGGTCAATGGTTTTAAATTGAAAGAAGGGAGATTTAGATTGGACATAAAGAAACTTTTCTGTGATTAAGGGGGTGGGACCCTGAAATTACTTGGCCAGAGAAGCTGTGGATGTTCAGTTATTGGAGATATTCAAGGCCAGGCTGGATGGGGCTTTGAGCAGTCTATTCTACTGGAAGATACCCCAGCCCAGGGAAAGGGTGTTGGGGTACTATATATACCTAGGCATCTACTGTAAGCGAAGGACATTGGTCTGGGTGATCTTTGAAGGCCTTTTCCAACCCAAACTACTCCATGGTTCTATGACTCTGTGACTTTAGAGTCCAGAGTGACTACTTCTATGCAGAAGTTTATACCTGTGGTCAGATTAACTTGGTTCTTGTGATCTAAAACTGAAAATTTGGAAATAATGTGATATGACCCACATCTTGCCTGGACAACTCATAACTTTAATATAACTATCTGTATTTTCTGGAAAAGCATCCATTGCCAGTCTTGAGATCTTTTGCACTGTTTGAAACACTTGTTTTTTGAGCTATACTTCCATTTGTACCTGCCAAAACATCTCTTGTTTGTCTGGGATGAAAGTTATTGACTGACCCAATTCATTCAGTATTGAGGCTTAGTCTTCATTTGTTATTTAGCCACCTGGAAAACTTTGTGCAATCTTAAAACTTTATGAACAGCAATATTTATACTTGTTCTCAGAACAGTGATCAAAGCACTGGATGACACGACACAATACCAATCCTTGTAGGACCCTGGGGGTTGTACCATATTAAAAACTAATCTCCTGTTGACATTCCTATTTCTGACATCTCTTAGCTAATAATTTCTTGATTCATTTTACTTCTCTGCTATTGAGACTGTGCAAAGTTCATGGTTGCAGGAGAGTGACGACACACCCAACTGACCTTGCAAAAACCTATGTACCTCACATATCTCAGAAAATATTTTTATGGACCGAATGTGTTGGTTCAAAAAAGGATCAGGTTAATTTGAACTTACTGAGTGGTCCCAATTACATGTTACTTCTAAATTCTTTGCTTAGTTAACCACTCTACTACATTCCTTTGATTTTGTCATTAATTATGTCACCTCAGTCAGCTATCTGCATCATCTCACTTTTCTGCCTTGGAAAACTTGCACATGAATTTTGATCTTCAGGAGTTCTGAGCTTCTATGGTTATTAAAAATAAGTATGAACCCACCAAAATCTGTCTCAGGTAGTTTTAAGGTGCAAATTACCAAGATCTGTTGAATTAAAAATTGTTAATTGTTCAGATTTCCAGAGCATGTGTCTTGAAGGCAGCTAGCTTGAAATCCAAACTCTCTCCCCACCCACAAACCACAGGCACCTGAGCTCCAGGAGAACCTCTGTATGTGGGGCTCATGCAGAAACATGACTCTTAACTTGAGACCCATGAGTTGCTCTTAATGAAATGCAACACTCCTTATAGTAGTGAAGGTGATGTGCAATCAGTATGTTTGAGGAATGACTGACCATGAGATTGAACTCCCAGGAAAAGAAGAGCACAAAAAGACCAAGTAACTGATGTGCACAAGTCCATACCCTGACCATCTTTTCCCCGTTATCCCTACCTCTCACTGCACACCGAAATCCTTTTGTGGGCCAAGTAGCAGAAGGGCAAGTCCTGCCCTCATTAATACCAATTCAAACCCACAGAAGCCATTAGGATTGGAACACTCCCATTGGCTGCTACTTTTATCCCAATGCTGATGTTTTTCTGCTTATGCAAAACCTCATTGATGAGATTTGGGATAAACAAAACCGAATGTGACAGATTTAAGAGAATGATGATGTTGTGGTCAGGGCATTGGAGTTGGGTATTGGAGACAAAAATTCAGTTTCTGGTCATCTCATGATTTTTGCTGTTTCATCATGGGTAAGTATCACTGTAAGAGTAATACAGTAATGGATGCTACACAGGGGGCTTCACTAGCTCTGGATCATATTTTAATTGAGATAATGAGGATCTAAGTCAACTAATTTAATTTCTCAGTTGTTACAGACCTGAAAGAGAGTTTCTTTGCACTGAAAAGGAGTTACTCAAAGGATAAAGAGGTAAAGAATAGAAACTATTAGAGCACAAGCCTTGTCAGTATATGATACCTCAGCAATAAAGAGTTGACAAATGTTTAGTCACTCATAAAACACCTTTCTTACAAACATTTTTTACAGTATGCTTTCATATTAATAGAAATACACTGTCTTGAGGCAATAGAAGATTTTGCTACACAATTCATTCTGTTGAGCTGGAATTATGCCATAGAATTTTCTTGTTATTAAGCAACATTATTTTCTTATTGACAGGGAAATAAGGCTTTGTGCAATTGTACAACCTGTATCAAATAAACTAAGTTAGGCAGATTTGTCTAAAGTTGTCTTGGACTCTCACCCTCTCTCCACAACAGTAATCTGATCCTGCAAAATTTCACAATGAGGAGTTTTTGGCAGCTGTTCCCCTAAGGTCCATGACTCTTCCGATAAAATCCTAGGCACTGATCAGAAAAAAAACCCTTCAAAGCTAGGGAGCACATTATTACAGTGGTTGACATAATGTCATCTGGAGGAAGACATTACCACTCAAAATTAACCGTGGCCATGTGGTGAGCACTGTGGCTTCTCCTGACTTCAAAGCTCAACATGGTAGTTAACAGATGACAATACCCACTTCCTTGGGCCTTACTGAATTTACTTACTGGGCTTCTTGAAAATTATCTTCCCTACCACATGAGTGGTCAAAAAGTAAACCTCTACTAGAAAAAAAAGTCATTAGCATCTGTACAATGGAGTCAAATGTGCCCATGTTTATACAGGGCTTTGATGTGTGCTGACTCCAGATTTTGTAAATTTAGTATAATGTGTCCCTAAATATTTTTAATGCAGTTTTTGGACACAGTGAGAATATGAAATCTGAGATCAGATATTTTTCATGTCAAGCAAAAGCCTACTTCTTCTTGTGCTAGTCTACATGTTTAGGAGTTTTTATCTATTTGTTTGTCTGTTGCTGTTCTTCAGTCTGTCCATCCAAGGAATAATTAAATGCCCACATGCTTAATTTGACTCCTGATATTTTCCTGCTGTGAGCTGAGCAGCTATATTTGAATCTGTCTAGAGTAGAAGGGCGGGATTAGGTATACTCAGAATTAGAAAGGAGACTGGGAGAAGTAAGAGAGGAAGGGGAAGAAGGAATGAGCCCTGTTTTTGTGCTCTCTGTAGTCTGGATGACTCCCAGCATTTCTATTGCTCATTATTCCTTTGAAGTCAGTAAATGTCTGTGAAAATTGGTGGTGAAGTTTTCTCACCTCCACACAACTCTGGTAGAAGAGGACAGTTTACTCTCACTGCTGCTTTCTCTTTTATCTTTAAAAGAGGCTGGTCCACAGTTTGCGTCAATAGAGCCCAGTCCTTCCCACATGAATATTGGCATGGTGGCACCTGAGAAACCATGCAGGGGAAGGGAAAATGGGGTTTTTTTTGATACCTGGGATATTACACTTTAAAATAAATAAATAAACAATCCAAACAACCTGAAAGAACATTTTATAGTTGTAGAATCAAGCACTTAAAAGCTGATAAATTCCAGAATTAAGGGTGTCAAGTTCCAAACGTTGCCTTCTTGCACTGTAAATTATGATAGTCTTTAGTTATCTACTCATATGCATTTTTTTTCCTCAGGGCTCTTGTCTCTAGTAATGCACATGTAACATTAAGGAGCAGAAAAAGAAATGGAGGATTTGCTCATTAAGTTTGCATCAAATGAAGCAGAGTGCAGAAGTGGAGATGCAAAAAAAGGAGCTAATAGCTGCAGAAAGGGAGTTAAACCACTAATTTTGAGATCATAAATTTTTTGACAATTATTATGATGTCTTCTTCATCTCTGTATATGGGGAAGTGTTGACTCAAATTATAACCAACCACCTGAGCAGTCATCACTTTGACAAAGTGGTTCCTCTGAGGCATTACAGATTCTAGCTGGTTGTGAAACCATAAATGCAATCTTCACACACATTCAAATTTAGAAGATTTATAGAGATGTACCAGAATTGCTATTGCACCTTTACTGTTTTGAATGACACAATACTGATACATGTTTAAACCTGTCAAAGATTTTGCCCAGAAAACTGGTAAGCCCTTCAAGTTTCTGTAATCTCATTCATTCCTCTCTTGCTGCTAGGAAAAAGAAAAAATTAGAAGTTCTACTTTTGAAGGCATTTTATTACAAGCAGTCGAGCAAAGCTGTGTTCTTACATACACATGTTATGATGTAGTGGTCTTCTTGACCTGTTCCAAAGCAAGCACACTCATGGTAGAACTGGTGACCTTTGCCTAAGCTGTACTGAAGGAGACCCAAACCAAAGATTACCTAAGCAAAAGGTCTACAGCATCTCTTCAGTCTCTTTATGTCATTTAACACCTCTGGTCTCACCACTATCAACAAGGAGGTGCAGCACAATTTCACTTGTACCAACTCCAAAACTGTAACATCCAGCAGAACAAAGCTGTTTTGGCAGCACATTCAGAAGAGTTGTTCGTAATGCACTGCAAAGGTCAGTTTACCCTTTGATTATTACTTAGGTCTGGAGTAGAAAGAGACTTGGTATTTATTCCCTATGCCTGTACAGTCTAGCCCAATGCCACTGCTCCTCATGAAAATGGCAGTGAGGCAATGATAATGCCGCTGGCTGTCTCATCACACACGTGTGCAGGGGCAAAAGATAGAAAAAACATAAAGTCTAATTTCTATGAACATTTTGAAGCCTGCTTTGTAACCTTACTGGTGTCTTTTTAATGTAGTTTTACATGTGTGGCATATCAGAATTAGAGGAATATTAAGTCAGGAAGTCTGGAAAAGACTTCACAAAGATGTTGAAGACATGAACATCATCCATGTTGTTCTTGACATTTTTGCATGTTCTAAGAAACAGCCTGTAATGACAAACTCAAATTCTTTAGTGGTATACTTTCTTACCTTTAAAAAGTTTCCTCTCTAGTCAAATCTAAATTGGTCTTACTGAATTGCAAGCTTACTGCTTCTTGTTTATCCTTCCTTGTTCCTTGTCTGCACTTTGTGTGTCCAAGCTCAGAAAAATTCTGAACTATCCAAAGCAAAGTTTTGAATTTTTCTGTCTCCCAAAGACAGTTTTAACTTCAATTATGTATTTCTGTCTAGAAAGACATGGTTTAAAGGAATGGGGCTTTCACTTTGATCTTTGAGTATTATTTCAGTATAACCTGGTCTTCTTCATTGAAGCTCTAGAAGAAGTTTTGGTATTCTCCAGCTCTGGAAGAACTTGTCTTACTCAGTAACTCAAACAGCAGCCCTGCACAACCTGGTGAGGAGTTGCTCTTGAGGCGGGGGAATGGTGCTTTATTCCTCTCCCAATTACCAGGAGTGATTTCTGAAAATCTCCTTTCACTAGGGATCTCAACAGGCAAGTCTGTGTTGTCCAACATAAAATCTTTTACCTTTACAATTAGAAAGGACTTGAGACATTTTGTCTTCTAGTGGTGAGAGATACTTACCTAGGAAACCACTATAGTGAAATTCAAAGTGAATGCAGCCATCTGCCACTCTATGTCACAATTACATATAATATATATGTTCCCTTCCAGATTTGTTTAGAAATTTCAATTATGTCCATATAAAATTTTATGACATTTCAGACAGGTTTCTCAGTTCTGTCTACTGTCTCCATTTCTAAAAATGAATTTTCATTGCTTGATGGGTTTTCTTTTTTTTTTTTTTTCATTTTCCATCTAATAACGTTACTGAAAAGTGATGTGAAATAGATAAATCCGTCAGTTTCCTCTTTCATTCTCAGACACGCACACGTATGAACCAGAGGACGTGCATGAAGTACAGGAGATGGAAAGAAAATTTAGAAAATCATGTTCATGCCCTTTTTACTTCTGTGGTGAATGAAAACATAAAGACCTGAAGAACCAGAGTCCTGCAAGTCTTGCAAGCAGCACACTGCTGCCAAGAACATGCTGTCATTTGTGGCTCCTCACACTTCCTTGACCACAAGAGAGCCTGGAGACAGGAATCCACCACTGAGGCTTTGAAAAACTGCATTAGGCTATTGAGCAATTGGATTAATGAAACTCTCCTTGTTTTCCTATTTGTGGTGTCTCTCAGCTTTGCAGGCCATAGCCAAATGCCAATTTCTGCCAGAATTTTTACCTAGGATATTGTACATTTTCACACTAGATAGTCTGGTATCTGTATTATTCCAGACACAAATTAGCTGGGAAAAATGGGTATTACATACAAACATGCATACATCTTTCTATTCATCAAGAGCTTTAGGTTGCAAAGGCAAGCGAGAAATTAGGAAAAGCCACAGTTTAGGTAGCTTTTTCAGTCTCAATTTTCTTTCCATGTACAGAAGATCTATGGAGGTATTTAAAAGATGTGTAGACTTGGTGACATGGTTTAGTGGTGGGCTTGGCGGTGCTGGGTTAGTTGTTGAATTCAAGGTTCTTAGAGTTTTTTTACAACCCATACAATTCTGTGACTCTCTAATGGAATGATCACATCCTATCTCTTCCAAACCATCTTGGTCTCATCCAATATTCAGGATCAGAAGTCTTGAGACCTAGGAGATGCCATGTGGCAGCCCCATAACTCCTGTTATGTGGGGAAATGGTGTAAGGGACTACAGGGACAGAAAAGAGAGGTGTAAGAGGCCCCATCTGCTTTCTTGCTGAGATCCCTGCTCTTGGTGCTGGGAAAACTTGTACTTACATCTCCCCATGCAATTAGAATTACTTCTTTTCGTTCAGCTAACAGCATAAAAAGCTTGCACGGAAAGTATATTTTTCCTTTAAAAACCATATAATTTACCAACTTCAGTAATTGTGGGAAAAGCCTTAATGGACAGCCTTTTCCCTTGCCTTACTTATACCCACACAGCTGGTGCTTTACCCATCTCCCTCCCCAGCAACCTCCCACATGCAGCTCAACTCCAGCAGGAGGAGCAATGGGAGCACACGAGAAGCATCCCCCATCTCTATGCTCCCCCAGCATTGCCAGCACCCCTTCCACAGCCAATAGCAGCAAATTATCTAGAAACTCGTACTTGGCTCAGGGCTGGAGGAAACTCCAGAGCTGTTAAACTTGAAAAAAAAGTCTCTGTGGAGTGTGTGCGACCTCAGAGTTCCCAAAGGCTCATTTCATAGGATAATTTCACCAGGTAATTTCACTGGAGAAGGTTTTCACAGGAAAAGACATGTCTCTGACAGTAGGGTAAGCCCCTTGCTGAATTCCAAATCCCTGCTCTGGAGAAGAGGGATAGAAGAATTTTTAAATGAAACACCTATTTGGGTTCTGTTGTGTTTTATACTGAGAGACAATGGAACTTTTTTCTTGGGGTCTGTTTTGGAAACAGGTGAACTGCATTTGTAAAATTTCAGCCTGAATAGTTAAATTCACAAAGTTATGAAGATGTATAAAAGGAGTGTCATAATTGTCTGAAAGTCACTTATAGGACAGTGTTGTCTGAATAATGGTATGGCGTTCAGGTCTCACACAGTTCTGCAGAGGGCTGTGCTCCTGCCAGCTTCTTCCCAGTGCTGTCACAGAGGGCATATCCCACACCTAGTGGTGTCAAAGGAGGGCTAGAGTTTCCTTGTTCACCTGTCCTCCCCACTGTTAAGTAGATTCCTGGATAGATACAGCTGTACCCTTAAAAGGGGATTGGCAGCACTTAGAAATGACACACATATTAGACTTTTTTTTGCTTTTTAGCAGTTTGCTTTTTAGCAGTGCCAAGAGGAAAGATTTGTGGCAAATGTGGGGAATACAGCTGATGGTGCCTTGGAGGCACCTCCAAACTTAGGTGGGAGGTAATTCAGGGATTTGGATCTTAGAAGGATAATTAGGACAAGTTAAGCACCCAAGACTTTTTGTGGCTCTTGGCCCCAACAGCTGTGCAATGAAGAATACTGTAAAAAATCACAGAATCACAGAATGGTTTGGGTTTGGAAGGGACCTTAAAAATCATCCAATTCCAATCTCCCTGCCGTGGGTATGGACACCTTCCATTAGACCAGCTTGCTCCAAGCCCCATCCAACCTGGCCTTGGACAGTGCCAGGGATGGGGAATCCACAGCTTCTTTGGGCAGCCTGTGCTGGGATGCCACCACCCTCACAGGGAAAAATTTCTTCCTTACATCTAATCCAAATCTCACCTCTTTTTGTTCAAAACTATTTCCTCATTTCCTATTGCTATCTCCCTCTGTAAAAAGCTTCTTTCCCTATTTTTAATAAGTCCCCTTTAGAAATGAGACATTTAAACTGGAAACTACTCTTAAGAAAGCCAAGAGAAAGGTCTTGAAGAACTCTGGAGAAAGCTAAGCTGTCAGAAAGTAAGAAAAAAACTGGTGTTTTGCTCCTGGATTTCCAGTGGTGTGTTTCATGGTGGAGCGGTACCATGCAGATGACAAGTCTATCCTCAGTCTTGGCACCGAGCACGAAAAGAGACCCGTGATGGAGGGTGATCCAAAGTGCACAGCTCTCACTCTTCAGCAAGTATACTGCTAACCACCTAGATAGCCACAGAAGCCAGCTGGCCATCAATTATCCAGAGATTCCCAAGGCTGGAAAAGGCTGACAGGGCTGAGGTCGAAGAACGTGCTGCGACTCTTCTGCCCCTTTCCACTGGGAAAACAGCAAGACTGACTTGGTACAAGCCACTGTGAAATGGCAGGACATTCTTGTGGTTGGCTCCATCATAATTTGCTTTGGAAATATTTTGGACATTTCTCTCCTTTGTTGGGCAAGGGAGGAGGAAGTGTTTGAACCTTTAAACCCAGTGTGTCTGGTTCAGTTCCTATTTACTGCTGCGTGAGAGGGTGAAAGCAACACTTGACCTTAGGAGACAAGCAGAGCTGGTTGGACGTTTCCTACTTGCTAATTGCTTTTATTAATTTATCTGTCTAAATTGTTTGTGCCAATGTGTTGTGCTTCCCTATTTCACTGTCTCTGAAGAACAGTTCTTGGGATGATAACAGTATAGAAAAGGCAAATTGCCCTTGTAAGTGATACTGCTCCATTTAAAAATTTATCCTGCCTTCTTTTCAACTGCTTTTTTCTCTCACACAGCTTTAGGCACAAAACATGATGAGATGATCCAAAACTAACTAATTGTTTTCTCTTTGGCACAACTAGCCCAAATCATTATATCACACATACAAGATATATACTTACAAATACCATATATAAAATATTGAAAGGGCATTGGGGTATATAAAGAATTCAGAATCTGCTGGCCCAAAATGTGGCTTTAGCACCACCAAGAAGGCAATCTAGTGTGCAGGGTGTTCAGATCTTTAAATGTGAGTCTTAATGCCAGAAATTTCACCTCTCTGTGCCTCAAATTATTATCCTACAAACTGGAGTTGATTTTACTTGTCACTTTGTAAAATACCTTGGGGAATATTGGCCAAAATTACCATCTAGGAAAAAAGTGTTATTAATGTTATTAGGACTGATGACACAAAGTTAAGCTGTTCCAATTTTATCCAATGGCCAAACACACTCTCCAGTTTTACAAATTACAGTGTGGGCTATCCAATTTCATGAGCACACTTGCCACTCGGTGCCACAGCTTTATACCTCTGGCTCCACAGCTAACATGAACTCAGTATAATCACCATAGAATTTATGCCAATTTTGTGGAAATGTTATGATTATTCACAGCTGAGACTTCAAAGGCATCTTAAAGCACTTCACAGCCATGGAGTTTCCCGTCTTGGGTCTCAGGAGATCTACCTGCTGCACTCGCCATTGAGCCTGGAAATCTGCCCACCGAGCTTCAATCTGTGCCCACACAGGGACCCCAGCTCCTGCATTTATGGGAGTGAGCCTGGGACTGGAATATTCACTTCTGCTTCCATTAATTGGCTCAAAAATGCAATTTTCTGCCTCTGTGCAGAGATGGACAGGGGATTGTCCATAGCTGAAGGATGAAAAAGGAGGCTCTCTGGATTATAAGTCTAGGTTTATATTTTATTCAATAATGTAAACAAGCACAAATCCCCAAAAAGCTGAAAAACTGACCTTTGCTAAACCTCTGCACTGAAACTCAGCCTGTGCGAGGTGCTCACTTGGTCACTCACCTGGTCTGTGCTGGCTGCTTCATGGTGTTCCTGAGAAGTACTGTAGGAAATGACATACTGGAATTTTTGGGAATGAAGGAGAACACGTGTATACGATCTATGCTGTGCCGTCTGCTCTTAGGACCAGACAAAGTGGCTTGACCTCATTTAATTTCTTTTAATAAATGTAGCTGTTCTGAGCAGGATCCTTTGGCCTCTCTTGTAATGTACATCTTTAAAAAGCCATTTCCAAGATGGGAAAATTAGCAGATTTTTTAATATTAGCAGAGTACCTGAAAACAGTACCGAGAATTATCTCTTATGTGGATGGATGCAAGCCACGCTTTTAGAACCAGAAATATCATTATTAATATCTAGTCCATCATCTTTCCTACAGTAACTAAAATTTCTGCACACACACCTTTGAGATTGAATGTTAAATATTTTTGTTAATTTTTCAGCAGAAATTAGAGCCTTTATAATTATTATTATAGATGTGGTGCTTGGGACCACATCTATAATATTAGGGGTGCACTTGACATTGCTGGGTTAATGGTTGGACTTGATGATCTTAAAGGGTGAGTAAAATGGGCTAAGAATCCCTAGGACATTTGACAAAATGTTTTAAAACAAAAGCAGCACACATAAAATAGAGAATCACATAATACGTATGATTTAGGTAAAATAATTTATGTTTGAGCAGTAACTATATGCTTTTAATACCATTTTACTACCTATATGAGAAATTAAAAGTGAGATTCTGTTGCGTGGGAACTTGTTCAAAGTCTCAAAATAACTTTTTTTTTTCTTTTCCATGGTGAGGAAATGAGAGGCCTGAGTGAAAAATCAAGGTCTCCTTATGGTACATGTTGTACAGAAAGAGAGGAAGAAGCAGGCTGTGATGCTGAAAGATAACTGTCTGGAGAGATGAGATTACGAGCTCTAAAATCTAAGTACTGTTTTCCTGACACTGTAAAAGGGGAACTAACAGCTGCATGCATCACGCAGAAGTTTGAATATCAGTTTTATCTGAGATGAGGAAATTCCAGCTTGGAAAGAAATCTATTCCAAGGAGCATCAGCCTCTGTAGCCTCTTGGGTATGATCTGATCTTGCACTGGAAGGTAGAGGGATCGAGATGACCTTGTGGTTGTGCCCAGTCACTGACACTTTGATGCAAAAAGGGCCACAGGCAGGGTTGACATCTTGTGGGTTTGAGGCTGACTTCCAGTTCTGGTCCAGCACTCTGCTTTCACCTTCCTGTGTTGGAGAGGGAAGCAAGCAACGTGCTGGGATCTGTTTCCCTTTTTCCTTCCAAGCATTTGCTCAGTGCTCCCTGCTGGCAGCAGCTGCTCCCTGGGGCTTGTAAAACTGAGGGTGCTGCTCCAGAAACGGAACAGAACAACCACTTTCTGGTCTGAAATCTGTCTGAAAACTGAGCTCCACATCGCCAGGGATTGCACTCCCCCTCTGCCTGGAGAAAGCTCGTCTGCAACAGAGGCCTGAGGCTCACAAGTGTCAGATGGGTCCTGCTTACCTGACACGTCAAGGTGCAACTCAGGACCCTCCAGAGCAGAAAGCCATGCCAGGAGTTGTAATAACTCATATCCTCTGTGGGTTGGTGGAAAGAGGACATGAAACTCAGGGGCTTGCGCCAGCCACACAAGGTTCTCAGCGCCAAATTTTGGTCCTCATGCATCACTGGGGGTTTTGCATGAGAATTAAGGTTTGGTTTACTAAGCAAATAATATTTCTACTTCATGTCAGGTCTTCACCTGCATTTTTTTACCTTTTTTGAGCAGCAAAATGGTGGTTTATGCATTTACAGCTAAGTAAGGCTGCAAGATTAGGTAAGCATGGTAATAAAGTGTCATGGAAGCGCACTGACCACAACTCAAAGTCACCATGTAGGAGAATGCACACGGTTGGGGGTTAGGTTTATGAGAACTATAGGTCTGAATAATGCTGTACTTGAGAGTCATGGGTCTTGTGTTTTCTTAATGCCAGGAGTGATTTATTTCTTGTAAACAGCTTTGCACAATTGGGGCATCCAGTTACTACAGACCTTGTTTGGTATAAAAACTAACGGCAAAGAAAAATATTGCTCTAGCAAGGTTTAACTGGTCGTCAGCCCAAACATGTGGCTGAACAGGAATTCCACTGCTTGAAATATCCTCTGGTCTCTCAGCAACATCTTAATGTCAAGAGGAGATTATAGTCAGCGTTCCCGTTGAGCCGTGACTCAGATGTACTGTATGGAAAGAGGACATTTCCAGCAAAAGCGTGATATGGAAACCAAACACAGTGCTGGAAATCTTCCCTCCCATAGAAAAAAAAGAAATGTGAAAGGCTAGCTCTTCTGAAGTGGAAGTTTGGCTGCTGCTGGGAATGTTATGAAAATACACATTACATGCATGGTTCCTCATATATAACTGTTTCACAGCACGTTTCATCACCCACCCTTGCCCTTCCTTTTTTAATTCAGAAAAGGCGCAGGAAGAGATCTTACTTCTCAACAAAACTAAGTGAAAAACCATGTAAAGGTGACATTTTTGCTAAGCAGGAACTTTGATAAGTTGAAATGGCGTCGTTTTGCTTGTGTTGCATAAAAGCTGGCCATTAACATACCTTAGATACTTTGAGAGGTATGGAAATGTTTAAAAAAAACATGGACTGAAGAGACTGGCCTCAGTGAAATTTACATTAAAAAACGCAAGGAGACACTTAAATATTCATAGTTTCCATTTCTAATCTGTCTCCATGTAAGTTTCCTGCCATACATAATTCTTAGCTATGTTTGTGAGATGCCCGGCATCCTGAGGTCAGATGCATATTTCTTGTTGGGATCCAGATTGGTTATTTTAAATGTTCTGATCCTGTGCAGGCTTGCACACAAGAGTATCTATAAAATGAGCAGGACTATGTGCAGTTTTAAAGCCAGCCACATAACATAATTGTGAATACTTATATTTTTAAATTGATATATATACGTACACATATGTGCTTGCAGGGTTGTGTGATATAGAACTTAGATCAGAAAAATAAAAGTACCACTGTGTATAAATGTGTGGTTGAAGGGGCTAGGGAGAAAGAAGGCAGAGACAATCTCATCTCATGGAACTCAGTAAATGAAGAAAAGACAGTGAGCACAAACTGAAACACAGCAAGTCCACTTAAACATAAGTGAAACCTTTTCTGGGAGAGTGGTCACGCACAGGGACAAGTCTCCCAGGGAGGCTGTGGAGTCTCCATCCCTGGACATATCCAAAACCCACCTTTAAAGAGTCTGGGGCAACCCGCTGAAGGTGGCCCTGCTCTGAGCAAGGGCTTGGGCTGGGAAATTTTCAGAGGTGCCTTCCAGACCCAGCAGTTCTGTGATTTTGCAATTTTGTTGAAGAGAATGCAATTACTTGGATTTATCTGAAGTATGATTTCCTCAGTTGCTTAACTTCATTAAAACCCATAAAAGTTTATAGAGAAGTTAAATGACAGGTTTTGTTCCAGGATAAATCTGCTCCACTCATACATAAGATTACTTTAAAATCAATTACTTGTTTTAGGTCATCAGGCCCAGGGAGCAATTATTATGTATTTTGATTCATAAAATTTATGAATTTTACGGGTTCATCATTCAGTTTGTTAAAAATTTCTTTCCTTGGGTGTTTGGAAAAAATTTGTTTCCATTTCCTTAATTCTTTTAGTTCCTTCACTATGAGGAAGAATACATAATAAAACTTGGTTTTGTTTTTTATCTCTAATATCCTCTCACAAAATAGTACCTGTGCAAAATCAGCATGTGATAAATTTCACTAGCACTGGAATAAAAGTCAGAAAAAATAGGTTGAAGGAGCCTAAAGGGTTATGCATGAAGTACCCAGGTAACAGCCTTTGCTGAAGAGGTTGTCCATTAGCATTTTTTTCAGTTTATTTCTCTTCACTTGACAATTTTCCAGTTTTCTATGTGCAGTGATTCAGTTCCTAGCAGAGAATGGCCTGGGTCCAGTTATGACACTGGCCTTAGAAATGATTTGCCGTGAGAATCTGAGCTAAATTTCACAACCAAGAAGAAAGTTTATGGATGTTCAAATCCTGAACTGGATATGAATTTTGTGGCTGGGGTTGTCTGAAATATTTGTTGTTGTTGCAAGAGACCTGAACCTCACTGTTCTCACTGCATAAACTGCATTAAAAGTGGCTTCTTCCATTAAAAAGCCAAAAGTCGTAAAAACCCCTGCAATTTTCTGCATTCAAAAGCCAGCCATTCATCAGAATAGTCCAAGACTGTCCACCCCTGAGGTGTACCAATGCAGTGGGAGTGTCTGGTGTCTGGAGCTAGAATAAATCATCCAGTGGGATAGAGCTGACCACTGGCTTCCCACTGGATGAGAATAACCCAAAAGGTAGCCCTGGAGTAAAAGCTACTGAGGCATTGCTGGTCAGTATGATAAGGACTGGGATAAGATTTTTTTTCAAGTTAGTCATCTTTAGACAGTGTGGCAAAGGAGATATTTAAGAAGACAGCCACAGTAACAAAAATAGGCAAAGTTTAGGAATATTCATGGTAAATTTCTTCCAAACTCAAGGGGAAAAAGGTGTGAATATATTAGGAAAAAATAACAAATAGACAATAAAGTTAAAATCACAAGCAGATCAGAACCTCTACTTGCCTGGTAAGGCAAAGAGGTGCATTGAAGTGATGCTGACTCTTGGAGAACTGTAATATGATTTGTTTTGCTGCAGTTCAGAGGAAAATCCAAGCTGATTACTGTAGCACTAAAGATCCTCTTACTGCTGGCGTAAACAGGAACCTCTTCCAAGTGCAGATAAGCAGCAAAGGATTAAATATTGAATTATTCTGCCAGTCTAGAAGTGATCCTTCTGCAACAGGCTTGGGGCCCACATGTGCATGCAATGCAGTGAGGTATTTCCCATTGCTGCTTTCACTGTGTCTTTTCTGTGGCTGGAAGTGTGCTTTGGTCCTCAGGGCTGTCAGCTGGGCATCTTTCCTGAGCTCTACATTTATTTTAAGAAGTAAATATCACTGGGCTGATGTGTGCACTTAGCCTTGATGAAGTCATTAATGTGGTTTCCAGCATACTGTTCATAAAATTCATGGCCGTACTTAATTGCTACCATGTTCTTCCTCCTCACATACTCTTATATTAATAAGGAAAAAATGTTGAAAGGCTTAATAAGCTACACACCGTAGAGGAACGCTCGAACTGCTGTTAGCTGGTCACATCACCACAGACATGCAGACCTGTGGTCAAACAGGGGATAATGTGTCACTTAAGGCACTGAGTAACAGCGCAGCCAGCAAGGCAGTTCATCCCAGTTCTCCCAACCCAAATATTGCCAGCAGATGCGCAGTGCTGAGTCTGATGGGTGGATGGGGAGAGGAGGGGGATGCTGCCTATTTACTCTTAGAGTTCTGTCACCTTTTTGGCTGGCAGTTCCTGTGATGCTGAGCTGGGGGCTCACTGAATAAGACAACTCTGATATTCTTCTAGGAAAAAATAGGGTTGTCCCACTAGGGACAGCTCTTCTTCCTGAGAATTCCTGTGTGGTGTTTCTGAACTTACATCTCCACAGAGGGCCAGGACAATGCCTGGGTTCTGTCCAACCTGCTTAATTTGGGACTTTTAGGAAAAGGGAAAAAGGTGAGTAGGGTGCTCACTAGCTGTTGGACGTATCAAACCATTTCAGGTATCTTATCTAATTATTTGCTTTTAGCTTGCTGGAGAATTAAAGAGTTGCATTTATCTCACTTTAGCTCTTTAAATGTCAAATTTCTTTTCTAAACAAGTTGTTTATTGTGTTGTGTGGTTAGCACCTTCACAATTCATTAATCCCCCCTATTTAGGTATTTTATCCCTCAGTAACCTCTTCCTACTCCTGGTCTTAAAGGTCTTTCCCAACCTAACACTTCTATAATTCTACTCCCTCTCTGATCTTTTCCTCCTGAATCCAGAAGGAGTTTCAATGGCTTGTCTAGCTTAGGTCACTAATTTTTAGAGATCCAAAACTGAGATTAATCCCACTGCCTGTGATCAAATCCCAGCTCCCCAGCTGCTCCCCAGCCCCAGGCAGCATTGCGGGGCTGTGCAGGGTGGCAGTGCCTTGCACTTGCAGTCCTGTTCCTCTAGCCCAAGTCTCCAGAGAAACTCTGAGCAGTGACTCTGTACATCAGTATTTCAAGGGCATTGCCTTGAAACTATGTCCAGTGAGAACAAAATCTTTTCTTTTGTTGGCATATCACAATGCAGTGAGGTCAGTGGAGTTACACCAAGCAGGCATCCAACCTCAGCTACCTAATTTAGGCCAACACAGAGGTTGCTGGAGGACATGGTCAGGCAGCCAGGATCCTCCTGATCCTCCTGCAGCTGGCTTAGCTGACCTGTGCTGCAGAGTGGTCTGATGGCTGCAGAACTCAAACTACCAGGGTAGTTTTCCTTTGAGCCAGTTGTTCACCCTGGCCTGAGGTTTTGGCTCTGTGGACAGCCCACTGCTTAATGACTGGGGGATTTGCCACTCTCAGCTGCAGAAATTGTTTGGTTCACTACTGAAGTGTGGCTTGGGAAGCACCTGGGTGTGCATAATACTATGTCCTGCCTCTAGGCAAGACTGGTGGGTGAAACAAGCTGCAAGCAGGGTATAATTATCCTGATCAGGATTTAACCAGAAATGGTGAATAAGACCTTCAATTTTAAGTGCCCTGGCTGTAGCAGAATCAGGAAAGAAGCTCCTTTTGTTCTTGTCTTCCTCCAGAAACTGACATTAAAAGCTTAGCAAGAAGCATTGTCAAAATATTTGAGGGCTGAACGTATCACCATCTGGAATGGGACTGCGAGAAAGAGAGTGAGAGAAAGACTTCTTTTTCACATGTAACTTGTTTAATAAAAATAAAATTCCTCTTGTGTTTCTGACATGGGACTGTAACCACTCCACCCTAACTCGCTTTGTCATGTTCAGATCTATGAAGTAAGAGGAAATTATGGAAATTTATCATGTCTGGGTTCTCAGGATTGATTATGACTCTCTGCTTTTATCTTCCAAACAGTCACTAAATCTAATTGCCTTGTTGTAATGGATTAACCCCTGTGGTCCACAGTAGCATTTATATTGTGTTCAAAGAGACTGTTACAGAGTTAGGTACTTTTTTTCAGCAATATACTTTCATAACATGTAGGTGCTCTATGGATGTAACTCGCCCTTTGTGGGTCTTGGGGGTCTAATTGGCTCATTGTTCTGCCTTTCTGCAGGGGATGAATTTCACATCACTTCTGGAGCAGGTATAGACGGGTCAAAGGGCCTTCCACAGCATAACCATTTATTTTAAATTACAATGCAAGCAGATTTTGAAACCCTGTGTTCAAACATCAGCATCTGTATTGTAATCAAAAACATTCCCTTGCTGATATTTGTGGGATTACTATTATTATTAGTCATTGTGCCTCAGCCCCTGGGGAACCTGAACTCTGGGATCAGGGCCCCAGCTAGGAGCTGTATAAATACAGACCCTGTGTTAATAAAGTTCCCACTTAAGATGTCTTACACCATGTTTGCTAAGGGCTAATGGCTCACACCCGGGCCCTCCTGGTGACTCAGTGAGTCCCGGTGACTCTCCAAGTGTTGGTAATGGGGTCTTGTAGGTGTGAGGCAAGGAACAAGAAGTGGCCGTGGACAGAAATGGTGGGGGTAAGGTGACAATTGCTGCTCAGCGTGACAATCAGCAAAGTGTGCTGGCACCCTATTTCCTGACCAGTATCTCTGGAGGCGCAGTGGGAGAACAATGATTTAAGGAGGGATGTGAAATGCAGTAAGAATGAAAAGAAAGTGAGAAATTCGGAGGCAAGAAGGACAGGATCTGCCAAGGCATCATGTGGGATAGGGCTGCCAGTGCTAAAGGAGGAACACACATGTCCCTGTTTGTATCAAAATGGGACAAGCAGAGTGCTCTGAGACAGAGAGTGAAAGAAATGGCACCAAAAACCAGAGGAAGGTGATGCTGCAACTTTGAAAGCACTGGTGACAGCTGACTTGTTGAAAGTTCAAGAAGAAAGGAACTCCAAAGTGGAGATGTTGAGGCAAAAGTGAGGAAGAGGAAAACTGCACTGAAGGGCTTGGTAATTATGATGTAGAGTTGTCTGGAAATAGCTAAGAAAAAGAAAATAGAAGATTAGCAAAATTACAGGAAATTATACAGGGTAAGAGAGAAATCAGCCAAATCCTGGGCTCCACAAGAGGCTCTGTACCAAACAGGGGTGATAGAGAGGCAGCTGTGCGTGAGCTCCATTTGTGGGAGGCAGGGCAGATATGAAAAGAGAGAGGAGACACCAAAGGCAAGGGTAGCAGTGAGGAAGTTGGGGCAGAACCAACCCCCACCAAATCAGAGACCAGCAACAGAGATGATTAGGAGAGTATGGATCATGCTTGAGAACCCAATCTAATGGGCAACTGCTGGTGGAGCAGGAGTCTGACAAGGGATGTCAGGACAGAGGTTAGAAATTGAGATTCATTTTTGTAAAACACCCTATAAATGAGACTTGAATTAGGTTTGAGGTTCATAAAATGATTTTTAAAGGAGTAGTTTCAGATTCATTCTGAAGAGAATAGGAAGCAGTTGTGATCCAGGCTCCCCAGTCAGTAAATCTAATCCAACACATTTCATCGCACCAGACACGATTGCAATCTCAGATCAGTGTAACTGAATGTTTAATAGCTCCAAGCAAAAGAATAGAGCAGGTGAACAAATGTCTTTAAATTGCTTGCTTTAAAGAAGGGCAAATTGTCTGATACATTTTTGTGGGTGCACAATTGCCAATTTTATTCCTTTTATTTGACTATTTACAACATAAATTTAATTAAAAGTAGTATGAAAATTCTTGTCTTAACCATCAGCAAAATAATTGCTTTTAGAAATCTCATTCATTCTCAAGTTGGTTTTATATCCTGTTTGTCATACTGATAACGGCTTAAATGAGCTGCTTCACAAAAAATGTCATTGGAAAATGTTATCTATTTGTGGTCTGTTAAATGAAAATATATTTTAATTAGAGAAATTTCTGTGAAATGCTTTCCTGCTGTCTGTACAGCTTGAACAGTACTGTTCTTGACTTGAATAGGTCGTGCTGAAATGGCTCAAGATGAACTTTTGTTTCACCCCTGAACTTGGTACAAGGGTTTCCAGAGGTTAGTTCAGGAGACTGAATTGCTGATCATTCACTCAACATCTTCTGACCCATCTTTAACTCTGATATTTTCCCACTGTCGCGAGTCATGAGGATTCACACAAGCAGGCTGAGATTCCTGTGTCTAGGGATACATTATTACTGCGGGTAAAACCATGACATCTTTGCAAACAACAAACCTTCCTTATCTGGGATGAGCTTAACTGTACTACTCAGAATCTGTATTACAGAATGATTTACAGCAGTTCATTGGGACACAAGCTGATACAGAAAAGGAAAACAACATTTGTACATTTTTATGCACAGTTTCTGGAGGGAGATGTTGCTTTGGTTAACTGTTTCACTGCCTTTTAAGGCAATTTGTTAATGAGTGTTAACAGCAGAAATTTGCCTGTTAGGAATGTAAATTCATTGCTGCTTTCCCTATGCACATATTTTTATGCAAGCTAAGGTACTTCTGGATGTTCCTGTGGTGTGCTTCAGCCGCCATGTTTTGAATAGCATCGCCACTTTGGTTTCAATTCTGTCTAGTGGTGGTGAGTTCCCCAAGTTAATTGTGCATGGAGGCTTTTGGGACAGTGTTAGCCACGCTTGAGAAATCTGCTTTCTCTTCAGAGCCCAGACAAGAGGGCTGTGGCCTCTCCACAGCCTCCCTAGAGAGTGTCTGGAGCCCTGTTCCAACCCTTTCAGGTGTGCTCCCACAGTGAAGGTGTTCACATGTAGACCCACAGGCTCATGGCCTGAGGACCTGACCTTCCTCTTGGCACATGGCCAAAATATTGTTTCATGATCATATGCACGTATGTGTGTTTTTCTGCATGTCACATGTAGAAGGCTGATTCCAGTGAAGAGAGTAAGAATATTAATTTTAAAAAATCAATAATGGAACAACAGCACCACCAAAAAACCACCAACAAAACAAAATAAATGTCTACTCTCAAAATGAATTTGACACCAGAAATCTTCTCTCATGTTCAGACTTCTGCAGAAGGTCCAGACATTGGCAAGATTAGGATTTAAGCAACAAACTAAACAGTACTGTACTGTATTTATGAGGGAACAACATGACAGACTCTATTTAGGTTTTATACCAAAAGCTTAACCTTTTGCAGTCTGTGGGTTTGAGCTGCACTAACAAGAAGCAATTACTGTGGTGGATTATTTTTTTGCTTATGGTGTACAGCCCCAGGCTTTTCAGTGTGGCTTCTCTCAGAGCTGGCACACAATAGCAGGGGTGTATGCCAAAGCTGTTCTTACTTCTCTGAAGCAATGAATCAGAAAGGGCTATGGTGTTCTAATCAGAATGCTTTTTTTCCTAGGCTGGGAGTCCATTGCTTTCTTAGAAACCAGGCAGACTTAGCAATCCCTCCTGCCCTCTCTTCTGTTCTCCCATAGTTTGCTCACTGGAGGCATATATGCACACATTTTGGCTGAGCAGCATGATGGATGAGGAGCCTGGTGACACGCAAAGTGCAATTTTCTTTATTTAGATGTCTGCACCTCTCCAGTCGAGAGGGGATTACAAGGACGGGCAGAGCAATCCTTCCTTTCATGCTGGTTGTTGGCTCCCAAGATGTCTCAACACAGAAAAGAGCTCCAAGCACAGATTTAGGGAAAGAATAAAGGCCAGAGTTGACAGAAGTTCAGATTCAACAAGTTATTAAGAGCTGCTAAGTGTGTCTGGGCTCCTCACTTTCTCTTGCAGTCTCAGGGTTGACTGGGTGCCCTGAGATTTCATGATCTTCTGTCAACAATTAGCCAGAAAATTAAAACTCATAAGAGCGTAACAGCATGTCTTTACATGGCAGGGAAGTCTGCTTCCATGCCAAGAAACAGAACTGGGGATTCTGTGGGAACACTGCCATTTGGAGGCACCTGCCATAAAACTATTTATATGCACATGGGTATGTGTGTGCATGTACCTGGCTCTGTGCCTGCGTGCAAGCGTGTGTAGGTGCACACATCTACCCACAAGGTGGGCTTGTGGATATGCTTGATACATTGGAGGCAAAACCAATGTATTTTCTTCTCCAAATTACACCTTTGTTCAGTGTTTGCAATGCCCTCAGATGATTTGTTCAACGTAGGTTTAAAAACAATTCCCTTGTGTTTGGCTTTGTTTCATGGATTGATCACGACCACAAGGTCTGAGCTGATATTCCATCACCTCACAGGGAAGTTTTCCATTGGAGATATTGCCTAAAGACTAAGGGGACTGGAATGTTAATAATCTGATTGTTGAATGAGTGCACAGACGTAACACGTGGAGTCACAGCTCTCTCATTCAGTAGCAACAGCAAGCTGAAAAAATAAATAGAGGGTTGAATTGTTTTCACAGAGATAAAATCAGTTTGAACAGCTGGAATATTCACTATAGTCCAGGTCTATCCTAAGACTTCTTTTCTAGGAAAATTAGTTTCTTTAATAAGATATATGTGCTATGTGCAGACTGAGGGCTAATTATTCACAAAAATATGTAACCAATAAGTCCCATCTCATTTTTTTAGTTTCCATGATTCCCTTGGAATTATTCCGTATTAATGATTACTTATTAAACAATTCTTGCAAATCATTCTGAACTCACCGGTCAGTCAGGGCCAGGTTTTTCAGTGGGAGTGGCCACAATTTACCCAGTTCAGTACATCTGTTTGCATACATTTGTAGACCTTTTCCTACATAAAATATTCTGCTATGAAAATGTATCTTCAGGTTTTTTGGGGCAGTTTAGCTTGTTTTTTGGGTTTTTTTTTTTTTTTTTTTTTTTCTGTTATGATTAGTTCCTTAGCATCGCTGTAAGTGTTGCAATGGCAGTGTACATGCTCCTGCAACCTGCACTTGTTTTACCCTGTCTGGTGCAGAGGAAATTCAATAAATCACAGATTTCTCCATGGCCAGTGTGCATTGAAGTCTGGTGTAGCTCAAATGCTACACCTATGGAAGAGACTGGATCCCAATACCTATTCTATTGCCTGTTCAGACAGAAGCTTTTTTCAGCTTCACTCTATTACAGCTCCTTTTAGGAAAGTATATGTTTTATTGTAGTTAATTTTATGGCCCTAAAGATGAGCAGTTGCTATTTTGTGGAGCTGAATAGGCAATGGATCTGCGTTTATAACTTGTAGCTGACTACTTTCCTGCTATCTTACAAAATAAGAGCTCTTGTAATTTAGCTGGGAAGACACTGCTCTACAGGGGGAAGAAATCAAGTACATGTTGATGCCTAAACCCACATTATTTTGTACACATCAGGCAGGGCACAGCCAACTCCTCATCCAGAAGCTGCAAGGCAGCTGGCTGGGGAGAGCCCTGACCTGCTGGCTGACAGGTTTGGAGCTGTCTAAAAGCTTGAGATAAGGCGGTCAAAGCCAAATTTGGAGGAGGCTGAGTGAGGAGGCACAGGATTCTATGGATCCCTGAGAGCCTTCACTTATGGGAGCAGAGGGAAATGTTCCTATATAGTGGCTAAAGTAGGAAAGTAAATATGTTCCATGGACATTGCATGTAAACAGGAATATATGGAAGATACCTTCAGGAGCTGCTGCAGGTTTATTGTCTTCTTAAAAAGCATTCTTTAAATTTTTCCCCCAGACCATGTTTTCTAGCCATTCTTCCATCTTTAAGGGAGTTTCTCTGCTGCCTTAGTCAGGATATCCTGTTCCCTAAGAGAAATGTCAGAACTGGATGCTGTAATCAGCTGGGGACATGCTGATACTGAAGAGAGCAGGAGGGGCTTCATGGTCTTGTGTTTGTCTTTTTTTTTTCTCAACAGCATGACAGTATTGATGCACCTTCACTCAGCCTCTGATCCACTGTAACACCTTGATACTTTTCAATAAAACTTTTAGTCCTCATCTTGTACAGTTGATTTTCATCCTTCAATCTGGAATTTTGCAAGTGCTGCTATTTGTTCTTTCAGACCATTTCTCCACTTCGTTCATTTCATCCTGATCCAAATCCATTCCATACTGAAAGTGCCAGACCAGGGCAGACCCTCTGTAAGTTTTATCTACCTAAACCTTGGTTTTCATGGAGAAGGTGGAAGAATTACTGAGTTCAGCAGCACTGAACAACCATCATGATTTCCTTAAAGAAACGCAGAGGGTTTAGCTGAAGACTGAGTGGATGTTGAAGGTGCAGAATAACTTAGAGCTGTACATGCTGCTGGACTGACAAATATTGCAAGAGAATGCACAGGAGCAAGACACCTCTGGGCATCTTCTTTCTCTCTCTACCCACACACCCATTAAGTGACCAGGTGTGTTCAGAGCTTCATTTTGTGCCAAGATCTACAAGATCGTAGCAGCTGAGCCTCCAGATTCTTCAGTGTTGCAAATCTTCATCCTTTCACATAAACAAAGTTAAGCTGGAAACTGAATTTCTTCACGCAAACCCACAGAAGTGCCATGTGTGACCTGGTCCCAGAGAGGATTTTTCTTATTTATGTGTCAGAAAGGATTAGGGAAGTCACTTTGTGTAATAAAGTGGGAAATTTTCACCTGCATTGTTTGTTCTAGTTTGATCCTAATACAAACTGTATCATCTAATAAAAAAATATTAAGAACTGGGCTGTTAAAAGTGATAGTGGGAGTATTTAGAGAGAAAAAAAGAGTTCCATTTTGGGAGTAAAATGAAAACTTCAAGTAAATGCTCAAGACTATGTTAGACGTAATCCTGAGAAACGTGCTATGAAATCCTCAGAATTTTTAGAAATCTGTTGATTCTTTATAGCAAGTGATTGATGTTAAGTTATGAACATTAATGCAAAGAGGGTTTTTAATGGCAAAAAAACCCAGGTACAAGAAAACTTACTAAAATATATTTATATGCATATTTGTGTATTTCATAAATGGTTCACTGTAACATGCAAATTCCTTGGCTCTCAACACAGCTCTACACAGATGGTGAACTTTAGTCAGTTAAATAAGTGGAACACTTAACTTCAAACTATTTCTTTTAACTTTCACCTTTCTCTGCTGTTTCCCTCCCATCTTTTCTGCCAACTACTCCACAAAGAAGCCTGGGAATGACTGTAAGGCAGTCTCCTCAGATCACTTAATATTCGTACTATGAAGACAGCCTGAATTCAAAGGCTCCATGTGAGAGACTGGGAAGATCTTAATTTCTCCCTTGGCAGCTCTTTTATGCTGATAAATCGCTCTTTGCTCTGCATGTGTCTGTTCAGAGGGAAGCCCTGCACAGGTTGACAGCATTAACAACCTTCTCCAGCACCTGAAACCCCTTTCACCTCATTTGGGGCACCACATATATGAGCTGTATGAATCCTGCATCAGCTTTTAAACTAGAACCATGCAACTTACTTCAAATCATGGAATCACAGAATGTTTTGGGTCAAAAGGGAAGTTAAAGACTGTTAATTTCCAGCCCCTTGTCATGAGCAGGGACATTCCATTAGACCAGGTTGGTCCAAGACCTGTTCAACCTGGCCTTCAACACTTCCAGGGATGGAGCATCTCCACAACTTTTCTGACAAACCTATTTCAGTGCCTCACCACCCTCAGCTGTGCCAAAGCAGCATAACCATGTGCTCATTCTGCAAAGATTCGGTCTGTGGCTTCATAAATGTTCAAGGCTGGAACTGGGGACATCACTGTAGACTACTTTAGTCAGCAGATTGAAGGCCAGAAAGGTGATGAAAAGACATTTAATATGGAGATGCACCTATCAGATTATCCAAATTAGCCTGGCTAAATACTCCAATATTTTTTGTTCAATAAAGCCATAATATTGCATTGGTTAAAATATATCTTCGACAATTTTATAGTCTGTTGAGAATCTCCTCAGGTGAATATATCATTGCTCCCTTGTAGTTTGTAATTATGAATAATCATTTCCATTGTCATATTTCTATTTGTAATTTTTAGGGCTTTCATTTCCGTTATCCCTTTCTCTGACTGATTGAAGACCATTTGCCTGCTGAGGCTTTCCTCCTTAAGGGCATTCTCACAGAATGTAGTTGCATCACTGTTCAATTATCTTTCTGATAAACTCCATGGACTGAAGAATTTTGACTGAGATTAAATTTCTCACTGAAAGCCGTTTCTAGTAATTTGAGATTTGTCTTCCAATTTTGCAAAATTTCATTAAATATGAAGTCACTAGGAACTCATGTATGAAATATTTCAGAATTTTGTGATCTAATCCCATGCAGGAGTCTTTAACTTCACCTGTCAGACAAAGCTGGACTCTTATCTTGTTTCTAATAATAGTAATAGAAAAATAAATCTGTTTTGCTCTCTACTGTCAAGGAAAGTTTTAAATAGAAATAGGCATAGGCTATAAGTTTTCCTCAGATTTGAATGCAGACATTCATATGGTCTAAAATAATGGATGGAGTACTTCCTTGGAGTCGTCTGATGGCTGGCCCACCTCCACTGAGGTTTCTGGAACTGCCATAGAGCTGGAGGTGAAAGTCAGTGAGATAAATATGTCTAACTGCTGCTTGCCTGAGTGAGGCATCTGCCTGTTTCCTCTGGTTTTATATTAGTAAGCAATTTCTGTTTAGAAAAATAAATTTTTCTCATTGCTATTTTTCCTTGTTCTTTTTACAATAGCCTTGAGTACGTTCTCCTTTTTCTTTGGCAAATGGGTCCAACTCCTTTTCTTTTACTGACCTGATTACAATAGCCTGATTATTACCAGTTGTTTGGTACTCTAACATGTGTATTGTTCTACTCCACATACTTTATTGAGCATGGGTTTTGGACTCTGGGTTTTGGGCTGGGACTGACCAGATGAAGGAAAGGAAAGAAGAATCTGAAAGAAGAATACAAAATTTCCAAGTGCTGTGGGTTTTGTTTTAAAAAATGCTTCCTCCTATGTGTGAAATTAACATCAAATGTAAAACCAAAGTCAAAAAGATAGCAAACCAGTTTATTTTCTGGTCTCCTTTGCTATACTGAAATTTTAATTTTTTTTCTTCTTTCTCTACCTCATATTAATCCCACCGATGTTCAGTGCAATGGAAGACTCATAAGATCTACTTATCCTTTCATTTGCATTTTTCAAAGAAGTACATAGTGGGTGAGGTGCTAACCCTAATTCCTGCCCTTTCCTTTCTATCGTCCTCAGTGAAAAATGTCCATTTCATATTTCCCAATCAGATGTGGTATTTCCCTGCTTTTGGATCACTGCTTCTGTCAGTGAACAGGACAGGAACTCAGTGAAATTAATGAATACTCCCCAGTTGAAAGGATGGCTGTTCCTGCTTCATTATCACAAAAATTCCTTATTACCACATGCTGAAATTAGGCTAAAAGTGACAAAGGTTGCAGGAGACATGAGGCCTGGTTCATGCAACTACATATTGCCCAGGAAAGTGACTTTCCACCACTCTCTCCATCTCTTTGCTTTCAGGTTCCATCAGGACACAGCCTGAACCATTTCACCCCAGAGTTCCTATTTTAATTGTTCTTGGCTTTATTTTTGATCAGACTTGTCAAGATTCTTGTCTGGTCTAAACTCCCCTCCAGTCATTCTCTCCTTAACTTGCTTGACAGGAATAAATAGTTTTTCTGTGCTCTGTACTGGAAAGGGGATCAAATATTTTGATGACACTTCCAGAGAAATCCAGCTTGAAGGGCAATGAGTGGCATGGGAAAATTCTGATAAATATTCAGGGACAAACTGAATATTTACACAGGATCCTATGGTGAAAAATACCTTGCAGCATTATAGCAGGCAGAACAACTCTACAAACCAGAAGTTTTAAACTGCTTTATAGGTCTTATGGAAGACAAGGTACATCTGACAGTAGTTGACAAGGTGGTGCTCAGTCATAGGTGAGGCTTGATGATCTCAATGGTCTTTTCCAATGTAGCTAATTCTGTGGTCTTCAGGAAATGCTGTACCCCTTCTTCCTTAACATCTCTTCTGCTATTGCCAGAAAGATGCTCAAAAGGCCCTCGGGTGATCCCACACCAGCTACCTTCTTGGCCAGCCTCAAGTCCAATCTAGCTGTAGAAAGCTCAGAGAAACTCAGAACTCACGGACAAACCGAGGCACAATCCTATCCAAGGTGGATTTTCAAATGCCAGAAGTCAACAATGACATGACAACTGCTGTGAAGCCAGTCTGGGGCTAATCTGCTTTAGGGGCTAATCTACTTTAGGTACATTGAGAGACATTCTGGTGATGTGCCCCAGTATAATACCCTCACAGTGATAGCCAGATTTTTATAAATGATGAGAGCTGCACACTGCCCTAAGGTTAGCAGAAGTACAGCATGCTTGGTTTTATTGATGTTGTGTTTCTTTTCTTTTCCAGAAGTGAATACTGTTTAAATTACAGTAGAAACCTCCACCAGTCCTGATAATAGGGACAGGGGATAAACCTGGCTTGTAGATCTGAGTAATATATACCCTTTACCCCAACACTGCATGATATTAGCTCAAGGCTTGTCAGCCTCTTGGGTTTTAATTAATGAAGTTCCTGTTAAGGGCATTTTTTTCATCATTTGCTCTATTCCAACACATTTCTTTCATTTGAAACCTGAGCATTCTGCCAAGCAGGCCCACAGTGTCAGGAGGGGAGGGAGTGCCTGTCTAAACTACAGTCGTCTCTCTGTTCAACTTGATTCAATTTAGTAGAATTTCCCTTTGTCGAATGACAAGATGCTGTATTTTGACATTTGCCTATTTATGTTAGAGTAGAGGAATAATAAAATCAGTTTGGTGTCTGGCTTGCTCTATCTGTAACTTTTACTTAAGAATGATAATCCTTTTTTTTGTTTGACTGACATTACTGTTTACTTTCTGATTTGTTGTGTGGGACTCTTTACCCATGAGCTTGTTGACTTTTGTTTTGGTTGGTGTTTGGTTGGTTTTGTTGTTAAATAAAAGCTTTCCAAACAAACTGGCATTCTCTTCCTCGAACACACCCTTCCTTAGCTGCAAATCTAAAAAAAAGGAGACAGCTTTGTTAAAGGGAAGGAATTCCTTGTATTTTTTTTTCTTTAAAACTTATTGAAAAAAGTAAAATGCAACAACCAAACAAAAAACAACTAGAATTTTAAAGTAACAAATGTTGAGGCTGTGAGTAAGAGGCATCCTGTTACTGAGGCAGAATCCCCTCATGGCTTTGGTATGAAGCTGGGGTGGTGCTGGGCTGGCAGACCCTGGGATGGTATGTTTGATGGTTTTGTGTTGGGCTCCTCACCACAATGCATGAGCACCTTCCAGGAGCCCACTGAGAGATGTGGCTGGCGTTTGTCACCTGCTTGATGTCACTCCTTCCCCAGCAGACATGGGTGTGCAATAGGCGATTTTGCTTTTCCAAGGAATATTTTGAACTCCCATGTCAGAGGAGATACCACAGAGGTAGATGTCTTGCATTTCCTCAGAGGACAGTGAGTCATGTAATGTTCCTGAATTCCTGGGGAAATTCATTCCACAGTTCTGCCCAGGAAATAAGAAATCATTCTCCTTACCCTTATTGCAGAAAATTCACTTGAACCAGGAAAGTTTTTTTTGGATAGGGAACCCTAAGAACATAAAACCCCTGCAAGTCACACCTGATGGGATGCCCTAACAGCAATCATTTTCCTTCCTCTCCAGAGCAATGTTTATGGCAGAAAAATGACACAGCCTTTGATCTCAAGCAAGCCCTGGAACACTCTACATTGAGCCTCATCACAGCATTTGAAATCCCAACCCAGTTTGTGGGCTGAACCACAGAGCACTTGGGTCAGAACATTTCTGTCATCCTCTCTACCTGAAGGCAGGAGGATTTTGAGAAGGAAGATCTAGGGACATTGGTTCCAGGCTTAACTCAAAGCAAGACCTGCCTGACAAGTTAAGGTTTCCAGAGGATGGACTGTTGAGGAGCTATGCTGATCTCTCCTTACATCTCTTACATGGACAAACTTACATTGGCTGGAGGCTCCAGTAGGCCCTTTCTCCTCAGTCTAAGGGTATTGCCTTTAGGCTCAGTTGTCCCAGTGGGAACCAAGCTTTGTCCTGTACAGACACAATGACTTTAAGGCATTTCTGCAATTCCACCCCTGTGTTGTTCACATCCAAGGTAATCCTGGACGCTGACCTCTCCTCTGGGACTTTCTGAAGAATATGTCTCTGTGTTGATGAGCATCAAGTAAAAAACCAACACACAAAACCAAATCAAAAACAGAGTAGAAAGCCCACATTTAAACCCTACAATCAATAACATACTTCATTTCTGAAAAAAAAAAAAAAATCCATGTTTTATTATTAGCTTATTAGTACCACTGCAAAACTGGCTTTTAGTTGCCTCCTGAATGAAGTAGTTTGTCACAGTCCTAACTAATTATGGTCGCCACAAATCCCTATCCATGCCTGGATACCTTGTTGTCCCAGCTCCCATCACAAGGTTTTCTTTCAAGATGAGCACTCAGATGCAACTCTGTCACGTGGCAGGAGTGCAAGAAATGGTTTCTTGCTTGTTTTCGTGCCAGCCATGAGGAGATCCCACCCTCCATCCTTGTCTCTGTTCTGAATTTTCCCTCTGCAGCCAGGGACAGCTCTGCCCTATGCATCATTGTTGAAGCCCTTAATACGATGGTGGGTGCTATAAACGGTAATGGGATCCTATAATTTCTTGAACATACCACCTAACTTTATTAAGTCCAGCATTAAAATCTCTTTAAATTTCTGGCTAGTTGTCATTTGTGTAGTTTGCCTTTTGTTTGATGCATTTTTCCCTAGAATTATGAGCATAAAGCAATTTAAACTCTGACTTCAGGCTCAGCTACTTCAGGGATGTCAGACTGGAAAGCATCCCCTGGGTAACAGAATCTACTCCGCTGTGAGCAAAGATGCAGCATATGCTTAAGCCTAGGAGGTCCCCCAAGGGCCTTTTCTCTGCACAAATCCAAACAACATTGGCTACATTGCCCAACACCCTGAAAAAAAAAAGTTAAAAATTATATCTGTAGCACAAAGAAAGCGAAACAACCTTAAAACTATAGTATTGCACATGATGAGACCAGAACAAACTCAAGTCATCACCACTGATTTTGGCACTTCCAATTGCAGGACACTGGACACGTGAAAAATGCCCAAGGAATCCACCCAATGCACAAAATTGTTGCAAATCTGATATGGAGATTTTCCTGGCCCTGTAACTGATAAGTGATCTAAACCTGAGCACAGGAGCAAAAAGAAATCAAGAGGGAAGCAGCCATGCCCCTGACCTCATGTCCCATGTCAGAGTGCCGCCAGCCTGTGATAAATCTGAGTGAAATAGGGAAAAAATAAACACCAAAAATCAGCAGCCAAGTTGTTCATCAAAGGTGGGAAAAAAAATCTTCCTGGCCTCTCTAGGCCTCCAGTGGAAACCCTGAAGCATGGAATTAATTAAATACAAAGAAACATAATTAATTTAATTAAATGCAGTCCTTTTAGGAAGGGCTGCTCTGATTAATGCCTGCTCCTGCAAACATTTTTGAATATATTTAACCCTATTCCCAAAGACAATGTTTGCAGGATCTTGATTAGAGCAGCTAAGAGCTCACAAATACGAGTGCAAGTGGATGCCTTGCACATTTATTGTTATGACAGACATGAGAAATAAGTTTTAAACAACTCAGAGATCCAAACATCACTTGGTTTAATATCTACTGGGTCCAGGAGGCACCATTCAGATCACCTAGACTGACTCTCTGCATAATGCCAACCACAAAACCTCACCATGTGACTCTCACATTAGGTCCATCAGAATCTGATCCAGCCAGATCCTGCCACCCATTTCCATAACACAGTGTTTGGTGGGGCTTTTTGATACATTGATTTCACCCTCTGATAGCACTTGGCAGTGGCTGAGCTCCAATTCATTAAGTCAAACCATTTCCCAATTAAGTGGCAGACCTTATCATATCACTGGTCTTAATCAGTTCCCACACAACAAAACCCATTAAATAAAACATCCTAGCTGAAAGCTTTGGAAATGAGTCTCAGTCACCTCCAGCGGAGTTTGGGAAACTAAGGCTCTGAGACTGACAGTTTGTTACCATTGTGCTGTCATGTATTCCAGGATTTAGTAGATGTGCTGTATTTTCTAACCTCCAAAAGTCTCGTGGAAATGGCTGTTCTTTATTTTTTCTCCTGCAGATATTTTAGAGAGATGTTTTCCTAAAGACTGTAACTCTTGGAGAGGTGTGTTAAGTTTTATGGAAGACTGATTAGCTTGTCACTTGTTATATGTATTTCAGGTTGCAATATTCCCAGGTTGTCTCCTCAGCACAGATGATGTGCATCATCTGCAGCACTCAGAATTTACAGTCCTCTGCATCATCAGTTACAGGGCCTGGAAAGTTGTCTCCGTGTCAGATTTGTCCATGAGTTTGGGTGTTGTTATTTTAGCTGTTGCAAACGGTGAATATTACTGGAACAGAATTCTTAGCATTTCCCCACTTCACCACACTTAACACTAAGAATACTTTGAATTCTTTCTTTCTTAGAATGGGATTGATAAAGATTTAAAGAATGAGCATTGTGATTCTGTGGAAATACTGTCAGTTTTAACAGGTATTTACTTCTCTGCGAAAGGCACTGTAAATACAAGGAGGCTTGTTCTGTTTAACTCAAGTTTATATTTTTTGGTGCTAATTCATCTTTTTTTTATCATAGTCAAAAGTAAAGCAAAGTTAATAACCTCTACCTCCAGATAGGAAGCAGATGTAGGAGATCGTAGTTGCTCTTCCCAAGGCCTGATACAAGTTTTGGCTCAAATGTCAACATGAGTCAACATTTTACTTTTAGTGACAGGTTGGTTTAGTTTCCTACTTAGTATTGGTTAAAACACTGCAAATCCCCCTTAGAGACAAAACATTGCCTCCTTAACAAAAAATTATTCTAAAAGCCTTAGTGACATTTTCTGAAGTATTTTGTGTGTTTTATCCCCATTTCCTTGAAATTGCAGTGAGAAGGAATTTTATCATCAAAGTGAGCAGAACTGGCAAGGCATGAATGAACAAAAACCAAAGAGGCTCCCGGTCGTGCCTGTATTTGATGAGATCCATACCCTGCACCTTCGCTCCATCTGCGGGGAGATCCTGGCTGTCATGAGAGTGTTTCTTCTGCAGATTTCAATTCCCCTCCAGACCTTAAAGAAGTGACTAGAACTTGCCTGGATTCATACAGTTCATTGGGTCACTTTTATTAAATCCTTCAATCTTTTCTTTGTGCTTAAGGATTTTTTTTTGTTTGTTTCCTACTGGCCATGTGAGCAGCTGTTGTAGGTGGACTAACATGTACACAGGATCTTAAACAGCGGGGCACTAACTCAAGCTAGGCAGATACAACTCTTTGGTGAAGAAAAACACAAATAATCAAACATCTAGGAAACTTTCCAGAGAAATAGGAAAGAGTAGGTTCAAATCTTACTTGTGAAGTGGGCAGAGTATGGATTTCAGCACAGCTTTGCACAGCTCAAACCTAGCTGTGAGCACTGGGCAGACATCAGTTGCCTTCACCTGTTTGTGATCAAAAGGGACACACTTCTGCAAAGCACTTAAATTTTTGAAGAAGCAGGGCTTGCTGATGCAAAAGATACTTGCTGAAAATGGATCAACCAAAAATCGCGGTTGATCAGTCAAATCCTTGATGTAATTCTGCTTGGCAGTGGGGAAAGGACAGACTCCCTTATTCAGCCTACATTGTGCTTGTCTCTCCCAAACTACGGTGGTACCAACTCCAGGTATTACCTCCAGGTACCAAACACATAACAAAATAACAACAGGCTCCAAAAACACCAGCTGGACCATTATAACCTTTCTTAGACATCTGCATTTACAGGACACTGTGTAGTTAACTACTGAGGCATGGAGAGATGTAGGCTTCTGTCTGGTGGGCTCAGATGTGTGCACACCACCACAACACAAATTAATTCCAGCTATAAGCTAAAGCAAATTCCCTCTGCCCACATTTCTCCCGAGCTACATTTCATCATCTGCTGACTCCTTGATGCCAAAGGCAATTTTTTGCATATCTGCCTCTGCTATCTAGTTTCATTTTCCTCTCCCTCCAAATGGGTACCAAATACTGAACCCTGCTGTTCTTAATTCAGGCATACTTACAGCTTTTTTCTGTTTCATTTGTTCCAAAAGGACCTGGAAAATAGTGTAGGGGAATTATTTAATCAGTCAGCCTTTCCTATACATGTGACTGCTGGGATGGGCATTTTCTGGGCTGAATCACCAAGGCCAGCCTGAGCTGAGGATCCTCAGTTAACATGGATGGGGAAGGAGATATGAGTGTGCCAAGTGTCCTTTCAGTCACTGCAGGGTGCTCCTGGAATAGACTCTGACATCGTTTCACCTGCCCAAAGCCTTGAAGCTTCAATTCCTGATGCCAGAAAGAGGCTTAAAAGAAAAAATAATCATTTTCCCTCTAGCTGTCAAAATCCTAAATAAACTTTGGGATTACAGGAAAAGCATCCTGTTACTCTGCTGAATTTGATCAATCCTTATTCTTTTTCCAAAACTTCAAGCTTTAAGTGAATTAACTTCCTGGATTTACAAACAAAACAAGGCAGAAAACAGGACACAGGTGTGACATGGGACAAAAAGTTCGCAGAATATTGCAAGGACCATGATGTACTGTTTCACAGACACTGGAAATAACATATTTATACCCAGACTTTGCTGACAGGATGGCAAGACCTTAATTTTGAACTCCAGTGTCCAATCTTATATGAACACAGCAAACTGCAGAGTGATGAACACGAATTATTTGCCTTTGCCATAAATTCAGAGGCTTCTACACAGGGCAGCTGCTGTGAAGCAAATTCAGGTGCGAGTTTACAGCACACACTCCCTTTTGCACTGCCATCCCATCCAGACACACTTCCCACAACGTAGGTGTGGATCTGGTTGTTTTACTGCACTGGGCATTGGGAAGAGACTGTCAAATCCCCAAAGGCTTTTAACAGCCATGATACTTGTGCATGCAAAACTGCCTCGGGTTAGGCACTTCACTCTATTTATGCCAATGAAAACCTGTTCCAGAATCTCAGCTCTATCCCTCCCTGATCCAGTGCTTTTTGAAGACAATGGAAACATGGGATAAACTGAACATAATATAGAGTTGCAGTAAAGACTGTACGGGGATTCAAAACTTGATGTGCTTATTCTATATGAGTAAAAATCAGATTTGCCATTGAATTGGCTGTGATGAAAATGCAAGAAAGCTTCTGAGAATATTTGGAAGCTTTCCCTCACTAATACATAGAAAGCAAATACTGATTCCTAAATAATTACTGAGACAAGAGGTACTTTTCAGCTGGAAAGCACAAAGCATAAGACTGCAAATATGATACATGGGAAGAATGACTCACATACAAAAGGGGGCGATTCAAAATGGAATTATTTACTCTTGAAAGTGTCTGTTTATGGGATGACTTGAATGAAATATTGAAACTAAGGATTATAATGCATTTATGCAAGGCAGGAGGTTCAAGGACAGATGTTTGATGGAAGAGGGGAAAGTATTACATAGGGGAGGGAAAGTGTTGTATTACTGCTAGAAAATGGACTTGAAGTCCAGAGAACAAATAATGACTCCGTTTGCTAAGGCCTTCCACTGCTAAGATTGTATGTAGCTGTCTTCTGGGTAAAGAGATTTTTTTTTCTCTATCTCAATTCCCCACTCTACCAAGTCAGAAATATAAAAATTCTCTGTTTTCCAGGGTCATTGTGAGGCTTAATCCATCAGGTTTTGTAAGCACATCCTGAATGCCTCAGATGTCATCAGCATAAGAATTGAAGGAGGCATTGTTTTAGGCAAAGAATAAATAGCCAGGAAGGATTTCAGTTCAAAGGATCTGGAGGAAAATAGTATGAGCATCCTTAAGCAAAATTTAGATGACTTCACTCCTGATGATAAGGGAGTATTCAATTGTTTTACTCTTGAGAGCAATCAATATGTTGGAGGAAGACAGGACTTTTTTATTAATCAGAAAACTGTGCTGGGTCAGTATTATAAATGAGAGTTAATTTTTATAGCATTTGCATTTAAAGTAAAAGAGAGGCAGCCTTTCTCTACCTCAAAATGTTCAATGTATTACAGAGATGACAAGACCAGCATCACAATATTGCAGCGCCAAAGCACCTGGCTCCTGGTCCCCATCCTACACAACCAGCTTGGAAACACATTTTCTCTATGGCCTCCAGTGGAGAATAGCTTTCAAAATCATCTTTCTTACAGTTGGTGGAGGAGGCATTTAATTTATGGCAAGGGTTTCGCAAAAGGATAAGCCTTTAGAGGCAATACAGAAGCTTAAAGACAATGCGTATGAGACATTATTTCTTATTTTAAATAACAGAATCTTTCATCTCTGGCCATGGTTGCATGTCATTTCCCCCCTTGGTCCTCCTTGTATCTGTTAAAGTATTAAACTAATCAAAATAGGGAATATTAACAAATTATGGGTGCTGTCATATCTTAAAGGCATTCAGCACTAGGGAAAAAATTATTTCTGTGATAAAATATTGCATGACTAGCAGAAGCATTACAAGTTCCTCCAGAGAATTCCTCTAGGTCCACTTCAGAGAGACAGTAGCATCTGTAGTGATTGCTGCCCTATCCTTGGAAGTGCTCCAGGCCAGGTTGGATGGGCCTTTGAGCAGCCTGGTCTAGTGGAAGGGGCCCTGCCCATGATAGTGGTTGGAAAAAGGTCCTTCCAATCCAAACCATTCTGTGATTCGTTGTCTCTCAGCTCCTATTTGGGTTTTCAGTTGCACAGGTATTACATAGGTATGTTCATCCTACCTCAATGATCTGTTGAATGTAGGTATTCTCCTTCAAGGTTCCCTAAATCATCTATAAAAGTGAAACAATCTGACAGCATCAGGGAGCCTGATCTAACTTCCTTCACACCCCACCTTTGCAGGCTTAAGAGTCAGGTGAGATGGTCTGGATCCATGTGCACTGGTTTAATGAAATTCTCACAAAGCTGGATGTGTTCTTATAGGACCTGATCCCAGGACCAATAAAGTTGGTGGAAAATGCCTGTGCTGACTTAAAAGCACAGTGCCAAAGCCAGCAGGATCTACAGCCAATACCTAAGGCAAACCAGGGGGCATCAAAGTGGTGCTTATGAAAAACAGCAACCAAACACCTCTAAGGTCTCGGAAGCCAGTCTAGGTGAGGTTCATTTTGGGGTAGTACATTCTGCACGATTTATTTCCTTTGAAATGCTGTTGAAATGCTTTCTGCTCTGTCCTGAAGGATATAGGGGATTCCTGCAACATGCTGCAATAACAGCCAAGGAAGATTTTGGTTTATCCTTCTGCCTTGTGGTATGTGTCCCAAAGATGAGGTTTTTCAATCCAAAGAAGTATGGAAAAAAATTTTTGCAAATGTGGGGAAAAAAAATAGCCCTTATCTTTATTTCTTGAGATGATGTGTCATAGTATTTCTGGTTAAAGTGTTTTCACTAGTAATCTGCTAAGGAAAATATGAAATAAAAATATTAAAAAGTAGAAATTAGACATTTGCCTTTTTAGATACATACAAACAGTCAAACTTAATTAGTTTCAAAATACACGCAAAGTATAATCTACCAGTAATGCATCCGAAATGAAAAGAAAGCAGGGAAAAGATCTGCAGAGCAATGTGTTTGGCATCCACCTTGCTCCTCAGAGTCACTTCTCATAACTGCTCAGGGCAGAATATCTCTTTCTGTTTGCACAGCAATCAGTCACCCAAATATGCAAGCAGTCCTCAAGAGGAGAGGAATTTCATTTATGGCATGAGCTCCAGATCACACAGAGAAGGACCATATTCAATTCATCGAGGGAACATTGTTAGATACAAATGTTCAACTAAGGCATATCTACATATATATAAATACAGTGCTGAAGTCACATCCTGTTCAATATTATAAAAATGCATTGCCTTTGCATTCTACACATCTGACAAGGTCTGCAAAAATCCTGGGGTGCTCTGTCATGGTTTTCTCCTGGCCTGTGAGTTGCATCTTCTTTGTACTTATTATATTGACTTTGCTGCTCCACACAATGAAATTTTCAAGTGTTCCCTATATAATAAGTTGAATTTTCAAGAAGAGAAACTGAAGGACTAAGCAGTATAATTTAAGATATGAACAGTATCCAGGAGCTAAAACTATTCTTCTCAACTGAAGAAGATATTTTAATGAAAAAGCTGTCTTAAAGGGGAAGGAAATGCAGAAGTCCTTAGTCTTCATATAAAATTGTTATTTAGGATAATGGGGATTTTAAGAAAGGATGATCATCATCTGCTAACCCCCTCATATTATTTTATACCCTAGCTGATATGCTAATGACCCATATAATTGACTATATGAAAACCTGCACAGAAGAAATTTTTGAATCAAAGATGCTTAGAAGTACAATACAATAACTTAGAGCATAAGAAATTAACAGTTAAGGAAGACTTGTGGAAAAAGGATTATTTTAATCAAGTCACATGTTAGGAGTAGAAATTAGGATATTCTTAGAGCTCTGATCCATATTTACAGTGCTTTAGTTAACAGATTACAGCTTATCCCCCTCCCAGAATTGTAAAAGGATGGAGGGAGCCTTGGAAAGTCATCCAGTCTATTGTGGGAAACCATCCTTAGCTAAGTGATAGCTGTATTATTCCCAACAAATGCTTGTTTTACCTGTTCTTGAATATCTCCTGTGCTGGAGATTCCACAGCCTTGCAAAACAATCCATCTCAGTACTTAATTACATTTATGTTTACATTTTTCCTGCAGGCTATCCTAAATCTTTCTTGTTGCAATTTAAACCTATTACTTCTTGTTCTACCTGCACTAGGACATGAGGATATTTTATTCCCCTCCTCTTTACTCTTAATTTCATATATGTGAAGGAAAGTATCCTATCTGCCTGCAATCTTTTCTAAAGACAAGTCTACATAATCCTAATTTCTTCCACTTACAGGTCACATTTTCTAATATTTTACTGCTCCTGATGGACTTCTGTGTGTCTTCTGCCACTGGACTACATCTTTCTTAAATTGAACAGAGTAATTAAATTTAAATTTACCCAAAACAAGTAGATCAGGAGTATATCACATTTTATTAACATTCCCTACTGTCCTTGTCAAATAGCATCCTATTTTTTACCAGTAATTTCTTTATTTTGTGAAAATTATTTTAATTCTATTCTGGTCCCTGAATATTCTCTCAGAATTCACTTTTGGATGCCTGCGTAATTTATCAACCTTGTACTTAATGAGTTTTGTCTCTCCTCTATCACCAGTTAATTCATGAGGGGGTTGAAAACTATTACCACAGGAGACTACTGCTATTGACATATTTCTTGGTAGGCAGTGTAGTATTGGCAGCCTTAAGTTTCTCAGCAATTTCTCCTCTCCCATTTATTATCCCTTTGACTTCATCCAAAGAATAGTGTTTAAAACAATATCAAAAGTTTATTAAAGGCAAGATAAAACATCTATGCTTCTCCCTTATCCAAAAGGTCTGTTGCTGTGCCAGAAAAAGTTTAGTTTGGTTTGGCAGGATTTCTACTAAAAAAATCCACAACAGCAATTTTTCCTCTCATGGTGTTTCACAGGCACTGTAATTCCCATTTAACAACTCTCAACTCTGGCCCACAGAGTTACCTGGCTTTAGAATGTGATGGGAGTCCTAAATATTGTGATTTGCAGAGGAAGGTCCTGAAGTGCACAGGTTCCTGTCCCCATCTTATCCACCTGGGCTGTAGCAGTGTTGGCAGGGTTGAAGCCTGTGTGTTCTCCTTATGTGTCTACAGACGACAATATGGATGTTGTTTCAATATCAACTGCAGCCCAACCTTGGAATCCCAAATATGGGATTAAAAAAAAGAGGCTTTTCAGAGTCTATTTTCTGCTTTTCACCCAGACCTCAGTGAGGAAACAGCATCTATGCTATTGGAGCCTCAGCAGCTGACCTGGATTATGCATCTTGTTGGATGCCGTGAACAAGGTGGCTCCTGCCCCTGCTCCCACCCCAGGAGCACCAGCTATGGGGCTTTCTGCACTGGCCTCTGCAGACAGAGCTGCAGTGGCTCAGCTGGAGGGGAGCCAGCCCAGATTTGAAAGCTGAGTGCCTTTGTTAGATTTCTAAGGGTGCTGAAAGTGCTGGCCTGCCCTCAGAGGGCCCCTTGCTGCTTTGGAACCAGAGCTGCTTCAGGCACAACCATTCTGGAGTCCTGCTGTCTGTGAAAGGCCATATTGACAATCTCACTTTGTAATGCATAATTTACAACTGGCTGCATCTCCTATTTGGAGACAAAAAAGGATCTGTACCCAGTATTTCAGTACTTTATAGAATCATAGAATCCTAGAATGGTTTGATGTGGAAGGGATCTTAAAGTTCATCTTGTTCCAGCCACAAGGAACTTGTCTGCCCCTTGTCTTGGGCAGAGACACCTTCCCCTCAGAGCTCCGTCCATCCTGGTCATCCACGCCCAGGGGATGGGGCATCCACAGCTTCTCTGCCCAACCTGTGCCAGTATCTCACAACTCTCACAATAAAGAATTTCTTCCTAATAGCCCCCCTAAATTTACACTCTTTCAGTTCAAAGCCATATGTAAAAAGTCTATTTAAAGTTCTTTTTCCAATGTTATCCTTTTGAGTTCCAAACATCCTTTTAGGCAACCAATTAAGCGTTACAATCTTTTGGGTTTTTTTTCCCTAATAAATGAAGACAGTGAAGGGAAATAGGTCTTACATTGAAGGGTGATCTCCAGCTTTGGTCTTTCATCAGCTACTCTACAACAGGCAACTGTTGGAATGTGGGAGAGATTGAGCTATTGGAATAACCCTGTGTGGTTGACAGGAAAAGGAGAAAGCAGAAGAAGACAGCCCAACTAGCCTGTGGATATGTGCAAACTGGGATATTCTTGGATTTAACCTATATTTAATGAACACGCCCTAAAAGCCCATGTTACTCATCACAAACTCATTACAATAAGCCATGCCTTTACAAGTGTCTTGACCCAAAATCTCCAAAGAGCCATCAGATATTTATTACATACTTTAGGAAGCAGAAAGTACTTTCCAAAAGTCCTTAGGAGGTGGAGAAGCCAATGGCTCCCAGATGTCCCATTTGCTTCCCTGCAGAATAACCTCAATTGGGTGCCCAGATGGCTCTGGGGTAGTAATTTTGGGTCTCTTGGCATCCATGTAGGAATGCCTGCCAGATGAAGGTAAAGGATCCTCACCTGGGAGCTTGCAAACTGTATGTAAATCAGTAGGCTACCCTGCCACCAAGACACTGTGCAATGTGTCTCTTCACTCAGCATTATTGCTGAAAGTAACTTCCATTCTTTGTATTTCACATTCTCACCTCATACATTACTGCTTGACTTGCCAACAAAGCCCAAGAACAGGAGGGTGAGAGGTTTCTGTCCATTGTGTAATAGCTACAGAGGTGGGTCTGTATTAAACTTATTATTATTAACCCTGAGATGACTCCTGTTTAATTCTCAGAATGTAAAAAACAAAGATTTATTTCATGGTACATTTGCAAAAAATCTCAGACTATACAAATAAGCATCTTGCTGCAACTACAAGTAGAGGCAAGTTCCAGAAAGAGAAAAAAAACAGTCTGATGCATGTCATCTTGTGGTTTTTTGGTAGATTAATGAAAAGCCCACACAGCATAATTATGTTTACAATAAGCTTACAGGAGTTTTCCCACAAGGTAGAGGAGAGTCATAGAGGGATCAGGTTAAACCAATTATTTAACCTTTACAGAGCTAAATTTGCAAGTGTTTCAGAGGTAGAGAAAATGGAATATTTTATTGATTGCTTATAACCATGTATTAAAACAGTGGGGTCTTTTTTTATTATTATTATTCCATTACTTCTCAGGAGCACATCCTGGCAGATTCAGTTCAGATGACTGGGAAACAAATTGTTGGGTGCCTAGATGTCTTAAATATTCCACTGCTAGCACAAGTTTTTTTTTTAATACCATGAATGATTCTCCTCAGAAATAATCTAACAGTCTAGTAAGGCTCTTCACAGAATGTGGCATCCAGATTGAGGGGTTTTAATTACAGAGCAACTAAATAAAGCATCGAGCTCCACTGGAAGATGTTGCATTCACTAACATCAAGATTTCCTTTTCTGGAGCTGGTCTTTAGGGCTTGAAGCGAGTGGGCAATGGTGGAAAGCACTGAAAAGAAAACAATATAGTATCATTTATCGGGCCTTTTGCAATGTCAGCTCTCCATTGTTCGTGCTTTAAAAGCCCATACTTCTTGGATTTCCTAATCCATCAGAGAGACATGGAGTTGTTCTGGTTTAGACATTAGTATTTGTTTTGTTTATTCCAGTTCCAGTGGGCAAAAATCAAATAAACCTAATTAATTCAGTGGTCTACCTAGGTTTTTTCCAAAGGATATTGCAAACTATGATATAGTAGAGCTTGAGAAACACAGATATAACACCCTAGGGGATAAATTCTATGGATGTTGTTGACAGAGCATCTATCTAAACAATCTCCCAGCTAATACTGGGCAAAATCTTTTTCTTTTTTTGCTTGGCTTCAACCTGAAAATGTGGGGGAGAAAAAAACCCATTACTGCTCAAAATTCAAATGCTTTGGCAAACTGCATCATGGGGAAAATATTCAGAACATTTGACGTGTTTAATCTGAATTTGGGAGTGTTTTCTTTTCACCAAGATTAAAAAAAAAAAAAAAAAAAAAAGGGTATTGTAACAAAGTCTCATTTCTGTCACAAAATACCGAAAAGATTTCTTTAAAGAATGCTCTCTAACCCCACCCAATTGCCAGCCAGCTGCAGCCAACAACATGCTTTACACATCCAATAATAATCACCTGGCATATGAGAAGAATGTAAATGAAAATAATACCCAAATGGTCAACCTGGGGCTCTCCAGCTACTCACTTCAAAGCCATTCCCAGGTGACTTCCATGCTGGCACTGCACACAGGTTTGGGAAAGCCATCCCTCTGGCTGCAGAGAAATCCAGCAGAAGCACCCCAGCCTGTGCTAGGATTGAGCCCCATGTTCAGAATCAAGCAACAGGACCCCACAGGGAGATGTTAACATTTTCCACCTGCAAATACCTCCTGGCATTCCTCTGCTCTGCTCTTTCTGCTGTGTGCAGGGTAGGTCTCATTTGTATGGTGATTTTGGCAGGCAGCTGACGGGGTAAGGGAGGTGCCTCACCTGGGCGTGCGCGGACTGATCCGTGCTCCGTGTCCTACAGCAGGTGACGTTTGCTCTTTAGAAGGAATCCTAGTGGCAACAATCAACAATAAATGAGCCCCTGACCTACCATAGAGCTATCTGGCCCGGCATCAGGAAGTACTTAAGTTTCTCATCAGCTTTTGTACAGTGTAGACAAGTTAATGCCTTGAACATCTCAAAAACAAGGTCAAGCATTTTCAGTCACAGGGTTTCCAGTCTGGCAACTCAGCTCTAATTTGAGCAGCAAAGATGTGTAA
The DNA here is from genome assembly GCA_013397315.1 of Donacobius atricapilla. NCBI lineage: Eukaryota > Metazoa > Chordata > Aves > Passeriformes > Mimidae > Donacobius > Donacobius atricapilla. Next base: position 847,000 of record WBMY01004855.1, on the reverse strand, counting down.
TTTTCTGGTTGTGCTAGTCAAATGTGAGGGGACTGTAATCTTTTCACACCTCTGAAAATGACTAGAAACCATCAAGGAATTGGCTGACTCAAGGTCTCATCCAGGAGTGGGAATGGGAATAGATTTAGTAATGATCTGTGGATTTCATTGCATACACTCCTCTCAGCATTTTAACCAGAGAAGTCGAAGTACTACAGAGTCAAGCAGAGATACTGAATCACTCAATAAATGGATCACATCTTCTGATTCATCTGCATTGCTTCAAGCAAACAAAGCACAGGTAAAAGATGTGACATATCATCTCTCAGGTTATGTCCTTGTTCTAGATGAAAGAAAAACTTATAAACATTCTCTGTCACAATAACTTTTAGAATTGCACAAAAAATACTATTTAAACACTCCAATTTCCAATTATTTGTGTCTTGCCCAAGATTCTGTGTTGGCACCAAAACGGAAAATTTTGGTTAATTTATATTTGATTTTTTTTTCTTATTTTGGAGAAATTTAGGGTGAAATAGCCATTTGCAAGAAGACCAAATTTTTTTTTGGCATTAAGTTCTGGACACAGTTGCCTTTGATTTCTAATGGGAATTTCAGCTTTTACAGCTGGCTGGCTGCTATGGTTGAGATGAGTCTTTTGCATTCCCTGTGAGAATCTGCCCAGAATTGGCGAAGTTTCAGGCTTTTGAAAAACCACAGTTCACACAGTTTCAAAGACATTAAGCAACCTCCCCAAAGTCTTCCTCTACCCAATTCTTCTGTTATCGCAAGTGAAGCAGTCCAAGAGGGTGCTAGAGAGACTCCAGCCCTGCGGATGACTCTTGTGGGTGTCAGGAGCATAATCCCTTCTGCCAAGTCAACTTTTTCAGACTGACTTCTTAAAAACCTAGGAAATAAGACAGTAAATGTTAACTGCGGGGTGATGCAAAGATTAGGAATCACTGAACTGTAATAGTTTGTGCAACTTCAGTTTGGTTTCTTGTGTCTAAGTGGTGTTCATGAAGATTTTATTGACTTGAGTTCTTCCTGCATTTCTCACTGCCCTCTGTCTCACTCTGCGCAAGGAGGGTCTGCTCTGGGACCTGACATACTGTATGATGGAAACATTTTCAGTCCTGCTCTCAGTGCTTTCAAATCAGGGAAAGGGTGAGAGAATATGAGAAAATGAAGGCTACAAGACAAGAATGGATGATCTCTTGGTTAAATTAGTTGAGTTGGATTCCTTTTTGTCCTGGTGTTTGTTTAACCCATCATTGGCCACTGAATCCAAACTCTTCCTGGAAGTCTTTAACTTTGCATTTCTCATCTTCCAGGTATCTGATAAGATTGTGGATTCTGACTTGCAGCAGCAGCTGTCATCCTCAACTACAGCCAAGATCAGAGCTCGTGTCTCATACTGTGTCCCCCTAAATCCCATTTTCCATCCCCCTGTGCTTTGCTTCTCTGACCGACCAGCAAGGGCAACATCATCCCCTCCTCTGTTTTGGGAAGAGATGAATGAATATTTGCGAATCCCTTGGATCCTGTGTTGATGAGCCCCACAGGAGAAGTCACAAGGAAATTAATAATTCTGTCTTCAGAATGAGATTTTTTACTGTAAATAAGGCCTGGGGTCACACCTCAGATAATAAGCAGAGAACAAAATATTGAATTAGGAGAGCACCATCCACTCTGAATGAGGTGGTGGAAAACATACAAGCTGTTCATTTAATTAAGGAATTATATAATTCATACACATAAGGAAAATGATTTAAGGTTCATTTTTGAGTTAGGAATTGATTTGCAACCTTAATAATGCTCTTTTTAAACAGTGTGTGGGTGGCATGTATGTTTGTTATAGCCTGCCAGCCAGGTAATTCAAGGAGAGAGGGAAACTTTGAGCTTTCAGCCCCTGGTCATTTCTTATGGATAATTCACTACCTGCACATCCTTCCTGAAAGCTGCTCCATGTATGTTTCTGATGGTTTATAAAAACAAAACAAAACCAGAAAGATGTAGTGCAATATTTATTTAAAATCCCTGTTTTGGGAAATCATTGAATCATGTCTGTCTTGAGGCATTGTGGTTCCTTTTTTAAATACTTCTTACTGAAGATGTTTCATCATAAAACAAGCAGTCTTAGGGATGCCAGTTCCAGGGCCAGGGAAGAATAAGTTGAAAAGCAACTTTCAGCCTCTCAAAATTAGAAATTCTTTGTTAGAACACCTTTTATTTTCTTTAAGATCAAAACAGTACTTTGTTTGAGAACATCAGTTATTATTGCAAGGGATTTAAAAAACTTGTCCTGAGTAGATTAGTGTGGATCACTGGGGTTTTACTTACGAGGGTGGGGTTTATTTTAATTATGATAGCAGGCACCTGGAGTCTGTCCAGGCTTTTACCTGAACCCGTCTGTCATGCTGACCCTACTTCCACTTCAGATGTGGTTGGACACTATGGGAACAGAAAATCGATGCTGCACTGTGAAGCTGCCTTGCTGGGAAGATTTCTTTGCTGGAAATAGCTGGGTCCCAGTTTAGGGACATGTACAGGGACTGTAACACAGGTCAGAAAGCTCAGGATTTAACCACTGAGGACCTTCGGGAACAGGGCTGAGGGAAGCAGAGGAGGAAACCCCAACTGAAGGGTTAAAACCCTAATAATGTCACAGAGGCTAAGGGTCAGGTCAAGGCCACCAGAACGGGACTGCTTAAAATGAGCATATTTGGCCAATATCTGCTAGCACAGGTGTCTAGTCACCATCCCTGTATTGTGTGCTCTGTGTAATCTGCACAGTTCCAAGCCACTATGGAGTAGATACAGTCAGCAGTGGTTATTGCCATTCCCAATTCCTGTAATTATTAACCGTGCACATTTCGATGAAGAAAATCCCCAAGAGGCACAAGTCAAGAGCATCTCTAGTGTAAGTGTCTTGAGGCCAATAAAATGAAACATGTTTTCACAGTAGTCAGTTTGTTTGGGGAAAGGATTGGTGGTTTTTTGCAACCATTGGTACTTCATGTCAAGCACCTACATCTCTTTTGTGAACATCTAAAATTAGAACAGCCTAACAAAGAAAAGGATCCAGCAGAAGTCTCAAAAATTCAAGATCTGACCTGACAACCTTTGATTTTATCCACCCAGGTCTGTGTAATTTTCTCTGCCAGGAAATTAACACTTTCTTGCCTGGTGATGCAGTTTGAGACCTGGGGAAATTTTTTTTCTACTGACAAATAAAAGATTCAGAAGGCACTTTAGTGGGGAGAAGAAGCTGGCCTCTCACCCACACATACTGCCCCCAAATCCAAGACCTCAGTCATCTGGCTTTCTGGAAGGGGCAGAGGGGAAATTCTCACCCTCCTTGTCCACTCATTCTTGTCTCTTTTCTTCTCTTTTGTCTCTCTCTTTTCCTCTTATTAAATAAAAGACAAGGTTGCTTTCCTGAACCTCACAGGACACTATAAAATAATCCTAAAAGTGCCACCAGAAGGACTGTAAACATATCTTTTTCCTGGGATTTAATTAGTAGAAAGAGCTGTGCAACCACCAGAAGTGTACTTAAAGCAATCTAATAGTCATTGCCATGATGAAGTTTAACAAGTCAGTTTTTGTCTGAAAAAGAGACAGGGTCTGGACAACACCTCACTGCCCAAAAAAAAATAGCCAGTGAAGATAATAAATAATATTTCCTCTGTTGCCAGCTCATCAGTTCTTATTTAACCAACCAATGCAATGAAAGCTTAATGCAAACATGTACTGCAATCTTCTTCTATCCCTCCCTCCCTCTTCTGCTCTCACTTTTCCTCTCTCTCTCTCTCTCTCTCTCTGTCTCTGGGATTGGCTTATTTAAAAACTATATTTCTGCCTAGGCATTCAAAAATGCTGAATGCCTCAAGCAAACTAGTAGAATAAGCATGTTTCTCTACTGTTTCTTGGCAGGGTCCGCCGCCTGAGTCCTGCTTTAAATTAAAGCACATGTGGCTTGAGTTTAGCATTATCATGAAAATGAAATTACCACTTTAGAAAAGTCAAGTTATTTTGGAAGTGAAAACTGCAGGTCAGAGCCCACCAAAATTCCAAAACCTTGCTCGAAAAATGTCTTGTTGAAGGTTCAGAGCTGCCGCTGTGGACAGTGCACCCTTTTGGATCCTGATTTATAGTCTTCCCCTTCATGTTTTCCTACATTTGTTACATGCTCTTGGGAAAACTTTACAGACCGGCTCTTTGTCACTGACTCCCTCTGCAGCTCCTCTCCTGGAAAGGGGAGAGACATAAAGTTATCTATCAGAAATCAGCTGCATTGACCCAAGGTTCATCCTACTGTTTTGAAGTGCTTTTGAAAATTGCCCTGGTGAAACACAACAAAGCCACGTTGAAGCGCTGCTTTTGCTCAGTTGAACTCCCTCTGCACTATTACACTCATTTTCTTGCCATCAGATGAGGACTGTCTGGAGAGGAGGCAGGAGCCTAACACTCTCCCAGATTGGAATGAGTTCTTCTGTGGTCTTTTTCATGCCCAGAGTTTTCAGTAGGTGGTAAATCTCATCTGCAACATGGTGGTTTGAACAGGCTTTGGGTTTTACCTTTAGAGTGGCTGTGTAAAGCTGTATTTTACATGTAACATAATATTTAGATTATCTAGATTTTTTTTTCTCTTCTGGGCTTGTTATCACACAAAACTAGATAAATCAAATCAAAAAAGCCCACAGGTACATGTCAAGTCCTGTTGCTGCTATTGAGAAATGGGTATTGACTTGTCATGTTGTGGTAGTAATGAACCACCTACAAGTTGTCACAGAACCTGAACTCTACCAAGTGAGTGGATTGTTAAAGAAATATCAGATGGGCTTGATTCTTCTGCTCCACAACACCATTTTTTATTTTATTGTAATTCCACAGGCTTCAGTGGAGTGAAGCCAGTCTCTGGGATGTTTGGGGAAAAAGGAGTCAACCATCAACATGCCAAATATTGCAGCTGAGTTGGAATGGCCAGTATGTTGTATAATCCTGTGGAAACATATACAGTGATTGTGCAAATGGAGCTGGTGATCTTGCTAAGAAATCAAGCCATAGTAACTCACCCTGTTTCCTACACACACAAGCATGAACACACACACTCAGGGAGAAAACCATGTCTGGAAGAAAATAATTCTTCAACCAAAACTTCAGAGACATGTGGAAGGACAGGAGAATGGCAAGAGCCAAGAAAATTTTCCCCAAGCTAAGAATTAGTAACTGTTAAAGTTTGCCAACATGACCGGAATTGAGGATGAAGTGATTATTGATTATCAGAGAATTTGAATCAAGCCTTTAAGGGAACATTTAGAATCAAGATGAATAGAATAGAATAGAATAGAATAGAATAGAATAGAACAGAACAGAACAGAACAGAACAGAACAGAACAGAACAGAATAGAATAGAATAGAATAGAATAGAATAGAATAGAATAGAATAGAATTATTTGGTTGGAAGGGGTCTACAATGATCATTTAGTCCAACGGTAAAGACCTTTAGTAAGTACCTACTCCTAACTTTAAGTCAGCCCACCTAGAGCCCAAAGAGCTGGAGTTTGGCCCAAGGTCTACTGTGATTTGGGAAGTAGTCATGAGCAGAGTCTCCGGCCCAAGGTTTTTTTGTGTTGCACTGTGTTACTTCACCATTGGTCTCATCAGGTGATGCAGTGAGCCAAGGGATTGGTCCTGATGCTCCTGTAGACCTAATTTCAGACACATTCCTTTTTCCCTCCTATCTCTATCTCTTCCAGAAGGATTATTTATAAAAGCAGTCATGACCAGGCTTTCCAAGCCATCACAATGAACAGAAGGGGGATTTTGTTTCTATGGAGAGATCCATGGCAAGAGGTATGGTTTCATCAGTCCTGGTGCCTCAGGGTGAGGAAAAAGGGACATTGATAGTTCGGGGTAGAGGACATGAATTCAAACCCACCAAGAAGTGCAGCAGCAGTTCTGGACCAGCAGCAAGCTAGGAAGGAACTGACTGAAGCTAGAGGGTCTGTGGAAAAATTTTGATGGGCAAGTGGATTGTAGTGGATGTGGCAACCAACCCCCACACAAGCAAAGCACAGCTGTACTTAATTTTAATCAAATCCTATGGAAAAAACACTTCTTCAAACTTAAAGGGGAAGGTGAGGGGTTAAGACAAGGGGTCATTTAGGCAGGGTGGGGGCTGGCAGGGAGTGAGGATGCAGCTGCCTATGGAGGGCTCTGAAAGGGCAGGGGGTTTGTTTGTGGGGAAGGAAACACAAGAAGCAAAGTTACATGAGACAACAGGGATGAGTACAAGGTAAGGAGGAGACCAGAGGTTCACCACATTTCTTCCCTCCGTCTTTCTTCCTGAGCATTTCTAATCAAATTTGAATTTGTGCTCAAGATATGCTGCTGCTATTCCTGCAGTTAATCCATAGGGGACCCTTCCAACTTGAGATATTTTGTGATTCTCTGACTCTACCCCAACATGTCTCCATCCTCTCACACATGACTACCCCTCCCATCCTACGTGCCAGCATATCCTAGAGTCAGCTGAACACACCCTGTAGTCATGATATAGCTTTCGAAGCAGAGGTTTGTTCCAGGTAGGTGTCCCAGGTCTCCTACTGCCAACACAGAACACCTATCAATGACCAAAGGATACAAAATGTGCAACAAGTGGCCACCTCTGCTCAGGTGGGCTTCCAGCCAAGCACCCTGATTCTGCGACAAGCAAATCAATTAGTTTTTAAGAAAGAGGCTCAAGTTTTATATCTGAATATATGATTTTTTTGCAGGTGAAGTGAGACATCTGGTGAAAAATAAAGCAGTTCTTAGTGTTCATAAACAATAAAGAGGCTCTAAACAGGCTACTGTCAATTCAGGAGAAGGCTCCTGAAGTCACTCTGAAAATATGAGCACAGGCGTCAGCAGTCTAAAATTCAAACAGAGATAAAAAATTAGTGAGCAGAGACTAAACTATGAATCAGAAAAAAAATCACATTTTAATTATACACATGTTCTTTGAGCTCATTTCTTGAAAACTGGAGACATAACAGGGGATCTGGAATGGTGAAGAGAATAGTGGCCAATGATATATGTATGATATGGTATCTGCGAAAAAGGAAGTTGAAAAAGAGACAGCTGGCAGAGGCTTGTAGAAGTGGAGGGTAACGGAGAAATTAAACAGAAGCATTTGCTTTCCATTTTGTAGAAGATCGGAAGTGGGGAACACCATCATCAGTCTGCAGGTTTAGATCAGAAAGAAATATTTTTTTACGAAAAATGTAATTATGCAGAGGAACTCATTGTTGCAGGTTTGTACAGAAGCCAGAAGCATGAATAAGCTTAAGGTGAGATTCAAAAATCCAGGAATAATAATAGGTGCACTGGTGAACAGACTGTAGCCTCTAACCCCCAAAAAACCCTCTGCTGAACTGACTATGGGACAGTGAGTGGGCACACTACAAAAACTCCCGATATTTTCAACTGCTTATCATGAGCTTTACCATTACTCTATCACAGAAATTATGAGGGAGGATCTCCTTTAGTACAATTATGCCTGGGTTGGTGCATTCAGGGTTAGTGTGGAAAGCCCCACATTTGAATCCTCTCCTTGGCTTTCAACCCAGCCCTTTTTTTTTTCTTCCTACAGAGTGCTATGTATCTGCTGACCCATCCTCTTCCCTGATTGCATCTGCACCATCGTGTTGGCTCATGTCTCAAGTCTGTGCAGAACCCTGAACTCTCTGATCATCAGAGCCAGTGTTAAACTCATTTCCTGACTCTCATCTTCACTGGGCTAACTGGCTCTCCAGACACAGCAAATTCAGGAATCCAGGGGCAGGAAAGCAGATGGGAGATGATCTTGTCTAGTGGATAGCACATACATTTGAAAACACATACTGTCAGTTCTGCCCCATGTATACACAGGAATAGATATAGTTTTATTTTCCTATAATATACACTCACATAACATAAACATGAGAAATATTTGTGTTATATATTATTTCTTAAGTACGTCTAGTGAGAAGAGTAATAAACCTGAGGGGAGGTATGAGAGGGAAATTCTCTCTGAATATCTTGTAGACCTTTTCTACATCAAAAGGAGGTGGTTCAGCTTTGGATTCTCATTACAGACTACATAAAATATCACTAAAACTAAAATAGACCCTAAACAGCCATACTGCAAGGCAGAATTTCAGCCTTGCCTCCTTCTCTCACACTGACCTGACTCAAACTTCAAAGGCCCCCATAAAGCCAGAAGAAGGGAATCACTCAGCTGGTGACAGTCAAGTTTTAGGGTGCTACATGAATGCAGTTCATTGCCCAAAGACCTTCATTCTAGAAGATTCTAGAAGATTTCTTCCAGGATGTGGTAGAGGTTCAGAACAGGACATGTAAGTGAAGATGAATACCCTCAATTTCCTGTCTAAGCTCCAGGTGTAGTTCATTAAGTTCTAGTTGGCAGTTAGTAAGGTTTTACACTGATTCAGCTGACCAGATTTAGGTGTCTTAACCTGCAAACTGCCTCCCATCCTGGCTTCCTGTGACAGTGAGAATCCACACTTATGAAGNAATAAGACGTTCAAGAATCTAGATTTTGTTTTGTAGACGCTAAGAAAATGCCAGTTTTGGTGGCTCATTTATAGATCTAATGCTCTCTATCTTCTCTGTCTCTCTGTAATTCCCCTATTTTAAGAAGGTGTCAAGGTACTTCCTTTTCTCTATAGGATATGTCAAAGGTAAATATAGCAAAGGTTTTTAAGCTTTCATATACTGTAGTTCACCACAAAATACTTTAACTAGGTGTATGCTAAGTAAATAGAGTGTATAGGAGTTCTCATTTGCAAAGATAAGAAAAAGACTTTTTTGTTTTAAATTTTTTATGTGTGGCCCAGAATTTCACTGCCCTATCTCCATACTTATAGTGAAAGTGTGAGAAAGAAATATGTGCTTAAAGACTTCAGTATCTCTTATTTGGTTAACGTCCTACAAGTATTTAAATGAGTCATTTGATGGCTCTGCACTTCATGATTGGTTAAGCTATTTAACATACTTTATTGCTTCTGTGATTTATTGCCTGATGAGGACACTCAAGAAAGTCTGAGAACCTCTTTGGGGGTTATTGAGCTGGTACATATTTTATGCTGATTTCAAATAAATCATTGTCTATTATGGCATAAAAAATGGAAACACTGGAAAGAACGTTGAAGAGAACTATTTCCGGAGCTTTGTGTTCTGCTTCATGCATAAAGCATGAGGGCTTCATTAACATGGAAGTATGTGCATGTGAGCCTTTGGGTCCTTATTAATCATTTTGTGACTAATACATGGAGCTCAATGATTCCCATAAGCTTCCCTAAAAGAAACCATAACGTACACACTGTGTGAGACTGTTCTCCAAAGGAGTGTGTAACTGTAATGTCTCAGACACCACGTGCAGGAATGTCTTGATAGATGTGCTGTTCAATGTGTCCTTCCCTGCCCTACTCACTGCTTTTCAAACAAGACCATCTAGAAGTAAAGCAGAGCATCACCAGCCCTTGTTTTGTTCAGCTGGCACCTTGGACGTTCACAGCCCTCAGGAATTCTGTCATTGATTAAATGGGAGTAGGCCTGAATCAGAGAATATCCCCAACCATATAAGTTTATTGATGGAGTGACATAAGTGCTGGTATGAATGGAGTTGAGGTTTCAGGATAATTAAATCATGACTCTCTTGGGCCTTATCTGTGGGCTGTGAGGTCTTCTCTATGCACCATCCTGAGGCTGGAGAAAAGTGAGACCCCTTGAGTCTCTAGTCTATGCTGGAGAAAAATGAGACCCCTTGAGTCTCTAGTCTATGCTAAATGAGAGTAGTAGGATAAACTAGAAAATTGGTCCCCCAATGTTTCCTGAGGTGGTAATTTCCACAGAGGACTAGAAGGACAATGTCATGATAGTGCTGGATTGTAGTTCTTTCAAGACGTTTTTGCAGTCTCTTCCAGCCTCATGCCCGCTATAAATTTAATATATTTACTCTCCGTTTCATGGACTGACCTCTGTGAAAACTTCTGGACAAGTTATATCTTCTGATTTTGGCACATTCCTACCTACTCAATGGATATAATAATTTGGTCAGTTTTTCACCTAAACTAATTAATATCACATGAACTGTGTTTTTAGTTTGCTTATGAGAATGGCGAGTGAAAAAGCATCAGTTGTGAAACTCTTCAAATTTCCCCAAACAGAAAGGCCTGTTTTCCTCTTTTGAAAGAATACTGATTGGTTTATTCTTGGCAAATTCTTACTTTCTGTTGCTCATGTCCTCAGTATTTTCCAGGTGTAACAATTTGTTCACTCGTTCATTCCAGAGTTTTTCTGGGGTGAAAATATAAACTTACTGGCCTATGCTTCCTTGGCTTCTTTTCCTGCCTCTTTTTATAATGGACACTATTTCCAGTTCCAGTTTTTCACCTTTCCGCCAAAGGCTTGTCAAAGATAATTGCTAACACTTGTAAGTCTGCTTTGCCCTGTTCTTCCAGGCTGTGACTGTTTGTGCCAGCATTGTGCTGCAAAAGCAGTGGATCAGTCGTAAGAAACATTTACTCTCAGTGATCACACTCTGCTTGTTTTTTTCCTAAGACTGGCTCTACTCTGGTCTCATGGACTTCATGCCTGTTAGCAGCTACCAATTAACACTCCCAAAGTGTGTCTTCCTGTTTAGTTTCATTCTGAGGTCTAAGCCTGTCTGGAAAGAAAACCAGAGCACATTAAACAGCTGATTAGGAGATCCTCTATACAAGTGCATTCCTCAACCAAACTCAAGGGATGTGGAGCTGCACTCTCAGCACCCTAGACCAGAGTTCATCAGTCTCAACCAATCAGAGAGCAAATAAATCATGAAACTATTCATTGTTCATGACGCTGATCATTTTAGGCCTTTAAATGAAAACTTATTGAAAAAGGTGTTAAATGTATCCTTGTGTCAGCTCCCTCTGACAATAGTTCTTCCTCTGTTGGTAATAGGCCAGCTCTCCTTGGTTCTCTTCTTACTGCTGACGAATCCGTAGAACGATTTCTTCATACACAGTATGTTTATTGAAACTTTAATCCTATTTTGTGTTTTGACTTCTCTGAGTTTATTCCCTCACATGTTTCTGTCTTCCCATACACTCATCTGGTAATTTGCCTGCTGTGTCCACTCCCGCTTCTTGTTCTTGAGATTCCAAGGGTTCATGCTTTAGCCAAGCAGCCTCCTGTGCTTCGTGTTTTTGCCTTGCACAGGTTAAGAGATAATATCGGAACATAAGCTTGGACACAATGACCCCTTAAGATCTGAGAGGACAGGCTGAGAGAGCTGGGGCTGATCAGCCTGGAGCAGGGAGACCTTTTGTGACCTTGCAGTACTTAAAGTGGACTTTTCAGGAACTTGGGGGACAAACTTTTTATCAGGGCCTGTTGTGACAGGACAAAGGGTAATGATTTTACCCTGAAGAAAGGTTGATTTAGGTTAGGTATAGTGAAGAACTTTTTTATAAAGAGATTCAGGAGACACTGGCACAGTATTGGAGTTGGTGAATGCTCCATCCCTGAAAACCATTCAAGGTCATGTTGGAGAGGGCTCAGAGCAACCTGATCTAGTGGAAGGTGAATCCCTCATGGCAGGGGTATTGGAGTAGATGACCTTTAAAGATCCCTTCCAATCCAAACCATTCTATGATTCATGATTCTGTGATCCCTTCCAGCCCTTTATTTATATGATGATATGACGTTTTTCTTTGTGATGCCACAGCAATAATTTATTAATATTGCTGGAACATTGCTCCTTGGAGAACCACAATCTGTTCCAGTAAGACTGTTGCTTCCATACATAAGAAAGGAAGAAGAACATGACCTTTATCCAGAACTGAAACCAAAGACTATCCAGGATTTTCAGGTCATTTAGGAAGATGGTAGGATGGCACATACAGCCACAAAGCTGTGTTTGCAGAACAGCACTTCATAGCAGGTCGTGAATAGACATGAGCGAAATTTAGCAACTGGTCTGGCTGAGGATTAAAATTTCTATGAGTCAACAGACTGGCTTTTAACCAGAGGCAGTCATGTCTAGCATCCTGCAGGAGTTGAAAACCTACTGTAGCCTTGTAAGTATCCAAAATGTTATGCAAAAGCAGTGACTTTTTTTGGTGGTGCTCTGTGTGTTTGGTTTCTTCTCTTTTCTTTTTCTTTTTTTTGCACGGAAGTTGTTCTGAGGACACAAAGTTCTCATCCAGAATCAGAAGTCATGGCTTGTGTTACAAGAGTACAGGAGAACTGGCAAGAAACATGGAGCCCATGAGAACAAACTAGCAGCACAATGGATTTGTAATATTTAATCAAATTCTTGGTGAACACAAATCTTGCAACACATTCCAAAACTACTAAAAACACTATACAGAAACCAGCTGAGCCAATATTTAAAGCCTTTTTAATTTAACAGAACCCATTTTTTATAGTATCCAGGATATGTTTCTGGCTTTCCTACTTGTCACATGATCTCCTGTCCAGATGTGCTGGTGTATATCTAGTAGTGGACCAGCCAAACCACAGCTATTTCCTCCTGCTTGTAGCATGTTACTGTAATTCAACCATACTTCTCCCAGCTACAGAAGCACTACATTAATATGTGGTATAACAACAATAACACAGGAGGGGATAAAGCTAACCATAACTTTAACTATGTATCTAAAAATAATAATAATAATGGAGTGACCCTATTCAAAGAGGTTAATTTGTGTGCAGGGTATAAAATCCAAATATGCAGTTGTTTTGCAAACTTCCCATTTTTCTCACCTGCAACAGAAGATTTGTGCTGAAGAGAAGATTTCCTGCAGTTTTCTACAGGAAATTAGCCTCCCCCTTTGTTTAGATCCCACAGATCGTGAGATGTGCTCATGGGCAGCCAAGCCAGGACTCCTACATTTTCGCTGCCTTTTTTGTTTCTTGGTTGTGGCTGCCACACAGAATAGAAGGAGAAGGGAATTCCAGGCTTGTGGGTTAATTATTAACACGGCTAAGCCTGGCAGCATGCTCAGAATTAGAAAGGAAAAGCCTGAGGGCTGATTCTTCCCTCCTGTTCACAGGATAACCCCACTGGGCTGACTGCGACCTCCCAAGGCAAGGGCCATATCCACACTCCCCCATGGAAAGTTAGTGGGATTCTTATGAATGGCTCCATTAGGAGCTGGGTGGGCTGGATGCCAAAGAAATCAGTGGAGTTGCTTCTGATTTACACGGGGATAAGCATGCAGGCGTTTTAAATCCGTAATCCTCGTCCCCACCGCAGCCAGGAACTCAGCAGCTGGGTCGTGCAGAGGGCCACGGAGAACCCTCCGGCGTCACAGAGCACCGAGGGCCCCATCCATGTCAAAGAGCCTTGAGGGTGCTGATTCAGGGGCATATCAGGCATTTCAGATGATGAAAAGTGGGCTCAGCCAACTCAGTCCTAAACAGTGATATCAGCTCGTGTGCTTGTTCAGTCTCCAGCGCTTCAGGACCCCAGGACTTCATCTGGTAGATCATTACTGTGCCTTTGGAAGGTGCAGTGATGTTATTTTAAAGAAAATGAGGTCTAAGCTCTTCCTGCCTTGCTTGGCATGTATAGCTTAAGTGGCAGATGAGTCTAAATGAACCAGACATCGCCTGCAGTCAGCACAGAAATGAGGCCACCAAGACCTCACTGCCTTCTGAAGGTGACCTAGAGCTACTATGCTAATTTATGTCCCTTAATTTAGATGGGCTGGCTCTAGACCAGAAACACACTGGCCATATTTTAAGGGTAGTGAAACATTTCTTGAGGAAGATTTAAGTACTTATTCCTGCTGAACACTGAGGAAATGATGAGTCAAACCCATTTAGGTGACATTTCAAAACCCAGTGATCATTTCCTCTCTTTTGCAGGATTGCCTGCCTATAATCTGCCTGCGTCAGGGAGGTATCCATGGCATACTGGGAGACTGAACAGAGCTCACTAGACATCACCCTCACCAGTTACCTGTCCTTGCATGATCAGAAAAGACAACCAGTGGTCCCTACTGCTTCTGGGCCCAGAATTAACTCTATGGTACAAAAACTCCCCTTCCTGAGCCTGAGTCACCTCACTGGCTTTGGTGACCTTTCCACTCCAGGTCTTAATTCTGAAGCTGTCCTGACATGGATTTGGGCTGCTGCCTACTGAGCCAAGGAGTAGTAATATTGGAAAAGTGTTCATTTCCCCACTAATACAAACGACATCACCAAAGGAAAAGATAAAGTTCTGCAAACCAGGGACCAAAGACTTTCTAAGCCCCATATATCCCAGAAATACATATCCACTCCCACACAGCATGTGCCTACTTCATTTAATCCTCTCCTCTCCTCTCCTCTCCTCTCCTCTCCTCTCCTCTCCTCTCCTCTCCTCTCCTCTCCTCTCCTCTCCTCTCCTCTCCTCTCCTCTCCTCTCCTCTCCTCTCCTCTCCTCTCCTCTCCTCTCCTCTCCTCTCCTCTCCTCTCCTCTCCTCTCCTCTCCTCTCCTCTCCTCTCCTCTCCTCTCCTCTCCTCTCCTCTCCTCTCCTCTCCTCTCCTCTCCTCTCCTCTCCTCTCCTCTCCTCTCCTCTCCTCTCCTCTCCTCTCCTCTCCTCTCCTCTCCTCTCCTCTCCTCTCCTCTCCTCTCCTCTCCTCTCCTCTCCTCTCCTCTCCTCTCCTCTCCTCTCCTCTCCTCTCCTCTCCTCTCCTCTCCTCTCCTCTCCTCTCCTCTCCTCTCCTCTCCTCTCCTCTCCTCTCCTCTCCTCTCCTCTCCTCTCCTCTCCTCTCCTCTCCTCTCCTCTCCTCTCCTCTCCTCTCCTCTCCTCTCCTCTCCTCTCCTCTCCTCTCCTCTCCTCTCCTCTCCTCTCCTCTCCTCTCCTCTCCTCTCCTCTCCTCTCCTCTCCTCTCCTCTCCTCTCCTCTCCTCTCCTCTCCTCTCCTCTCCTCTCCTCTCCTCTCCTCTCCTCTCCTCTCCTCTCCTCTCCTCTCCTCTCCTCTCCTCTCCTCTCCTCTCCTCTCCTCTCCTCTCCTCTCCTCTCCTCTCCTCTCCTCTCTTGCCAAGCAGTTGGTGCTGAGAGGGTGTGTGTAAATATACATTATAATCACATTACAAATCAATGCCAAGCAGAGCAAGTGCAGACTAAAGGATGTCTGCAGCCAGAAGAGGGATTGCAGAGTGGTTCCTGCAGCCCCAGATTCAATGGGAAGTTACATTCCAAATTGAATTTTTAATAATTTTTTATGGAATGGTGACACTGTTAAGGTCAATGTATCTGCATCCTCGCCATTGTGCCAGCACAATGATCCCTATCCCTGGTAAATTCATAGGATCACACAGAGTATGCTGAGTTGGAAGGGACCCATCAGGATCATTGCGTCCAACTCCTTGTCCCACACAGGACACCTCAAGAGTCACACCATGTGCCTGAGAGAATTGTCCAAACATTTCTAGAACTCTGTCAGGGTTGGTGCTATGACCACTTCCCTTGGGAGCCTTTTCCAGTGCCCAGCCACCCTCCAAGTGAAGAACCTCATCCTAGTATTCAACCTAATCCTCTCCTGACTCAGTGCCAGCCATTTCCTCAAGTCCTGTGATTGGTCATCAGAGTGAAGAGATCAGGACCTGTCCCTCCACTGCCTGTTGTGAGGATGCTGAAGACCCCAGTGAGGTCTCCCTGCAGTGTCCTCTTCTCCAGGCTGAACAGACGAACCTACCTCAGCTGTTCCTCATCCAGCTTCCCCTCCAGAGCCTTTACCACCCCTGTGGCCTCTTTTGGATGTTTAAGCTGTATTGATAAAGCAACTTTTATTGTTGCATATATGACAGAATGAACATTACCCTGGGGATTTAATCTGAGGCAAATTCTGCCTTGTGCATTGCCCAATCAGAATCTAAGTCCCTAAATCAGTCACAAAGTTTATGCCATCTGTGTAGGACAGTGATAAGGTGGTTTGAGTTGGAAGGAACCTTAAAGATCATCTTGTTCCAACCCTCTGCCATGGTCAGGGACACCTTCCAGTAGACCAGGTTGCTCAGCCCCCTATCCAACATGGCCTTGGACACTCCCAGAGAAAGGGGCACAGTTATCTGGATATGGCCAGGCTGCTGGTACCTGAAGTCACGAGGGAACACTGAGCTCTCCCAGCTATTCATCTTGGTTTCCTCTTGGTTTCGCCCACTTCAGCAAACATGAGATAATGCATCAGACGTTGCCAGTAAATGATTGTTATTTGCTCAAGGAAAAACCCTGCAATGCACTGTACTGAATCCACTGTTTGCTCAGCTCTAGATGGCACAGAGTTAGACAAAAACAAATACACACACCCCAAAAACACATCAATATCTCTCTTGTTATCACATTTACATGCTTTTGAAGAAAGTTTATAATGCAAAAAGTCATTTTCCACCCTACCTTTCTTTTCAGACAGAAGGGATTTTTTAATTATGGGAGTCACAGGGTTATTCCTGAATATTTAACAATTTAAACTCAATTTTGAAGTTCTTGCCTCAGTTCTCAGGGCTAAAACTAGTCTTGTCTCTGTGTCTAGCTGTCTTATTCTAGATTTCTTTACATGGAATCATGATGCTTATAATCAGTATACAACACCCATGGAAGCACATGTCTCTGGTCTATCTAGGCTTCCTGAAGCCTGTCTTAATATCTCAGTTCATCTGAACCATCTGTACTCTCAGTTGGTTCATGTAAAAGGCAGCTTAAATGGAGATATGAGCAGTTCAGATGTGCAGAGCACATCTGGTTTCAGGTGCCAGTGAAGAAATTTGTCATTGAGAGCCAAGGCCATGATAAAAGATCTCTGTTCCTACTATGTAACAAGTGCTTCATAGAAATAGCTAAAAATGCAGTTCTTTCCCCAGAGAAGTCATGGTCCGAAACAGGGTGTCCACCATGAATGTACATTATGGACAGTGTATAGGAAAAAGGGACAGCGGGTAATAACTTTTGAGACCCTGAATGTGTCCTCTATTCATAATTTGTGAAGAAACTGGAATTAAGTCTATTTTTGCATGACTGGGGGAAGGGAAGGCAGCCTTTTCTGGGATTTTAGGAGGTCTTCTGCTCTGCAGAGTAGGGTATCTTGATATCCCAGGGCTGGGAATAAGGTCAAAGCAAAGAGACAGCCTGGGAAACAGTGTCAGAGGAAGCCTGGATGTTGCTGTCATCTGCAGCTGCTTTGGTAAGATGAGGAGGTTACTTCAGAGAGAAAGCCAAAGACATTCCTGTAGAATTTGAATATGATTTCTTCAGCTGTGATTTTTATTAGGATAACATTTGCTCACGAGTTTAGACAAAGCAAGCATTTTATAAATTTGATCAAACGAAGTCACCTCTCATAAACACAGAAATAAACTGTCAGTGTGTTCCCTTTTCCCTTCTCATCCACATCCTCACCTCACTGTCTCCTCCAGCTCCACCACAGCTGATCTCACTGGATGGTGCTCAAATCACAGCATCTTTCTGACAGTGGGACACAGATAACGATGCCTTCTCCTGGCAAAGTAGGCCCCTGTAAACAATGCTGCTTTTGTTAACATTATTTATACTTTCTTTATCCTCTAAAAGGGAAGATGGGCCCTAAAGGTATTTCAAAGACAGTAGTCCTTCAGAAGTATTTCCTCCTGCAGCATGAAGGATAGATCCAGCAAGGGTGTGAACATGTTTCAAAGGGATTCAAGCAAGGAAGTTATGTAAGGCAGGGAAAAGGATACCCCCACAGGCTCCCTGGCTGTTCCCTGAAATTGCCAGAGACTGCAATCAAAGGAAGACGTCTTAGTAGATGGTTTGGGAATAATTTGTAAAACTTGACTTACTCATTTTAGTTTTTTTTTTTTCCCTGTAGCTCAAACTATTTATGTGTTGTGATAAATGATCAGCCAGTGTCTCTAGGTGACCTGAAAAATTACACAGGCTGGACTGGCCAGGCTTTCTGAACTGCTGAGTCTGTTTTGTTTGGGCACATGGATCAGACTGAGAAATGAGAAAAACAAGAGCAAGATCCCAGACCTGCCACGGTTTTGACTTCTGCAACTCTTTGCTCTCTGCAAGTTGTAGGACATGGGGGAATTGTGGCTGCCGGCAGCCTATGCTCTGTTTTACCAATCCAACACAGTAACCAGCAGCCCTCACCAGCTTGTTTTTCTGTTTCTTGAAATCCTGTATGCCCAAACTTCTGAAAGATGATTTTAGAGGATTTTAACAAGGGCCTTCCGCATGGGAGTAATTTTGTATTTTGTGGGCATCATCACATACAGAGGTATTTTCTTAAGTAAGTTTTATTAAGCTCTGTCACTAAATGACATTCCTTCTTCTTCCCCACATTTCTTTTGCACTATGATCTCACTTTAGATTACTAATGCAGCCAGATGCATCCTGGATAATTTGGCTCCATGCAAAGTGTCATTTCCCTGTGATCTCTCTGTTGATACAATCATTGCTACAGTTCAACATTATCCAGTGATTAAACCAGGACCAACTGACATCTCTGCATTTGTGACGGACAGTTCTGCTATGAAGAGTCATCAGGTACAAGAATGCCTCCGTCATACTCTGCTCTGATTTTGATGGCATTCCCACATCCTTTCTGGGATGCCCTATAGATGCTGGCCAAATCTGGCTGGAAACTCTTCCCTGGCACAAGCATGGTTTGAGGAACTCAGTCCCATTGACCGTTCAGTGTGTTCAAAGCTTTGCTGATACCTTGACAGATGGTCCAGATAAAGAGGAATTTTTAAAAAGTGAAATGGAGTTGTCATAATGGTATGATTAAGGAGAAAACATAGGAAGAGGGGAAGTGGAAAGATTAGGAAGTGTTAATATCATGGTATGGCATGGAGTAGTCAGAAATTCATGCTGTTGCATACAGGTGGACCACAAGCATGCCCTCAGTTCTGACTCACATCTGCAGTGTTCCATGTACTTATGCCAGAGTTTTTGCCACTTGTGGTGAACAGAACAGTCGTTACCACAGTGAAGTGACTACACAGATTTTAAATGGCTCTTTCTTCCCTCCTCACTGTACATCACAGATTTGACTGCAGCAAAAACACGTTCTTTTAATTGAGTTCAAAGTGGGGAAGGAATCAGCAAAGGTTTAAATTACAAGTGAAAAGAGAGGAGTTTGCAAAGAGAGGCCAGTTCTGTGAACTGCTCTCTCAAATCCCCCACTTGCTCAAAAAAATGTTTGAGTTTTTTTGCCCCAGACTCTGCAAAGTTCAGCCCTAATTTAATCACTTAAACTCTGGTAAACTGCAAACTCCAGCATGCTCACAGCTTTCTGTAAATAGTTATCACATCTCCCTCAGCCCTTGTTTAGCCAAGCTGCATGCACGACATTCTTTTAGTCCTTGTAAAATCAAGGCAAACTAAGCTATCAGTTTTGAATGTACACTGAAATGCATCTTCTCCCAAATCTATCAGCGACCCACAACCATTTATTAGCTGCCTTAGCCATCTCCATAAATCCAGTAGAGGGAGGCATTACACAGATGTGGTTCTACAGCTGAGGAACTATCTCCAGATATTTGGGGTCAGTAAAATGAAGCAAGGTCACAAACAACCAAAGCTCTGTCTGCTTTAGTGGCCAGGTTGCTGTGGAAAAGAGAGGAGGTTTGTAAAGGAAGGGGAAACATGCTTCCTGGGATGGCAAAAGTTAATCTCCCAGTGCTTGAGGTGTTTGAGAGAGAGAGTTGAAATTACCCTGAAGGGAGGGCACCAGGGGAAAAATAACCTTTGATTTAGATGTTCCAGAAAATATGTGGAATAGAGGTTTTCCATGAAATCCATGCATGAAATCCATAGTGTCTTATGTTGATTTAGCGACTGTATTATATGAGAGGCAACTCATGTAAATCCATGTTATAACACATATTATTTTCTCATCCATTCAACAGAGGCCTTAAAAAAATAAAACATAGCCTTGTTACCTATTTTGCATGTTCTTATTTCTGCCCTACCAGTTTAGTTACAGCTGTGGTAGCAGGAAAAGTTGTTATAAAGCAGGACACTTACCCTGCAACTTGTATGCTCCCACTGGGAGCCCACAGAATCAAGTTCTCATTATGAACTCTATTTTCACCTCCCACATTGTGAGCATTAAAATAGGGGGAAAAAAAAAAAAAAGCTTCTGGCCTGTAAAAATATAGAATTTCTTCCTTAGGAGAAATGAATTGAAAACTAATTTTCAAGGAAGCAAAGCTTTCTATCAGCAGTACTGTTATTTCTTATTATTGGTTTGAATGGCTTTAGCACCTGGAACCTTCATTTATGCTGAGGATTGTGCATTGCTGCCTGCTGAAGGCTAATCCAGGGGCAAAAATCCCTCTCTAAATTGACAAAGGGGAGGAGCATGGTTTGCTCCCATTTTGCAGATGGAGACCTGGTAAAAGAAGATGTTAAAGCACTTGTCCACGTTTATTCTGCCAGCAATGCAACCCAGATCTCTTGAGTTTGAGTCCAATACTTTAACCACAAAACCCTCCTCTTTCCAGTTTCAGTGTTTAATTAATGATGATGATGTCTGCAGCTTCCTCTTATCAAGCCATCCTTTCATCAATGATGGTATTGTGGTTATTTCCCTGCCATGTGTGTGGCTGTCTTCCAGTTATTTTACCAGCTCCTGAAACCATGTTCACAAGTGTAGAATTTGCTAATATTTCCCAAGTTCCTTCTTAAATGTGAAGCTGAACTTTGCTTACAGTGCACATCAATTTTATTCTACTGATGAATGTAAAGCAATGATGGTAAAACCTCCTGAGATACTTGGATTAGCTGAGGTTTCCAATACCATCTCTGCTGCCACCTGAAGTGTGAGGTATGGTTCTTTCTTCCTGCCATCAGTTAAGCACCTTAAATGGTTTTAGCAAGGAATTTGAACACCTTTAAAATAGCCTGTGAATATCATTAAAATGGTCCTTCATGCCATTTCTGGTTGAATTTGGAAATAAATGTCACTTGGTCCTGGTTTTTCAGGTGTGGAAGTCTTCAGGTTTTGTCCCCTCTTATGGCAAGTCCCCTTATTCATAGTTCAATAATATTTACCCTGCTCCTTTGTGAGGATTAAGGGAACCACTTTGAAGGGTTTATTGGCCACCAGCACTGCTTTCCTCTTGTTAAAACAGGATGAGGTTCATGATGACACAGACCTGACTCAGGACTAGTTGTAGACCCTTTCATCAGCTCTGCATCAAGCTGAATGAACTGTACAGCATGTCAACAACATTATTTTTACTGATCTTGCTTGGAGGTGATCAAAAGATGTGACATTATCATAACTGGCTTTGTTTAATTATCCAATTTATCTTACTTTAGCTGACCTTTCCTTGGATAAATCTGCAGGCTGGGGATCTGGTAACAACATGCCTCTGTCAGGCAGTTGCATTAGAGGGTCGCTGTTTATCCCTTCTACCTGAAATAGTTCCATTCCATTCCATTCCATTCCATCATTTCTTGGTGAAATTAAAAATAAAATGACTGAGCTTTATTCCCACTTATGGTAAGATGTGTGTTCATAGGAATGCTTTAGCTTGTAGCTGACATTATGTGTATCACCAAGATGTTCTCTGTGTTCTGTGATCAAAAAGAAGCAGAAGAGGATTTAAAATTATTGATTGAAGTCTCCACAGCTGCTGTATGAATAAATAAAACAGGTCAGGACCCAGGTCCAGTGGAAGATGGCACTGTTCAACTCACCACCAGAGCAGGGTGGACACATCCAAGCAGTCTGTTGGGACACATCCTTGATCCACACCAAGAACCAGACCAAAATGGTCATTGGCACAATGCTAGGTGGCCTGGACAGAAGAAATTCTGTGTTATACACTAACAATTTATCAGTCTGAAAAGCCATATGCCAAGCTTGTGCCCATTCCCTGGCTCTTTGCATTTACTTTAAGATTAAATCAACCATGATCTAGAATGATCTGTTATTGTCTATTGATGGTTAGTTTAGGCAGTTAACTCATATGGAACCATAAGGATCATGTGGATTGCTGCCTTTATGCCTGGTTTACAGGTAGAGTGGAAGCAGCAAAGTATGTGATATCAACAATAAACCGAGATGGGGAGGAGTAAAGAAAGGGGTCAAGAAGCATCCTATGGAGGCATTTGTCCTTTGGAGATGTTTGGATCCATTCTGAGGTCTCCTGGCCAAGACAGTGGGAAATCCAGTGTTTTCTTTATCAACTCATGACTAGTAGGTTTTTTTTTTCCTGAGTTAATGCAATGTAACTATTAGATTTTATGTTTATGATTGGGAAATACTGGCTAGGGTACCTGTGGAAAGTGTTTGGATTCTTAAGGTTTCTGGTCTATTTTTTTCTGAGCAATTTTGTGTTGTAATTTTAAGAAAAAAAATTAGATACTTAGACTGACCGTCATTGCTGCCAGCAACACCTGGCAGGCTGGTAACACATACAGAAAATCTCATCTGTCATCAATAAAAAGCCAATCCTGCAGTCTATACTGGGGCAGAATTCCCACCCAAGGTATTATAAAACTCTCAGGAATAAGGAAGACTGAACTGGAATCTTATTTTGTTCCAGTTCATCTCTTATTGTGTTTTGACTTTCATTCCTTTTGACAGAAAATAAAATTCACTGTAGTTGACCATTTGAGCATCAGCCTTTGTTTAGGTCTGAGACTGGCACACACCCAATGTTACAATCAAAGCCAGAAGACTAAAGGAGAGGGAGATAAAGAGCAATCCTTGTAAAGACCCCGTCATCCAATTTTGCAATGTTCCAGAGAAGGAAAAAGTTACTTATAAACCCCCGTGGTTACCAGCTTATACCTTGAAGCATGATATTTTATTACCTTTCTCCTCTAACTGGTCACCAAATAATCCTACAGTTTTTTAACACCCCTTCTACAGAATGAATCCATCAGTCTTGCTTTGTCCTTCATATGGTTTTTTTGCACTTTCTTTTGCATTTGTTAAGAATCTCAGTTTAACCTCAACACCCTGCTGCTTAGCAGTGCTCATAACACTCAGACATGCATTAATTGATCTTTGGATATGCTCTCCTTCCCTATCTGCTTCACTGATTTGTTCCATTCAATTTCATTCAACACGTCTCGCATCAAATTGTGCTGTAATTTCCACTGCTGAAGTTCAGCATCCTTTGTGTTTAACTCCTGGGTCTCTCCATAGTTCTAATTACAAACCTGGAGGATTTCGTTGGAATTTTAATGGCAATATAATAGTAAGCCTAGAGCCAAAACAAGTACTCAGTATTTTGGGACTGCCATGAGCTGAGAGGCAGACCAGGCAACAGGCTTTAAACACAAATGTGCAAAAAATATTTAAGGAGACTTAACTTGAATTCCTTCTTTTCTCCTTGAACAACTCATTTTATTAGGGAAAGTTTAATTTGTTAAATTGAAATGCTCAGACATTTAAAGAGAAAAGACTCCAAAAATGTAGCATGTATTTCATGCCAAAATGTTATTCCAGAGTTTGCCACCCATTTGTGTTTCAGTAGAAATACTTGCCTCCTACTCCTTGGCACTGGCTCAAAACTCTTTTTCTCAAAGGAGGTGCTGAAAAAGCGTCTGAGTATTAATTTGTCTTTTGTGGGAGGTTTTAGTGTTGTTATAAATCACTATAAATCACAAGTCAAGCTTTAAATGGGAGACTTCATAAGCCAGTCTCACCGAGTAAGGCTGTGAATATGTAAAGCTTAAAGCAAATGTTATCTTGATGTGTTGTATTTAAATTGCCTCTAGCAGACTTAGTGGCCTGGTTTTGCCAGTGTCTGACCTGCTCTTCCAAATGGTGAAGGGAATCATGGTGGGCACCTCCTCTTATAGAGCTTAATGTGATTCAAAGCTCCATTTGTCAAAGGAAGCTGGTTCAAGTCCCACTTTCGAATTTGTGGACAGACTTTTCTCTAAGGCTCTCATATTTTTGCGAGCATTACTGGTAACGTACCCAGTGCACAATCAGATTTTAAGATCTTAAGCACCAAGACAGCATTTCTTGTTCTGATAAAAAATATATGTGATTCCGTACGTACAGTTCTGAGTGTTTCAAAACCCCAGCCAGAGACTTAGTAACACCCTATATTTACATGACATTTTTCATTCTGAGGTATTTCTCTGAGTCTGGTACACCAACCATGTGTAGGTAATTATCAGTAATCATCGCTAATTGTTTTTACAATTCTTTTTCCATTTTGGCATAAACTTTGAAACATCAGCTTAACATGAGCTCATCTAAATGTAGACTTTGTGAAGACAACATTCCTGAATAGGAGCTGTATAGGGAGTGCAAGGAGACAAAGCGTTCCAAGTTGGAGCATGTCCAGGACACCAAAGTCATCGCTAGAAGTCATGGGATCACTAATGCCCACAAAGTGGTCAGGACCTCCACTGAGTTTTATGAGTGTAATGTCTCACCCGAAGAACAACTTCTTCAGCAGCACAGTACCCCATTGTACTGCACTGGACTCGTTCATGTGCGAGGAGAAGAGTCCCATTCACTGAACCCCTCATGCCAGCGCGCCCGGCTGACCAGACTGTCTTAGTGTGTCTCCCAGCCCCGCAGACCACCTGTCTTGGCTCACCACACGTGGCTGGGCGCCAGCGGGAGATGGCAAAGCTCTCAGCTTTCCCAGATAAAGACATTTCTGGGGCCTCATGGGATTTGTCCATCTCTACTGAATTTTCCTCATACCTTCGTGCTTCAGCTCAACAGTTAGCAAAGCAGAGGGGAATCGATTTGGAAAGCTCCTCCTTTGGGTCTGCAGCAGCTGGGGTTGGTATCCCAGCACCCTGGGCGGTCCAGTGATAATAGGCTACTGAGAAAACCACTGAATCCACACATCCTAACACTGTCCAGGTCAAACTGCCTTTTACCACATGGGCCCATACTTAGGTGACTTAAATGCACTTGAAAAGCTGTTGAAATTGCAGCTGCTTTCCCACATTCCCTGGTAATGCAAATCCATCTCTTTGTGTCAATGTATGGAACCTGCTGTGAGTTTAGCCAAGCAATGCTGAACAGGCACAGTTTCCATAGGACAAGGCCTCTGTGCAACCCAGCATAGATTAAAATATAGGTTTTTTAGTTTCCTTAGCCATTTAGAGTTAGCCACAGGACCCTGCTGCTTGGTCCTGTGGCTTTTGAGCATTTCTCTGGCTTCATCACCAGCCTTACTGCAGCTCTGTGCAGAAAAGAGGAAGACAAATTGAAACCTTTAGGTATGTGGTGCATCTGTAGAGTTGTTTTAGGGTGCCAAGGCAACTGCCATAATTATGGGACCAAATTCACCACTGAAAGTTCAACTCACTTTTCAAAGTCACTGCACCTGTAGCTTGTCTATGCACACCATCAGTTGATGGGATGAAGAGTGAAGGCTGGGCCATCATTTTCTGCAAACAAAAGGGTGAAAGATTGCCTTTCATTTATTTAAATAAAAACAGCTTTTAAAGATCCTCTGTGGGATTACACAAAGGCTAGAGGCCTGCGTACATAACTGAGTTTTCACCGACACCCAGCCAGAGACACGTCCTGAGAGCATGAATATATGAGTAGCTGTAGTCAAAATCTAAGGAAATTTCACGATAAAAAAGGTGTGGACAGTAGAAGAAGTAGAAAAAAATAAGCAGATTGCATGCTAGCTTGGTCTGAAACTGGAATTCAGATATCTAAGTCTTACTGTGGTTGGGATTTAAACCGACTCAATCCTACCCAAAGAATATAAACATCATAAAACAAGGATAGGTCTGTCTTAGCAGGCATTGCTTCCACATAAGGCCTGGAAATCACAGAGAAACATCTGAACATTAGCTAATCATGATGCAACACAAAGAATAGATGCAGAGCTTGGATTTAAATTAAAATTGTAAGAATAAAAAGTGTACTCACTGTGGTTCAAGACATGGTAGAAATCTTGCAGGTTGCCTTGGCTTTTTGTGTCTGGATCTGGTCTCCAGCCTTCCACAGTGAAATAGAATTTCAAGATATAATCATATGTGGCATGCCATTAGCTTTGAAGACTGTGGTGGAACTTCACCAGAAAATCAACCTTTAACTACTATTTTTTCCAAAGAAAAATTCTTGCCTCCAATACAGCTCTGAATTAGAAAGACGACTGAAAACTCAAGGAGCACAATAGGCTGTAGAGATAATTACAGATTTCTATGTCTCCAAAGTCCATGGAAAAGGGAAATCTTGGGTTTCGTGCTGTCAGATGACTATACAGAAGTTATGTAGAACTCTTCTGTATAGTTATGCACTTCACTAATAAGAAAAAGAGAATTCTTAATATGAAAAAGGGAATCTGCCTTGGACACACTGTCAATGGTATGAAAACAGGTCCAAATTTATGGTTTTGCAGCATCAACTGAACATCCATGCAGCATGTTATCCATTTATTCAGGGATTTGGAAAGAATTCCTGGTAGTTTGTGGGAAGGAGGAAGTAGAGAATAGAGAGAAAAAGGAAGAGAGGGACGGAAGCAAAATATTGTTGATTTTAATTTTTGCTATGGTTTGTTAATTTTGGCATGTGGGAGGTGGAATAGCTCCTGGCTTTTCTTTCATTGTGATTGTACTTTTTAATGTTGGCAAACACACCTGGAGCAGACAATAGGCATTTTTCAGTAGCACATTATTATGAATAAAACTAAAAATAAAATAATGAAGCTAAACAGAAAACTGAGTGTGTGGTTATCTTAAAGTGACACCCTAAGGACTTACTGTTGTACTTTCAAACTGCACAAGCCAGTCACCCTGACAACAAACAGATAAAAGAACAAAGATATATATTTACCCCTTGGAAGGGGAAAAACCATTTGTAGGGCTAATTCCTGTGGTCTTTCTGCAGGTAGAAGTCCTGCGCAGTTTTATCTGAGTAAGATCTAAGTAAAGACATCATGTTTTGGCCTGTCATTATATCCTGATTATTTTCTTTCTTCTACCACTTAAAAAAAAAGTCAAAATAAATGCCTATGGAATTATGACTGCCTGAAATAGTGTACAGGAAGTAAGAGTGTAAAACAAGGAAGGTTTTGGATGATAAATATGCTCTTGAATTGTACACATCAACTAAATGCTGACATATGTTACCTGTTCAGAGATACAACACTGAGGCTACTGTTTTTAAGTCCATTAACTTATGTCTTTATAAGAAGTATTTGTGTAATAGTTGTCTATACTTTTATTCATATATTCATGCACACGCTAACATACACAAGCATGCACATTAATAAAATATCATTCCTCAGAGGCTAAGGCGTCTTTGCTTAAGGATTTTCAAAGGCAAAAAACTCTGAGTATTTACCTCATAGACAGATTTGAAAGCCATTTCAAAGACCACATTGTTTTTTGCACTGGTTTGTTGAAATCCATGGGTCTCAGTTGGTTATTTCATGGTTGTAACTCAAAAACCAAGACAAAACTGAGTGCATGTACTCATTGATTTGGAAGCTGTCCCAGACTTGATGAGTATAAAAGATGAAAGCAACTTTTCTTCTTGCTTTCTCTCAGATTACTATTTCTACAAAAATTCCAGGTTCACTCATAAGTCCCAGAGATGTGGGGGCACTTTGTCTCAACATACCCACATTGCATGGGCTGTGGCAGTGTGGAAGAAGTGAGTATTTTTTTGTGAATCTTTGGTTAGAAGTTACAACTATGAGAATGGTGGACAAATGTAAACTATCATCTGCTGATGCTATGCTAGCTGCCTTTTCCAAGTGTGCAGGCTGTCACAATTTCATGGTTTCAGTTATTGCTTCAGCAAATAATTCAGGATAAGAAGAAAGGAATTAGAGTGACACTGGAGTGGAAGATGATCTTCCATTGGACATACTTAGTCTTCTGAATTTGGGAGGGTCTTATACAAGACAGAAAATGTGCCTGAATACCTATTGTTAAAGATGATTTTGAAAGTTATTTAACTCACGTTTGAACAAAAAAAATAATATGTGATTTGTTTCTTTAAAATGGATTTTATCTCACTAGAGTTGAGTAACATCAGTGGTTAGGCATCTGTGAAGGCAATAAATTTCAGAATTTTGGGACTCCTGAGACGTGGGCACTCACATTTTTGATATTTATTGCCTTTCCCTAGGAAATTAATCCTGAAGGAAGAGTGTCTGATTCTGAGCAATATCCTGAAGATCTCTATCTTCACATTCATTATTAGCAGGTGGCATCTGGCTCAAGACCACAAGAGAAGAATTTAGCAGGTGGTCTTTGAGGAGACTCATATCACTTCTGCTTTCTGTTTGTAAGAAGAAGGAGAGAGGTTCAGCCGAAGAACAACTCCTACCAGGAGGGCTGTGCCAACAGGAAACAGTACCAATGACTCAGTGGGTGGCACTCTCTCCATCTGAGCTGGTGCTGCTCCCAGTCATCACCTCAACTGATGGTGGGAGAGGTTGAGAGTTAAAGATAGCATCTTTCAGACACAGGAGATAGCTAGTAACCTGAGTTCTCATGATCTGTTTTCTCTCATTATGATTTTTCATCTTAGTTTATTGTTAATTTTGAGAACTGAGGCTTTCTAGACTTAGCAGATCACCAACAAAATCAAGTTTAGCTACAGGAGTCTAACAAGCTACACTGTGAACATCACAGGAAAAACAGGATGGTTTGGGTTAGACAGGTCCTTAGAGATCACCTCATTCCACAACCCTGCCATGGGCAGGGACACTTTCCACTACCCTAGGTTTCTCCAAGCCCTGTCCAACCTGGCCTTGGACACTTCCATGGAGGGGGCAGCCACAGTTTCTTTGGGCAACCTGTGCCAGTGTCTTACTTCTATCACAGTGAAGAATTTCCTCCTACATCAATTCTAAAATGACCCTGTTTAAGTTTAAAGCCATTACCCCACGTACTATCAGGACAAGCCCTTGTAAATATCTTCACCTAGACCAGGTTGCTCAGCATCCTGTCCACTCTAACCTTGAATGTTTCCAGGCACAAGACATCTACCATCTCTCTGGGTAAACTGTTCACAGATATCCAGATATTCCTTTCCATTCAAGAGACTTCTACTCTGTATTGTGACTATTTACATATTTATGCACACCACGATGGAAAAATAAAAATATGCCCTTCAGAGCCTTGTTGACATCTTGTTGAGATCTCTTACAAGGAGGAGATCATACTGAAATATGTCTTTTCTCCTGCCCTTTTATTCTGTTAATGGCTTTTCAATACTTAAAGGGGGCTTTAAAGAAAGATGGGGGCAGTAGCAGTATAAGTGGTAACGGTTTTAAAATAAAAGAGGGCAGATCCAAATTAGATATAGAAAGAAACTTTTTATGAGGAGGGTGGTGAAACACCAAAAAGACTGCGCAGAGAGACGCTGGAGGCCCTGTCCCTGGAAACACTGAAGGTCAGATTGGACAGGGCTCTGAGAAACCTGGTCTGAGTTAAGATCCCCCTGATCTTTGCAGAAGAAGAGTGTTAAAAAAGCCTAAACATGAAGCTGACAAAATAGATCTTTACATGAGCACAATACAAAATAATAATAATAATAATAATAATAATAATAATAATAATAATAATAATATATATATGCATTATTGTGCTGGAATATACCCAAACTGTTTTTTCTCTCCAGAATGCATATCTGGGATATTTTTGTTCACATCTTGATAGTTTTTATTGGGCGATAATTTATAGGCCAGCTGATGTCAGCATAATCAGAGTTTAGTACGATTTCTTCTTCTTTTTGCTCAGCAGTGCTGTATTTATTGGCCTGTTAAGTTTCATTTCAGTGAGGTGCAGCCTGAGCCAACAGAACATAACTTTGAAAAACTCCTGAAAACAGGGTCTCTCCCTGCACTTTATACTCCCCCTCATGCTTTATATTCTCGTAATATATTAAAGGATTCTAGTGTCACCTTCCAAGAAATATTCAACTTTTGCTCATAAATAATTTTTAGCCATTTTGACTTTTCTAAATATTTGTGGGTTCTATTTTTTTTCCTATTCCCACTTTGCCTGACAAAATGACAAGTTCAGGGGCAAAGCCTGATTGACTGCCCCACATTAGACATTTCACAACTGTCTAAGCATAGTTCAGATGTCACCAAACCCAGCCGAGAGGCCTCTACAGAGTTCAGCAGGTTATCATTTTCCTACTGTTTGATTTGTGGTTACTCTGCTTCAGTAACTGTAAAGAAATAAGTTCCCGGCTAGACAGGAACTGGTAAAACGAAAGTGGTGTTGATAGAGGTGTTACTGACATGGACAGGTTTTTTCCCCTGCAAGTGATATTTGTCATGTCTTGTCCCAGTGCATTTTCTAAAGTCATTACTTCTAATGACTCCATTGGCTTTTTTTT
>WBMY01004855.1:665599-816670 GCA_013397315.1 Donacobius atricapilla | reverse complement strand
TTTTTAACATGTAGAAGTAATCACTTTGTCTAGAAGCTTTTTTCAACCATTTCTTCTTTCGTTTTCATATCTATTTTTATGGTCTGCAGTCAGCTCCCAGTGAATACAGAGCTGGTTTGCTCTTCTCTTGCCTGAAGCTGCACTTTCATTGTTAGATGTCCCTGCATTCATGCACACACCTCACACAGAGAGGAAATAGATGTGAGCTGAGACTGCAGAGATAAAAACTGCTAAGGCTGACGAAAAGAAAAACTAAATCCAGCTTGCACAAATGAAGTCTGTGTCAGAAAGTTACACAGTTCCTCCAGCCTTATTCATGGTACACTGCATTTTTCTTATAACAGGACAATTATTTTTTCAAAACATGTGTTTTCAGGGCCATATTTAAACTAAGAATAAATACAGGTTTTCCAGCAAAGGCACAGAAAAAAAGGGCCTTTCATTATCTTGCCTATATTTTCAACCAATTCCTGCTCAAACAATAAATAAGCCAAAGAGGGAGGTATTTTTCTCTTCTATGGAAATGTTGATATTTTGAAATTTTTCAGGAGATAAAAATACTCAGACACAAAGCTCACTGTCGTTTGGGCATATTAAACCGTTCTTCTGCGTGGAAGAAGGCATCAGCTCCCTGAATCATTGCAGGAGTTCTTTTCAATTTACTCTAATTAGTTAAAATTTGAAAAGACAGCCTGCATTTAAATCAAACCAAACCAGACCAGACCAGACTAAACCAAACAAAACCAAACTAAAACACTCTCATGATATTTCATTTTAAAAAATTACAGAAGATGCCATTTGGAGTGTGAACACTTTGAAACTTTGGGTGAACTTGTAATGAAACTGGCCCTTCCTGCAGAATTTTATGGCTTCTAGTGAATCAACTTTTTTTTTTTTTAGGAAGATTTGTACAAAAACTTTGAAGAACTCCACCAGAAGACCATTGATATTTAAATATAAAGGATTCAAGTATAAGAAGAGTAATTCTTCCTCATTACTAGGAATCATATTTGCTTTGAACAAAGTAAGCCCTTTCATAGCATTCAACTATTCCTTGGCTCATCCAGTCCAATTCAATGGGGAAAATGAGGACCTGAGAGTTGCACTGTAAGCTGGCTTGTCATCTGAAGTTCAGCTTTTTGCTCTGAAGTCTTCTGGTTTGGTCCTGAGTGTCTGCTACTGTGACAACTGTCACACAGACATCACCAGGTGCTCAGAAAATCCACCTCTGTGTCAGGTTTTTGTGTAGCTTGAGCTTGTCTCAGAAGCAGCTTAGTGATTTCTGAGCATGAAAAGCTTTGTCATGGCTTTTCCTCTTAGGAAGAAATCGGAGTAGGAAGAAATCTTCATTAGGAAGAATGAAAAAGTCCAGTTAAAGATGACCTGAGTCCATGCACCCTGTGGTCCCTGGGTAGCCAAAGGTCCCAGCAAGAGCAGCCTATGCCTGGCAGACCTCAGCAAAGTAGCCTGGAGGTCAGAGCTCTGCTGTCCTTTGCAGGCTGAGGACTGGCTGTGTGGGAAGTGTTCCCAAGCAGCACGGATGTGCCAGAGAACAGGAGTCATATACTCTACACTGTACCCTTGCAGTGATTGAGTCAGAGAAATTAGAGATGGAAAATGCACTTAGGTCACTTGGTCCATTCCCCAACTGTTTAAAGGTTGCCCCCTACAATGTGTTCTTCATTTCTTTGTCTAGTCAGCTTCCCCCTTTTCCCTGGGGGTACCATTCCACGTAGTAATAGACCTCGTTGTTAGGAAAATTTTCCTGATGTGCAGCCTAAATTTTCCTTGGCTCACGTTCATCCCACTACTTCAGTTAAAACCTCCTAGTCAGCTCTTAACTTCTCTCCACCTCAGGCCCTTTCCTTCCATCAGAGGAAACAAATGAGTCTGATTGAGTAAAGCCCTGTGTGTTTAAAAAATAATGACATCCTTACCTCCCAAGAGTGATAGTCAATACAGAATTAACATTAAATGTGCAATTTGCCTTATTTTATACGGAATAAGCCCCTGGAAGTTTTAATCACGTGTCCGTTGGCATGGCTTGAGAAGTCCAGTACCTACCACAATTTACTAAAACACATGGAGCCAGGTCCCACCTGGAACAGATCAAACTACCCTGGTTGGTTGGTCCAAGTTAAGTCCCATGGAAATTTAAATCACCCAAAGGCCTGTGAGTTTCCTTCCCAATCAAGGCTGGGAATAGAGCCATTTACCACCTCACTGGTGACATATGTCATGGACTGTGGGACACCAGACTGGTGTCGCCAACACTTTCACTACTTTGAAGAATCTGGGAGAAACTGTGGGGTTTGGATTTCCACTCACAGATATAGCCAGGTTAAGCTAAGAATCCACTATGCTCTCCTAGCAGAGCCACATGAGTATCCGATGTTTTGATTTTGCTGACAGGGAGAAGAAATGTCATTTTTTTATTGACCCCAAATAAATACTGTCAAAAAAATTTGAGGAAATGAATAAAGTAGCAACGCAGAGGAACAAAATGGTTGAATTATTTCTTGAACAACTGGTGTGGCTTGATATCTTTAATAAAATAAATATTAAGAAATAGAAACAGTCTTTGGCATTTTTCATATTTTTTCAGGAGCCTCTTGTTTTTGTTTTGTGACCAAAACAATCACCAAGGGCTTCAGCTGGTGGAAATCCACAATTTTCTGTTCAAAATATGTTTTGAATTACAGTTACAAGTAGGAAGATCTTCAAGAGGGCTGTTCCAGTAAGACCTGTTTCTGAATAAAATGAGATTTCAGCCGAAGTTCAAGATAAATAGGAAGGCAGGGTGAGTGGTAGATGGGAACGATGTGGATCAAATCAGATGTTGACATTATACAACGTACAGCAAGTGTCTGGGAACCACTTTCACAAGGAAAAGGAGTAGTGAGAAGTTACTGTTTCAGCCTGGCTTATTTTAGAGACTCTGCAGCAGGACCTGGAAAGGGGTTGTGGTGCACTTCTATCTTCAACTTCTACATACCTCAATTCCTCTTTGTTGAGAGGAAGATTTCAGTTTCATGATATCATTTGTTATTAATAATTACCTTGTGCTGTTATGGTGTTTAAAATCCCTTTCCATGCTAAGTTTTGCATGATGGTAGAACACAAACCTCCTCCTTGCTCTGAAAATGTAAAGATTAGGTATAACATGGTGTGGGCAGAGGGCAATCAGTTATAGAGGAGCAGATGGACACCTTCTCTCACTGCTGCAGTCCTGGCATGCCCAGGAGAAAGGACAGAGTCTCATCCTTTCATGCCAGGCTGGATGGGGCTCTGAGCAACCTGATCTCATGGAAGGTGTCCCTGCCTACGACAGGGAATTGGAACTGGGTGATCTTTAAGGTCCCTTCTAAGCCAAGCCGTTCTTTGATTCTATGACAACTGAAGGTCTACAGTATGTCACCTTGATTTCCTGTAAGACCATTACTAATTTCCTCATGTCCTACAGCCTAACTCTTCATGGGTAAGCCAAGACCAGGGTTTCAGTGTCTGTCACGAGGAAGAAAAATCCCATGTGGGAAATGACCAGAAACACCTGAGCATGTACAAAATATGATGCTTTTTAACTTCCAAAGTCAGTCTCCCATCTCATTCCGTGGTTTGAAAAGACCCTTGTCCAGGCTTCTTTTGCTCTTGTGCACGCTGGGACCAGTGCTGCCTGCCTCAGTGTGCCTTCCTCTGGCACAGTGGGCTCCACAGCCAGCTGGGGCTGGGCAGACCCTGCATTTGTATAGCATCCTTGGGTGATGTGAGCAGAGGCTCCCCAGCCCATGGGATGAGTATGGAGTATGTGACTTTGGTCTCTGGCTGGGTGACTCGGTTGTCCCCTCCCAAGCACAGCCACGCACCAGCACAGCCACTGCACACTCAGGCCAGGACAGGGACAGTCAGGGTATCCTTGCCCACGCTGCTGGTGCGGCACCTTCCGGCCATGGCATCCAAAGAGGATCTCTCACCAGGCTGGCAGCTGTGGGCTCGGGATAATGCCCTGTGGTTATGGGTGCAACCAGTCCCTGCCACAGGTGCTCTGGTTTGTTGTTCACAGACTGAAACAAATTGAACAGAAACCCAAAGAACTCTTCAAAATGCTATAGTGAAAGGTCTGGGAGGAAGCTGCAGGCATAGACCGTATGGCTTTGTGGGCAGAGATGGGTGCCCAGAGGGGCAGCTGGCAGAGGGTACCTGCTTTGTGCTTCCCAGACAGAGCTGTGATGGAAAACCCTCTTGTCTGGAGGAGGGAGCTCACTCCCAGGCTCTGAGCTGCCAGCTCAAAGCTGGGCTAATGGGAAGGAATGCACTCCCCAGCAGTGCTTCTTTATGAATTATTTTTACTGGGAGATTTGATTGTCGTTACAGTGAATGTGTGTACAAATATTGAAAGAACAATGTGTGCTAGAGAAAACAAAGTGGAAAACCACCCGACTTCCTATTTCTCCTGGGTAAACCTGTGATTTCTCCCACCTTCTTGAGTTGCAGTCTAATACAATATTGTACAGCCTGCTGCTTCCTTAAATAATTCCTGCTGGAGTAGCAGACACTGAGTACATCTCTAAAACCCCATGAAATTGTTTAGCTTTCAGTTCCACATCCTGAGGAGTTAACTCTCTGGGAGAATGGAATGATCTGGATATTCCTCTGGGTGCTCTCCTGGCACAGGATAACTCCTGGCATGGGGCTAGAATTGGATATTTGGGGGGGCTTCCAGTTTTACTGTCAGTCTTATTCTCCTGAGCTCCCATTTCCTCTCTTCCTATTCCTCACACTTCTATTGTAATTCAAATAAATGTGATATATTAGTGTTTCACTGGTTTAAAATGAACTGCAATTACCAACAGAGGATTTATTTCATTTACTTCCAGCCACCTAGAAGGCAAGCATCTGGCTTACACGAGTCACCTATAGTCTGGGGACAGCCATGGGCATTACCAGAAGTCAAATGTTTTCCTACCTATTTTAAATACCTTTTTTTAGGCTGAGATGAACAGTGCACTGAAAGCCCATAGATGTAGAGGAATTATAAGCCCAAGATTTAGGTGATTCAGGTGTGGTGACTTGAAACCCATCTTCAATATTTGTTCAGAAAGAAACTGTGAAAGATGAGATCAGTGTGTTTGGGATTTTGATAGGGAGGCCACAAGGGGTTGTGTTGATCACAATGCTGACTCTAACAACCTGGCCTCCAGCCTTTACATTTTCTCATCCAGAGTGTTTCAGAGTTTTCTAGTAGAAAAGCAAAGCACCATCTGTCAGTTTTAAAATAAATCTTTCCCTATAAATTCCTGCCTTGGAATATAAAAAGGCTATGGAAGAGGAAGGAGCAACTGAAGATGTCACAAGAGACAGAAGGCCAGCAGGGGATTTTTAATATTTTAACAGCCCCTGGAGCGTGAAATGATGAGGTTATTTCTACACAGGACTTTGAACACTCACCAAGGCACTGTAACTTTCAGCCTCTCACACTTTAAGCTGAATCAAAATGAATAATTTAAAGAAGAAAGTTCTTGGACTCTTTGCCATGGGTTGTGTGGCTCTGCCACACTGGAGCAACCTGGACTTGTCATTTCCACAGGTCCTGGGGAACTGTGGGGACACAGTGCCAGCTCTACTGGGGTTTCCGTCTTTCTTCAGCCATTCTGCTGCCACTTGTAGGGGCTTTAGGAGACTTTTTTGTTGTAAACTGCACTCCAGTTTTTGGCCGACATCATAGCCCATATGGAGCAGCAGCTCAGGAGTGCCAGTAAAACTGCTGAGCACACACAGAGCAGCAGTGGGGCTGGTAGCACCAAGCTGGATTGGGATGGGGACAGATGAAAGCCAAGAAGAGCAACCAAAACCTGAGATAGAGTCGAACTTTTGCCAGTAAAGCAATGCAGTCAGAACAACCACTTTTTTCAAGCAGTGTTTAAGTGGTTTAATGAAATTAAGGGAGTAATTCCCAAGGGACACGAGTGTTGAACCCACTGAGTACTTTGGTGAATGAGGAGCGTGTGGGCAGGACCCCTCTTAGCATGGCAGTGAAGCCCTTTTGTGCTATGGTGGGGCTGCCCAGATACATCTGAGCTGGGTTTTAACTCACATGGGCTGGGCACAAACCCTGCAGAAGACTCTGTAGATGGCGACCTGTGGCATTAGAAGAGCCCTGGCCAGGCTCATGCTGGCTCTGGGTGCAGAGACTGCCCCTGCCCACACAGACAGCCTCTGTCTGCCCCACTGGCCCCACAGCCAGTTGCTGGGCCCTGTGAGGGCCAGCAGTGGTTACCAAGCCAATCCAAAACCTGCTACTTCTGGCTACACGCTCTGGTCCTGCTCTGTTGTCAGGATGCTGCCAGACCAGACAGCTCCGAGTCTAGACTGCAAAGGTGTTCAGCATCTAATATCTTTGTTAGTGACACCATAGAATTCTCATTCCTTTAGCAAGAGGCTCAGGAAGAGCACTTTTTCCTCCCTGCCAGCTGGATTACACTCATAGCATCTTTGAGAATGAAGAACACAGCCTTCGCAGCTAAATATATGCAACTCTGGGGGGCTTTTTCTGGATTTGCATGCCATGGAAACTGTTCCCAAATCCCTTAGACACCTAAATTCAGTCAGGTCTTACCATGGTTGGTAAAGCATCAGCAGCTGCACAGTAAGACCTTCTGAACATGCCTTGCACAGATCTAGAAAACTCCAGCGACATTTTCATCAACATTAGGCCATGAAAGGTTACTACTGGAAAACAGCAGGATCAATCAAGCAAAACTATCAGCAGTGGGAGATTATGCTATTTATTTACTATTTATGCTAAGATGAAAGAGGGAAAGATGGTAAAAATGAAAATTATTCCTTTTAATCTTTTTAATCATAGAGCTTTCCCCTTTCTTTCCTGTACTATATCTCATAATGAAAGGAGGAAAAGTGATAAATTTCCTTTATTTTTGCTTTTTCAGTCTAAGGAAACTGCAATGGACAAATCAAAACCCAGAATGTTTTAAAGATACTCCTTTTATCTCCTTTAGTTGAAACATATATTTAAACATAAACTTAAAAGGTAGTGTAGGACATCTATGAAATGGCTGGGGTTTTTTTCACCTTTTTGCTAAACACAGCAAAGAAAAAAAAGTCTGATCAGACTAGGAAAAAAAAGTGATTTAGCAGGACAATTCCTTTGTCTTTTAGGCACAGACTCAAAAAATACGGATAGGTTTATACATAAATACACATGCAGTAACCAAAACCTCAAATTCAAATACACCTGAGCTTTGGGGAAGTTTGTATATTGATTCAATCTTTGTGGCTTAGGCTCATCTGTAACAGAAATATTTGCAAATAGACAGAATACTTCCTCTTTAATCTTATCTAGTGATCTGTCTGTTTGTCTGGGATTTTCCTAGAGATGGCCTCAGATCCTGATATCTGAGGGCTGTGTAGCTAAATTACAGTGAGATCATACACTGCTTCACAGAGACCTTTATTTTCTTCTGTTTGCCATGAGCATGTGTTCTGTTTTAATCCACTGGGATGAAAGGCAGAGCAGCAGCCTTCTCTGGCTCAGCTACCACCAGGACTGTGCTTGGCCCACCTTTGGGAAAAAGTTATTTTGACTGATGGTTCATAAAATCAGAGAATGATTTGGGTTGGAAAGGACCTTAAAGATCAGGGCCACTGTGGACAGGGACAACCTGGTCTGGTTGTTTGCACTATGGGCAGACTGTGGCTGAGATTTACAACACAGCTCTGCAAGAGCTGTTAATTCTCTTCCCAGGGGCTCTTCCAGAGCTCCAAGCACATCCTAATCTTCATTTCCCAGCTCTGGTGCCTCCACCCGTCCAATGGTACCTCACCAGATGCTTTACAGGTCACACATCTGGGAGGACCAAATCCTGCATTCAGGTCCAAGAGGGTTTTCTCCACCTACCAAGAGGATTGTTTAAGGTTTCACACCTTCAATGCCACCTTTAGGCAAGCTGCTGCACCTTGACAATACGGAAAGATTGTGAAATGTCAGGACTAATCAAAGTCTGCCTGGCAAATTGTTGTAAATTACCTGGGTCTGTTTATGCCCTTGAAGAACCCTGGGCACCACTAGCAAATAAGATAGATTGACTTGAGCTAAGAACCTTCACTTCTCTTTCTTGCAGGGCAGGAGGTGGATGAGGCTGTTTGGTAGCTGCTCAGCCCCAGTGATGCTTAGACAACTACCCTGCTTTGTATTCTGAAAAATTTATCATGGCTTGTACCTACGCTGGTAGTTACAATTACCCCTGAGATTTGGTGCACTGGGAAGGGCTCCAATTTCAACAGAGCCATGCCATTCAACATGGATGGGGATAGACAGGGAAATTTTTCAGAGTTTCATTGTGTCCTTTCCTTGCTTTGTCCCCCTACATTGCCCAGAGTGGTTTTGTCACCTCCTCGAGCATTTTCTCGTGGGTAACTTCTCACCACTTCAGATTCCCAACATTTTCTGTGTGAGACCTCACCAGCTCCTACCAGTGCTCATGTGGTTAATGGGTGAGAGGAGGGGAGTGAGCGCATCTGAAAGGAACGTGAGAAATATAAACAATTTTATTAACAAGACCACAAAACTATTTTTTAATATATGCAGCCATTTACAAGGGGCAAACAAACAAACAAACAGAAAAACCCACTGGGGAGACATGGTCGGTGTCTGCGACTGCAGCGAACCCACTCCAGTGGTATGGGGCAGGTTTGGGGAGGGTCCTTTTCCTCTGGCCAACACCACTCCCTGTGAAATCTGGCACTAAGGAAGTGGGGTGCCACCAGCATCCTGCTGGGGTGCCAGGGATGATGCCAGCTGGGTCAGGGCTCGGGCAATAGTGGAGAGGTGGCTGTTCATGGTCCGCAGCTCCGCCAGGATGTCGCTCACATTCGCTGATGCCTCGGAGCCCGCGGGCACGGCCTGGGCAGCCGGTGGCGGAGACACAGCCCCCGGAGCGCTGTTTGCCATAGGTGCTGCCTGGGGATTTTCCTCTTGGGAGGGGTGTGGGGCTGGGCTGCTGCAGGGCTTCATGCCTTCCAGGGAGCCTGTGCTTATGGGTGGCTGGCTTTCCTCCTTGCCTTGAATGGTGGCGAGCGTTGCTGAGGCGAGGAAGGGCAGCCAGTTGATGAGGTGGGTGGCACCACTAGGTGGGACAACTGGCAGATAAATCCCAGGGTGCAGGGATGGAGTAGAGGCAGGTGGGGCAGGAAGAGAAGGAAGTCCAGGGTGAACAGTGGCAGCAGAAGTGGATGTTGATGGTGAAATAGGAGGTGGTTTTGGACGTAGGGCTGCAGCACACGTGGGTAACGGAGGTGAAAATGATGCAGTACCAGTGTCAGAGGAACAGGAGGGTGACGCTGGAGCTGTGAAAGGTCCAGGCTCTTCAGAAGTTGGTGGTGAAGTGGCAGCAGGTGGAGCATCAGGAGTGCAAGGATCTGAATCTGCAAGAAAGATACACCATGAACCTTCACTCACACATGTACTTACATACAGACTGTTACCTGCTGTCCCTTTGATGGGACCAAGCCTTCTTTAATGAAAGAGGAAATTTCACCAGCTGGCAGTGATACTCTCTGTAGGCCCATTAAAAAAGAAGAGATGTAATCTAAGACAAGAGCCTATTGTAGGTAAGCATGAACTAAATATTATAAAACTAAATTATCTTTCCACTCTCATTCTTCATAAAGCTGGTGGACAGGCCTGAACATTTTTCTGGTTGGCATCTCATAGCTATGAATTAGCTGGTGAATTACCTACTTGTTTTCCTGGCCAGCCATGGAACCATGGTAACGTTCTAAGTGACTCAGATGTCCTGTATAGATGGGAGGGCTGGACAGCTTCTGGTGGAGCTAAAGTTAATTGCTACTGGTCCCAGTTTTCAGCATTTTGGTTTGAACAGACAGCTAAGCACCAGACACAATAAAAGCAACCTGGTGGCTTAGACCCTTCAATTTTTTTTCATGTGTGGAAACATGGCAGAGTTCACACAAAGTTTGAGGTACATCCCCACCTAGATCCCTTCAGCAACTTCAGATATGAAAAATCAAAAAAAGAAGAGACAGAAAGAAATTGTTGACACTGAGCATCCCAGCCTGACATTTGTGCCCTCTTGGAAGTGGCACACTGGACCTCATCTGATGCCCACTAAGGTCATTAGAAACATTCTTGCTTGGGCTGAGTCCATCAGATACAGCACAGGAAAAAAACAGCAGCCTCTGGATGATATAAAGAGACTTGGAGAGCCACATGATGGTCTAAGGTGCTCTACCCACTGTGCGCAGTTGCTAAATACCACACGGTAAGGAAGATCCTATTTTTACAATCATTCTAAAAGCCAAAAATATAATAGGAAATGTTACCTTTTTAACCCCCTCTAAGATTTGCATAGGTGGAATTACTATATCATGCTGTACATCTTTATTTTAGCATTGGGAACATGTAGCCCTGAATTCATGCCTGACATGTTTTGGTTTTTAGAAATTCCTTTCCCAGGCGATTTTCTGTAAACAAGAGCAACGTTTTTCTAACTGTACCTACATTGTTTCATTCCTTTCTCCTAGGAGGGACTACTTGATCTCCCTCTCGTTTGACCAATGTTATTGAAGAGGTTTGCCTTTGTTTCACCAATCAAATTGGTCTGTGTAAAATAGTATAAAAGAGAGATCATCTCAAAATAAAGACTTAGACTGATAGCCTTCTAAAAAAGTGAATAAAAGTTGTTCTTGGTGACTGCAACAGAAACACATTATACAAAAGGTGGTGAGATGCTACAGGATTTTAAAACTACTTTTGCTGCAATTAAGTGCAAATTTTAAGGCACTGCTCTGGATACAAAGACACAAATTAATAAATTTATCTAGGTTAAAACAACCTAGAGAAAGCCAAGTACTGAGGTGTTAACACTATGCTATTATTATTTCTGGCATCTAAAAAAATCTAATGTGAGACATCCGTTTTCATTACTGGCTGCTTTGGTATTCCAGATAGCAACCTAAAATTCTGACTCAAAAGCAAAGGCTTTTCCCTGTCATTCCTAATACCAAACCAGCTGGACCCGCAGCCAGAAAAAGTCCATCTTTGTCCCACATGGGACTACTATGTTGTTCATAACCAGACACACATGTTACTTAGAGGGGATTATGACACAAAATTGAGTCTGCCTTTATGTTCCTGAGGTTTTTACGGAGAGTTACTGCAGGTTCCTTGAAATGGTTTCCTTCCTTCATGTATTGGCTTTCTTCCCAATACAACGTCCATGCCTACACAGGCACTTGACGCCTATGCACTGGATGTGGGCTGAGGATGCTGGATTTTGGGTTTCCAAAGTGATACTGATTTGCCTTTGGTTTTTCAAAACAAAAACAAAAATAAAGCACAGCTCAACTACAGGTTCCTTTTCCATCCAAACCACTGAAGTTTGCAAGGACTGAGATGAAAGTTTCAGGTTTGGCTGCACCTTGGTGTTAACCAGAACAGTGTTTATGGTCCATATATAGCGTGGCTAATCCCTGTCCACACTGCTTGAGCAAACCAAATGAAGTGTAATATTTTTCCATACATTAGAGAGCAGAGGAAGCTCGAAAAACCTTGATGTAATCTGGTTTAGTACTGTGGTAAATAACTGTCATAAACAATTCTTAAATAGTAAGAGACACCGGGGTTAATATACAGAGTAGCAACTTATACAGACAAGGATAGAGGCAAAAGTCTAGACAGCAAAGGCTCTTCCATTTGCCTGAAACGTTTCTGAACAGTGTGGTTTCCCTATCAGAAGCCACAGCTTTGTCATTCCCCTAATCCCCTTTTAAGATTTATTTGTACCATGCAGCCTTTAAAGACAACTTGCTCAGCTTGATCAGGCTCCCATACTTCAATCTAAGAAATTCCACATGGATGTCTGGACACCTGCACACAGATCCTTGTGTGTCCAGGACATGTGCGAGCTGTGGCAATGCTCAGATCCTAGAACCCAGAGTGACTGATTGTTGGGATGGGTCTGACCCAGCTGCTCAGCATCCAAAGACTGCAGAATCACAGCATCACTGAGGCTGGGGGACACCTCTACAGACTGCCCAGTCACAAACCCTGCCCAAAGCGGTGTCAACAAGTTTTTCTCCAAGGTCAAAATTGCTGGGGTGTGTTTGAGAAAGTCCAATTATATGGGAGTTCTGAGTAGGATGAAGCATGGAGCAAGCAACTATTGTTGTGTATCAGATACAACAGGATGATTCTCTTTATTTCCTTCCTCTGTGGTGCTGTTTTTTTTTCTCTCTTTGTAACTCATCAGAACTTTAGTGCTTGGTTATTCCCACTCTTTAGTACAGTCCTCACAGAAAGAGAGTCTTAACTGGAGCATCCAGGTGCACTGTCACTGCTGGGGGTGTTCAATCCACGTCTAGACAGAGCTGGAGCTAAGTGGGGTTGGATGGATGCATGTCTGCAGAGAAGAGAGATATTGAACACAGAGTGTTCAGACAAGTACAGTTACCTTCCCTAAAGATATCGGCCCACCCGTTCATCCTTATTCAGCATCCCCCAGTACAGCCAGTCCACGGAAGCTGGGAGGATGCTGTAGTCTACTCCCACATACAAAGACTGACTGTTCAAAGCAAGCTTGTAGCTTAGAAGAAAATTTATGGCACCAGCTGGGGGA
Organism: Donacobius atricapilla; assembly: GCA_013397315.1. Lineage (NCBI taxonomy): Eukaryota > Metazoa > Chordata > Aves > Passeriformes > Mimidae > Donacobius > Donacobius atricapilla. Next base: position 804,020 of record WBMY01004855.1, on the reverse strand, counting down.
GTGAATCCAGGGCTCGGAAAACCTGCGTTCGGATCACCTCATCTAAACAACTGAACTAAAAGTGCTTGGTGAAGAAATTCCTTGGAAGTCCCTGCATTTTCCATGTTGTGTATAGAGGGAAAGTCCTCTAAATGAAGGCTTAGACACATTAGATTTATCTCTCTGAGCAGCCTGGAGAGTCGCTTCTTTTATATTGAGTGCACAGGCAACTTTGCCTCCTCCTTCAGGAGGATTGTTTTACTGAGATGGGATTCCAACACAGAATCACAGAATATCCAGAGAAGGGACCTACATGGCTCACTGCGTACAGGTCTACCCCAAAAATCACCCCATGTCTCTGAAAGTGTGTTGTAGTTTTTCTTGAGCTCCACCAGGCTTGGTGCCATGACCATTTCCCTGGGGAGCCTGTTCCAGCGCCCAGTCATCTTCTGGGTGGAAAAACCTTTCCTAATATCCAACATAAACCTCCCCTGATACAGCTTCATGCCATTCCCTCAAGTCAGCTTTGGCTTGTCTGTCTATACACAGTCACAGTCTACAGCAAAGCTGTCTACATCTTATCGAATTCCCAAGCCTTTCTTTGCATTCAGTGGATTAAATAAGTTGAGCATCACCTCTTTATTGCTAGAATGAGAGATTTGTCCTCATCACTTTCCTGGAAATAATGTTGGATAACTAAATTGGATGTGGATGTCATGATCTGAAAATTCCTACATTGCAAAAGAGAACTGTACCAGTGCACAAAAACAATTGCCCAGCTTAAAAACATTCCCTACCCTCCTGATCTACTGTGAATCTCCCAAAGGGAAAGCCATTTCACATCCTTGTTTTACCTATTTGCAAGTAGGAGGGAACAATTCTGCTCTGCCACCTCCAAGAGGATCTCAGGGTGTCCGAAACTCATGAGATTGTAAATAGGGCGGGTAACTCAGTAATGAGAAGAACCAGAGGAGCACCTCCAGGAGGGGATTTCCTGGTACTTGTCTTGCTCATGATGATGGATGTTACCAAAAGATTAATGGTCTGCCCTGTGAGAATGACAAACTAAAATTATTATAAATGCATTCAGCTGCATGAGAAGATCATGTATTTAACTTTAGAGTCAGCCTTGGCTATCTAAGCTGCTTTTGTTTGACTACTGATTTTATCTGCCTTGAGGCCAAATTGCTGCAAACTCTGATTTCTTAGTCTATTTATTGCCAACTAACAAGGGAAAGGTCTGAGAAGAAGAAACCTTGAGGGAAAAGCAGGAGCATGACTTTCCACAGATTCAGCTCATCTAACATTAGCCCTTTAGCTGGCATCTAGCATGAGGCAGTTGTCTTGGCTCCAGTCAAGAAAGAACCTCTGGGGTAAAGCCATTCCAAGCTATCAAGTCCCTATGTGGGGTGAAGGATTGTGCTCTAAAGTGTCCCTCCCCCTCTCAGAACTTCTGGTAATTTAACTATCTTAGATGGGCTGAGTATCTTCTAAATGGCTGAAGCTGGGTGAGCTGGATTCCTCACTTTATAGGTAGATGTAGCAAGTAATTTCACAGAACCACAGATTGGATCAGGCTGGAAGGGACTACAGTGGATCATCTCATCCATGCTCCCTACTTAAGCAGGGCCATCCCAGAATACAGGGCACAGGACTGTGTCCAGACACTTGTGGAATATCCTCAATGAGCCAGACTGTCCACCCTCTCTGGACAGTCTGTTCAGTGCTTGGTCACTGCACAGGAAAGTTCTTCCGCATGGTCAGGTGGAACTTCCTGGGCATCAGTTTCTGCCTGTTGCCACTTGTCCTATTGCTGGGCACCACAGACTAGAGCTTGGCTCCATCCTCTTGGCACCACCAATTTCCTATCAAATCTCGATAGCAGATGGGTAATGCTGCCTCTGTGTTCCCATGGAAAGCACAAAACCATAGAGATAAGATTTAAGATGCAGGGGAGTAGAAACTGAAGCCCCTAGAGTGCTCAAGGAATGAGCTTGTGGTTGAGAAGGTGATAATCTTTCAAGTGAGTCAGGACTGAACAAGCAATCTATTTCAACAGTGCCAGTACTTTATTTAAATAACCAGTACTTCAAGAGGGCTTAAAATAGTGAGGGAGAACAACTTTTAAAGAGGGAAGATAGTGATAGGAAAAGGGGGAATGATTGTAAATTGCAAGAGAGATTCAGACTCAGCATCAGAAGAAAGTTTTTACTCAGAGGGTAGTGAGGCACTGGAACAGGTTGTTCAGAGAAAATGTGTCTTTCCTGGAAGTGTTCAAGGCCAGACTGGATGTGGCTTTGAGAAACTCGGTCTGGTGGAAGGTGTCCCTGCAATGAGCAGAGAGGCTGGAATGAGAAAATCTTTTACACTTCCTTCCATCCCAAACTGTTCTAGAATCCTGTAATACTGTGATTCAATGATAAGGCTACTGAGATGCTGAAATGAGCCTCTTCGGTGAGACAATGACCTGCAGGAGGCCTCTGTGCCATGTCCTTTCTGCTCAGGTTTATGCAGCTGCTCTAAAGCTGTCGGGCTCTGTGTGCGTGTCCACGGGACCGAGTGCGTGTGCGCTCCCCCTGCATTTCGCAGCTGCTTCCCAAGAAAGTCTAAATATATGCCTGCCTCTGCTTTCTGGTGAGAAGTGAAACTCAAGTCCCAACAGCTTGTGGTAAATGAAAGCCCAAGAGCAGCATGTGCGTCACTGAGGGTGGTGCTGCTTTTGCACGGACAAAATCCATCTTTGGGACCTGAATCTGAAGCCAACCCTCCTGTACTGCTCAGGTTTGATTCAGATGGAGTGTCATTGCTTCCCACTGCCAGGCTGAGTTAAGCTTAGAAGGGTTTCAAGCAAGTTTAGAAGGGGTTAAGTCACCAACTTGGGTGAAGAGGCCCCAAGACATGACAGTGGAGTAGGTCTGAACAGAAGCATCAGTGTTAGCACTCCAGGACTGGTGTTTTCCAACATGTGATTTCAGAAACAGAATTTGGCCCTAGATATTATTTTAGCTCTAGTTTAGCCTTTAATTAATTAATTATTCAATCTAAACTAGCTCTGAACACTCACTTGCTTTTGGGTGAGCAGCATAGAAATGCATAGAGAATTCATAAAAAAGCATTAGGCAAGCTTATTGTTAACTACTTTTTAGATAAAGCAAATCACATATATGTTCGAGGAACCCAGTCCCCTATTCATAGGTAGAAAAATCCCAAAATATTTTATATAGTAAGATGCTGCTCCCTTTAATGACAGAAGTGGTTTTATGTAATTAAACATGTCTGTTCAAGTCAGGAGTTTTGCGCAAAATATTGATTTGAAAAAAAATAGATCAGAGTATTCTAGATCAACCGTATTCCTCTGGTTTGTGGCTTATTTTTAAAGGGATTTTGCAAATAAGTGCAAATAATTGTAGGTTGCGAGAACAATGCTGTAATGGAACACATGGCAATGTCTCTTCCAGCGTCCATGGCATTTCACCAAAAAACACCCCAACTCTGTCTCTGTGCTGTCAAACTGGTTGAGTTATTTCAGCAAGGCTCCTTCCTCTGGCCTCTTGCTTTTTAAGCAACCTAATAACAATCCACAACCTACTCTACAGATTTCAATTCACTTAAAAGTTTTTCTGACTTCATTAACTTGGGCATCTCTTTGGAATTTGTTTCTTTCTTTCTTTCTTTTTTTTTTTTTAATCAGTTGTGGTCTGTTTTGGGGTCTGTTTCTCTTCTTTCAGGTACAGTACACAGGCTTAGCTGGACTGAGCTTTATGTGACTAATCCCATTATGACTCCTGTGGAGTTGTGCTCTTTCAAAATTTCTTGAGTAATAGTCTGTTATGAGTACATACTTATTCCCATGTCATGCGAACAAATTCATTCTCACAATTTGTCATGGGCCATCTGCTTTTTCATCTTTGTCCCTGGCTTAATTTCAGTGAGATTTTATTCACTTCCTGACAAAATGTGTGTTTTTGCACTCTTTTGGGACCAGATTTTCCAGGAACCTGAGGTCCTTCTTTGACACCTAAGGGACAGAGACAGACTTTTTGAAGTGCTCTGCAGCTCCTCTTATTTCTGAAAACAGAAGAGTCCCTGAGGATGCCCTGACATCTCAGTGTGGGGAGGGAATGGGAAAAGAGGAGGTAGGCATGTTGGAGAGGTAATGTTGGGCAGCAGGCAATTCCTCATGACAGTGCTCATCGCCTAACACATTTGTCCTGCTGCGCTCAAAGCACTGCACAGACAAGTCCCACACTGGGTGCACTTTTTGGAGGCCAGATTGAAACTCATGAAAAATTAAATGCCTTGACAGAAGTCCATCATGGAGCCGGGAGCAAAGGCCACTCTCATCTTTCCCATCAACCAGCATTACCAGTGCAGCCCTCTGATGGCTCCTTTGCCCTACACTTCTATTAACACAACTTCTTAAATCGGGGAAAGATTCTTTCCCTCTCCTTTGCAGCACAGAAAAAAGTCACAGCAGAAAAATCTGTTGTGCGTAAGGAGATTGCCAACCCAGTCCTCCTGTGGCCACACAAGAACATCTCCTCCACCCACATATGCTCCCTTCCCAGCAACTTAGTGAGGATGGCAAAGTGGCTTGGGTGACTTTTTAGGTCCTCTGAAACTAAAATAAGACTGACAACTACTTCTGGAGAGCCAAAAGAAACAGGAAGAAGAAAAAGAAAAAGAAGAAAGTGGTATAATTGTTCAGACCATTTTGTTCAGACTGCCTTGCATTTCGCCTCTGTCAGTGGTCAGTAAATGCTGCCTCCAAGGAAGTATCAAAAAATCTTCAATAACAGCTATACCTTAGTCCATTGTAGGAAATTTTCCTGATGTTCCATTAATAAATCAGGTTTTTGGCCCAGGAGAGATGATTGACTGTCAATCACCTTTGATGTAGGCCAATAGATTTGATTTAAGATCAGGCTCAAAATGAACTGCAACTGCATGGACTACAGCTGAAAGAGTTTGTGTGTAATCACCTCTCTAGATCTGGCCATTAGCTACACCAAGGAGTTTTTCCTGTTTTGAAACAGACAGCTTTTCCAACACGTGTAATTCTTCTGAGAGTCTTGTTTTCTTTTCCTAATAAGTACTATTGTCTTTCTAAATGCCCCTATTATGGTCTTACTGGCATTGTAAACATCACATAATTTTTAATTTTTTTTTCCTGTTTATTTTTTCCTTTTTCTTCTTATTTTTTCTTTTTTTTTTTTCTTTCCTCATCCTTTGGCAAGGTTTTGGCAATTAACTCCTACAGCAATGAGTTTCTCAGTTTAGTTTTGCATTATGTGAGGAAATTTTTCCATTTACATAGGGAATTTTAGATACTGATCAGCCAGGACCATTTTCTCTAAAACCACCTGTGTGCCTACTCTTTGTACCTTTCTCAACTGCACTTCCTGCCACACATGGCCCTAGAATAAATCCATGATCTCATAACATTCAGCAGGTACTAAGATACAAAAGAGAGCAGACAAGATGTGTATCTTTTACCTTTAAACCAAAAGATAATAGAATGATTAAGGTTAGAAAAGACCTCCAAGATCATCAAGTCCAATCATTAACCTAAGAGTGCCCAGTCCACCACTAAATCATCTCCCCAGGTGCCACATCTGAACATTTTTTGAACGCTTCTGGGGATGATGATTCCATCACTTCCCTGGACGATGTTCCAATGCAGGACAACCCTCTCAGTGAAGAAATTTTTCTTAATACCCAAACTAAATCTCCCCAGGCACAACTTGAGGCCATTTCCTCTGTTCTTATTCCTTGTTACCTGGAAAAGGAGGCAAACCCTCATTTGGATACAACATAGTTCAGCTGGTTGTAGAGGATGAGAAGGTGCCCCTTGAGCCTCCTTTTCTCCAGGCTGAGCCCTCCAATCTCCCTCAGCTGCTCCTCATCAGATTTGTGCTCCAGACCCTTCACCAGCTCCATTGTCCTTCGCTAGACATGCTCTAGCATCTCAGGTTGAGCCAACCAGGAACATTTACAGAAACAAATCTTGATGGTCCACATATTTTGGGTTTATTTTTCTTTGCTGGTTTGAGATTAGTTTAATTTCTTAACATATATTCTCTGAAGGCTTCAAAGCAGATTCAGCTGTTAATTAACCAAAGATAGTTATATTTTCCTGCTGTGGTTTTTTGTTGGGTTTTTTTTCCCCAGGAAAAATATGAGACACACCATGCAATCTTATGGTTTTAGTAGCCAGTGAGTCAAGTCTGGAAATCTGGTTCACATGAGTCAATGAGATTTCAGGTTGCTACAGAGAGTCCAGCAAAGACAATGTCCAGCCAGCAGCGGATAGGCCTCTTTTGCAGACATCATATGGCTTTTCTTGGGCTGATCCATGAACCAATCTACATCCAAGCTGGCTTACCTTGAACCTCTTCCATGCTGTGCTTTTGGATGGTTTATCTCTCTCAAAGGCTTGCCACAGCTGTGCTCCCCACTGAAACACAGGAAGTCTGTATTTTCCTGGGTATTTACCACCCAACCGCCCCAGCACAAAGCTTCTCCTAAGCCTTGGAGTCTATGTAGCAGCACAGTGGTCTAGCAGTCCTTGTACCATCTTTCGAGCTGTGTAAACTCATTACTTAAATGGAAAAGACAGTGAAAAAGAGTGCAGAAGGTCCCCTGTCCCATCTAGAGCAGAACTAAGGTTGTTAGTTCTCCTCGGTGAGCAACTTTTAGGTGAAATAAAGGCTGAGCAGAAGGCCAGGATTAGACACACCACAAAAAACTGTCCCTGCAATGTGAGCTCGGCTGTTGTTCTGCCTTAAGAGTTTGAAGGTCAAAACCTTCTAGTCAAGCTAAAAGTGGACACCTTGACTGTAAAATACAGAGCCCCTCAGTGACCTGAGGATGATAAAGGAATGATCTTGCCATAGTATGCAAGAAAAGTTGGATCTAACTCATGTAATTGATTAAATTTTCATCTATTTCCCAGTATGTTTCATCCCCAGAGGCATGGTGCCATTTTTAGGAACATAATCTTGTAACAAAAATCCCCTGAAACTGCACAGCCTGAGGTGATTTTTATCATCTTCATATACCAAGGAACCACAGAGAACTTATCTTTTCTGCAGAGTTAATCTGAGTGGGAGACAGCCATATCTGAACACTTGAGCTATGCCAGTCTGGACATGAATTATTTCCCTGAGTGACCCTATGATTCCTTTGGTGTTTGTGAACTTTCCCGGTTGTACCAGGAGTTTCAGACTGGAGGAGGAATATTTCATACTTTTTTATGTTTAGATACTCGGGGATGCTTTCCCAATCTCTTGTGTCAGATGTAGGAGAACTTGTTTACTCCAAGGAAAGGTTTTTAGGAAGGCTCTGAAAGATTCAACTCACTGGTGATCAAATGTGAGTCCTTACTACAAGAAGGGTGAGTGCCAGCCCATGACCAGACAGGACCCAGGCTGCTCATCCCCTCCTCAGAGCTCCCAGCCTGGACTGAAACCACTTACCAAGCCTGAAAGAAGTTTTAAATGCCCATGGAGTCAGTGCCTTGGAGATGTACCTTTTATCCTCTTTCACTTCAACTACTCGATATGCCTAGGCAACTGTGGCAGGCATCATGGAAATGGTGTCTTCACAAAGACATTTTGTCTCCAATAACATTTTCATTTTACACCCAAGTCTAGCCGGAGGTGAATTCTTTTGTTTATTGAAGAGCCACAGCTCCTTTGGAACAAAATGTTCTCCTGTAAGCCGGGTGAGACACTGGTTTTATTGAAGAACAGTCCTGCAGACCAAGACAATGCTGTACTTCACTACCCCTTTTGAATTACCACTCTGTCATTTCCCAGAGGAGTATGATCAGCCGACCACTAAACTCTGCTTTAAGATCTTATGCCCGATCTAAATGAGACAGAATGAAGCCCTGGAGAGATTTCAACCCTTGCTTTGTTGAAACAACATTGCTTTGTTTGGAATGTATTTGCCTTTGTACTGGGGAATGAAAATGTAACCCAGTGCCCAGTTTTGAAATACATAAATACAACAGTTTTGGAAACATAGCGTATATAAAGAGATCCATAGCATATGCTTTTTCTTATGCATCTTTTTCCGGGATATCTTCAACCAGTTTTTAAAGCATCAAATCCTGAGCTCTGTAACATCTCAGTGGAGGAGGAACATATCATGCCTGTGTTCCAGGCTCGCATGGTGACCGAGTTAGGAAATCTGTAGCAGACATGAAATGAAATCCAGACCTGTGCTTGCAACAATGAACTCAGCCTTCCCTTGTATCCAGTTGGATTACACAAGCTAGGAGCCACCCAAAACTTCATGACACCCACTCACAGCTCCAGTTAGTGGTCACCACCATTTGGGTCCCAGGTCTTTCCTGGGCTTTAGTCTAATACCCTTAGATTATGAACTGAAGAGACTTAGAGTTATGATCCAAATCATCCAACCCAAATCATTGAATCCTAAGCTGGAAACAGCTGGACAACTGAGACAGCTGGACTTTTTCCTATCCCTTTCTACAAATTCACTGTTACTTCAGTGCATCTTGGGGCAGAGATTTCATGAACACAGGCCCTTGCTGTACCATTAATTGGTGTATGAAATCACTCCATCGGCAGCTGTGGAACAGCAGTCAGAGAATTTGAGGGATGTTGCGTGCGATAAGAACAGAACTGCACTAGGAGGTTCTAAGTTCCTCATCTCTCCACCTATCCAACCTTCCCACCATGTGTCCCCCTGAACAACTAAAAAGAGGAGGCGTTTGCCCACTCTGAGAGCAAACAAACACGTGAGTCCTGCCCTCACAGAGGTGCTCTGTCTTTCCGTCTGAGTCCACGTTGTTTTATCACCATGGGCACCAACTCCTGTCTGATATTTTGGGCTGTGCCAGGTGGGCTTGTTCACTCGCTGAGTGGAGGGAAACACTTTGTTAGGATAGGAAGGAGTGATTCAGCCACTCCTCGCTCTGAGTCAATATTTACCCAGTGGCTCTGGGTTTAGGGGAGGGATAGTCTCTCTCCAGGGTCACATTCCCACCCTCCTAAGTGAGATGGCTGGAGCCACCAGTCCAAGAGGGTGCTAGCAACCTTCTCCTGGGAGCACAACTGCTTTTTCTAGGCTGCATTTGGATGCAAACTGGCACGCTGTGGCTATGTCTTTTTTTCTTGTTTTTTTTCTAATTGTAGTCTGAAGTTTTCCTTAATGGGACAGAGAAGTCTTTGAGACTGGAAATGTGCTCTTCTCTTTGTTTCTGGTAAGACATAACACTGTCCTCATGGGACCGCACTCCAACAGTGATATTTTAGTTCTGCCTGGCTCCATTTCTTGCTGGCCCGCGGTCTGATTGCTGTTTGTCACTGGGGCTGCAAGCACTGGGGAACAGAGACTGCCCTCACTGCAGCCGCTCTAGTAGGCTGGAGCCCTGAATTTGGCTGGGTTTCCCAAGCATTTCCACGAGTCAAATAGAAACACTAATTTCAGCTGGACACTGTATTCCTTGGGCCCATTCCTAAGGGGCCGTGTTGTGCTGCCTTTGCCTTTTCTTCATGTTAAATGCATTGCTGGATTTCACCCTGGGAGTTGTTGTGTCCTGCTGATGGATGATTATATTCCTCTATCTGAGACACTGAAGATGAAAGAGCAATTTGAGATCCCTTTTTGATAGATGGAGATACCCTTCTGCCTGGTCCCTGATACGATTTTGTTAAGATGTTGAATATGTCCCTTCTTTCAGAACTTGGTCTCTATTACACTGGTGTAAAACAGGAATAATTCCATTGGCACCAGTGTAATCATGGGAGTAGGAGAAGAAATAGGCCTGCAGGGATTTTTTGTTTCTTTTGGGGGAACCATGCTGACTGTAAAACCACAGCAAAATTATTTTTAAATGAGAAAAATTTCTTTAAGACAGATCAGCCTCTTAAAAAGAGAGACAAATGGAATGAAATGCTGCAGTTCAGAAAGTCCTGCGGTATTTGGGAAATGGGGCAGTTTGCTGTAAAGGGAGTAGTAAACAGCCAAAGTCAGGAGAGCTGCAATAAGAGGAAGACCCAGAAAATGAAGCTGCTTATGAATTACATTATCAAAACTTCTCAGAGCACAAGAGATGAGATTGTAGAGGCAAGTTTATTCTCAGCACATGTGTGGAAAAATGTAAACCTCAGTAAAAACCACTGAGTAAACCTGAAAAAAGAAAATGACTGTGCCTGGAAATGTTTAGGGGATGGTGTTTGTCAATTAATGAACTGAGAGGCCACCGTTTGCAGCTCACTACACACCAAAGGCGTGCACAAACTAAGCCCAAAGAAGGAGATATTTTCTTTTTCCCCAGTAAGAGGAATGCAGAGACATTTTGCTCTGTGCTTCATCTGCAATTTGTTTTTTCCTTCATAAAACCCAGTGATTATTGAGAAGAGAAAGTTTGCTCCAAGTAGCTGGGCAAGGGGTCACAATCACTTACACCACCAGGTTCCCCTTTGCCTTCAGGTCTGTTGATTTTGATGACAAGCCTTTACCATTCAGTTTCTCAGTTGTGTCAGCAGCTTCCCCAACAGCCCAGCAATGCTTCTGGTGTTACGCCGTGCAGATAGGAGAGTGGCTCCGGCCAAAAAGCACACACCAAGTTCGTACTCCCTACTGTAAGAAAAACCTCAGTTTGACTAAGTTTAGATCCAGCCTCATGGCTTGGACTCCTCTCTAGTAGAAATACACAGATATCCCTAACAACATGTTTAAATGTGAAGAGGAAGTTTTCCAAGGACATGTATTTTGTTAGGGAACAGGTCTTCTTCAGGCCAAGAAGTTTCTCTCTATCCTGGGACAAACCTGGCAGCATTGGGAATCTTCGGTATGCCCAAAGGAAGAAATGCCAAAGGGTCTGCTGCCTTGTGGAAGGAAGGCTGCTTAATAAACTTTGTGGAAAGAAACTGAGGTATAAAAAGACAGCATTTTGTCTTTAACACAGACTGCAAGCTGTGAGCACAGCCAACTGGGTGGTCTGAGCTACACCAGGACTATCAGGACACCAAGGTCAGAAGGAGCTTGGATGCCTCCAGGAATGTGAGGAGAGACAGGCTGGTGAAAGGGGGATGTGCAGGAACCAAGGTGCAGTTGCTGAAATTCATAAATGACTCAACAGAGAAACAAACTCATGCAGGATCCTGACTTACAAGGGAAAGCATTAAGTCTTGCAAGCAAAAAAACCAAACAAACCAACACAAAACCACTGTGTGTCCATCTATACATCTGTTCCATAGGCTTAACTGACTCATCACAGAGAAAAAAGCCCATTTCAAGATAGCATCTATGTTCAGTCCTTCTGGGCCTTGTGGAAAATGGTTACACCATTGGAAATGACCAGAAGAACCCCAATCATCCCTGCATAGCTCACACTACAGCTAATGCTCTCACTGTAACAGCAGCAGAAGCTTGGACTGCTTACAGAGCCCAATACACTCTGTACAACATCAGAAAGAGGTACTGCACTTGGCCAGCCCTTGTGACATTATAATTAGAGACAGGGCTTGAATCAGCATCCAAATGTGGAGTGGTGCTGTGAGTCAGTTGAGATATGTCCACCAACATTGTCATTATCCCAAATTCTGTCATCTAGAAAAAAATCTAAGCACTGCAATCTTCAGGGCATTCACAATTTAGTGGAGTGAATATCCCAAATTTGGTACTATTCTTGGCTTTCCAAGGCCCAAAGTCAGTAAATTGTTTAAAAACATAGCTGGGAGACATAGAATTTTGGGAGTTACCCCTGTAAAAAAGCTGCCTGAAATTGAGCTTTCCAGAATAGAGATGGGCTTCAATTTTTAGGACATCTGAAATGAGCACATGACAACAGTTAAAGCATCCTTAACTTGTCCTTAATAAAAAATATTTGAAGGTCTATGTCTATCTCTGACTAGAATGGCTCTGATCAGAGAAGGAAAGTTAATGTGTCACGGAAAAAAGAAACAATCAAAGAGCAAACAAAAATCTCAAAGAGGAAACTGCTTGAAGTGATTTAAAAATACATGACTGCACCAGGACAGACCTAGTGAAACCAAGAATTTTGAGGTAATATCTGCCAGTCCTGTTGAGCACATCATGCATAAACAGCTCTTTTTTCATGTTGCTGGAGTATTCCCTGCACAGCAGCATGAGTTAAAAGTGAGTTTTGAATTGTCATCTGAAACGTCTTGGTTCACACTTCCCAGCTTCTTACTCCAAGTCTAGCAAATCTTTGGTTTGATGCTTCTCAGTGCAAGTAGGTGCATCAGCATTTGGCCCTTGCACTTCTTTATCCTGAATTTTTCCTCCTCCTTTAAACCCTCAACTCCATCTGTTTTATGGACAAATTTGCAAGCACAGTTTTACTAACTTTTACCAATATAGAACCTGCATAGGAGATAAGGGGAGCATGCATTCCCTCTTTCACTGTTAAATTAGATTCATTTAGAAAACTTGCAAGCTAATTTAAATGTTTAGCAAAATCTATGAAAAGATAATTTTTATCCACTGTACAGTAGGCGTGGGATCAGCTGTTAGAGTAACAAATTTTAAGAAAATCCTAAAAGATACGTTGATCAAAGATGAACCCAAGCAACTATCTTAGCACCAATAACCTGAAACAGAGGTGCTTCAAGGTTGTGGGGATGAGTTTCTCCACTTATACTAATGCTGTTAATATTCCTCACAATTCTACCATCATCTGCTGATTGATAAATAGCTCCAGGGCCATACTTAGCCATCAACTACACTCACAAGTTCAAAAAATGTGCTAGAAAATCAGAAAGATCAAATTCAACCAAGAGTCGATGAGACTGAGGGTAGCATTTGGCTTCAAGACGAAGGCAAAACATTTCCATGACACACAGAACACCGTGCATTTCCCAGTACTCATTCTCCCTGAAGAAGGAATGTGTGTTTTCATGAGTTTGAAGATAAATTCAGTTATACCTTTCCGGTATAACTGATGTGGAATTGCAGAAAGGCCATTTCTCTATGTTGATTCACTTGTATTTTCTATAGATTAAAAAAAAAAAAAAAAACAAAAAAAACCCACAACTAAAATCTGCTGCTGATACTCTTCTTTGTTATAACAGAACCTCCTGCGCACTTGGGGTACTCTTAACTAGGGTACATCATAGAATTACAGATTCATAGAATTGTTTGAGTTGAAATGGGCCTTTTAAAGATCATCTGGTCCAATCTCCCGGCAATGAGCAGGGACATCCTCACTAAATGAGGATGCCCTGTCCAACCTGACCTTGAATGTTTCAGGGATGGGATGATATTTATGTTATCTCACAGAAGAAATAGGAGGTAGTATCCATTTCTTCTGGAAGAAATAGTGAGGCTAACAGGTGGAAAATCTTGAGCTATTGTACACTTCAGTGCTTAGAAGGCAGATAAAAAGACAGTCAGGAACACTGATTCTAATTCCTGGCTGTCTAATTGATTTGCTTGGATGGTCTTGGCAATCTCCATTGGAGCCAACATCTTCAAGCCACTAAGAGCTTTGTCTGCATGAGAATAGGGATTTGCTTCATAATTTTGCTGTCTTTAAAATTCTTCCTCTCGAATACAGTAAGGATAATTGATAATTCTTCCCTCCCACTGGTATGGCAATTCTTAACTCATGTTTTCAAAACTCATTACAATTTTTGGATGAAAGGTGTTAGAAGGGCGCAAAACAGATTTGACACCTTTTTTTACAGAGAGAGCTTTTGAGGTTTCCTGTGATTGTCCATGTTTTTGAAGATTAGTCATCTTTACTACAGGATTATGCAAAGCGAAAGCCTGCAGTAGTGGGAGGTTGGGAGCAGTGACCCAGAAGGCCCTTGCAGTCCTGTAGAGGATTTTCCAAGCTGTACCAAAGATGTTAAAGCCTACTTGTGTGGTCTGAACTTAACACCTTCAACACACACGTCCCATTGAAAATTCTTGTTGCATCCTTTTAGCAGGATGGAAGCAGGGCCAGGACTGGACCTCTGTGTGAAGGTAAGAGAAAGCACCTTCCACAACAATGATGCAGAGCGCCATACAAGATCACTGACTGCTCAGGAAATGGGAGGGGTCAAGAAACACCTAGAGACACAAACAGCCTCATCTCTCTAGCCCTGAGATGCCACCTCTAGAACCACCACTTATGTTACCACTGCCCAGGCAATGCTGGACCTCCCTTTTGAAACCCACCAGCAGCTGGCAGCAGTTGTGACTGTGGTTTTGTGGTGCAGACACCTGTCCATATGAAACTAACCCGGGACCACCAAGCTCATTTTCTTGTGGCAATTTACCAGCTTCCCGTATAGTAATAATTTTTGACAGTCATCGTCTTGGGCTGGAATAAAATCAGTGATCCAGTGATGGAAGTTGATTTGGTCATGCTCCTAGCCAAGGCTGTATTTTACCTCTCTGGAAGGTGGGCAGTGGTGCTGCTTTCCCATTTTGGGGCACGTATGTGTTAGAGGTTAGCTCAGATAGTCTCAAACCCCACACCTCCGAACCTTTCCGAGGAAACCAGTAGTCTCTGGTGTTCAAATGTGTTTTGCTAGCCAAAATGTTGACCACATGCCACCCCCAAGGCAGCCACAGTTCAGTGGTTGCACATCAGAGCCACTGGTCCATATTTATAAAGTGCTTTGATATCCCAGATGAAAGGACAGTATATAAATGCCCCATTCATTTAGGTGACAGAGTAGCAGCAAGCAGAAAAATAGTTACCCACAGGTTTAGAAAGGCATATTCCTGTTTATTAATTGAAGACCACATAAAGAATGCTTGGTTAAAGCGTTCCTCTTGGAGTGGACATTTCAGTGCTGGTCCAGTGAATGAAAATAATCTGCATGGGCAAATGGCATAAATATCAAGTTTGTACAACCCAAACCAAAATTCTCCTTAAAAGTGCAGTGAAAATCCTCTTATATGGAACTATCTTTATTCCTACAGACCAATGGGGAGTGAGACAATCAGTCCTTTGCCAGGTCAGGACTACAGTGAAATCATTATCCTTGCAAAAAACTAAGTTAGAAAAGGAATAATTGTTACAATGTGAGCACAAGCTGTTCTGCAGCTTAGTATGTGTCAAATTAAACCACCTATGGGTTCACTAGTTCTCTCTCTTTTATGCATGTAACAGAGTTTTTGGATTTCTAGACCTGTATTCCTCACTTCTTTCTTTATCTTTGAGATACATGACTCCATTGCTTCATCTGGAAAGTTGTGTTAAATAAAACCTTTTCTGCCTGTCATCTCAGTACTCAAGTGCTGAGCAGATTCCCATTCACAGTCCCAGGGAGCATGCAGAGTCTTTCATATATCATAACCATAAAAATAAATAAGTTACAAAGCAGAAAGGAGATAAGGCCCAGGTTTAGGCTGCCTTTTGAAGATTTATTAAAACAAACCGATATTTCTTATAATGTGCATGTAACCAGAATATATAATTGACAATGATAATCATTAACAGGTACTAATGTTATTTCAGAACAGAGGACGGAACAAGACAGACTAAACCTCCGTGCATGCAGTAAAGGAAATCCAAACTGTGATAATTAAATG
This sequence comes from Donacobius atricapilla, assembly GCA_013397315.1. Taxonomy (NCBI): domain Eukaryota; kingdom Metazoa; phylum Chordata; class Aves; order Passeriformes; family Mimidae; genus Donacobius; species Donacobius atricapilla. Next base: position 788,510 of record WBMY01004855.1, on the reverse strand, counting down.
CAAATAAAGCCTGGGGGCAAAAATTCTTGGCCTTTCTAAGATAAGAGAAATGTATTTCTACCATCTATAGTTCGTTTATTTCTCTTGAAGACTCTAATTTGTTTTTAAGCTAATAGATCAAATATTCTTGTCACAGGTCGTACAACTGTCTCAAATATGTGAGAAGTACCCGCCAGGCGAGGACCACCAGCAATTTTTATGATTTCTTTACACTACAAATATTTGGCAGAACTGAAATCACCCAATAAAATAAACCTGTGGATTCATCTGCAGTTTTAGACTCTCTCCAAGTGTTTTTTGGACTCCTTCCCAAAATAACTGATGCTCACGATATTCCAATATCAAATGAAAATATGTCCTAATTTTCATGTCTCACTACCACCATCTGTTATTAAAGAGAAAGTAATTTTTTTCCTAGCGGGCCAGGTGTTTTGGAAACACCCATGTGATGATGAGAAGAGCTCTCACCAAGCAGCTCTTCTGGTCTTCATGTTGCTGGGTTGGTGGGATTTGGACATAACAAAGGGCAGAATGATGAAGCACTGTTGGTGGAACAGAATTTCACCCAGTACCAGCATCATCTGCCAATTGGTTTCCGAGAAGCACCATGACTCCCCATGTCTCCAGGGGAGAGGAAGACTGAATTTAACTGTGTGCAAGAATGACATAAGGGAAGGGTTCAGGATCCTCTTTGGTAAAGCCCTTAGCAAAAAGGAATAGATTAAAAATACCAGGTTTGAAAAGTCAGCTCAGCTGTACTGACATGGCAGACGTCTTCAGTGAAAGCCACTCAGCTGTACACAAAAGTTGCAGTCACTTCTGTGAGGTTCAGAGCAGCTGACACTCAGAAAGTCACTCACTGAGCTTTGTAGACATTCAGCCCTTCTTAATATTACATCCATGCTTCAAGTATAAAAGCAGTCTTTCTCCTCCAAAGAGGAATTAAGTTATTAACCACCCCAACCTTCTGCCTGTACTGCTGCATTTGACAACCAAACCACATCACCACTTATTCACCTCACCAAGGCATCCCAGAGAGCCGTTGCTAAACAGCTGACTCTGCTCTTCCCCATTCCTGCAGATATTTTTCTTTCCAGACATCTTGAGCTGTAGTTTTAGCAAGTGCTACTTGCAGTATGTTTTATAAATCCTACAAACCACTGTAAAATCACACAGTGTCAATTCTATGTGTCTTCCAACACAAAAATCCGTGGTTTTTGTTTCTACCAGTCTCTCAGCTGTACAGTGCCTTGTAAGTAATAATTTTTAGGGTCATCACCCATTCCGATTTTTGTAAAGCTCTCCAGTTTTACAAGGTTTGTCTCATACCATGCTAGACTAGCTGGTAGCTGGCTAATAGGGACTTGGTGGTTGAAGACAAACCTCTTTAATAATGTAATGCTGAATTCAAACACTGCTGTTTCTGTGGAGTGAAATCATATCCTTTTAGATATAGTAGTGTAGCAAGTAGAGCCGCTGAGAAATTTCCGCTTTATTTGTTTCTTTTTTTTAATACCAAGTTTGATTTTTACAAAGACGGAGCTGGCCCCAGGAAAAGCTTGATTGTCTGGAATTGTTTCCATTTTCTCTCAGAAAAGCTGAAGCAAAGCATTTAACTCAGGGTCAACATGATCTAAAAATTGTTCAGGTCATGTCTAAACAAATAAAAACTATTGCAGGTCAAGTCAGCCTGACATGGATCTGCTTTAGCTGGAGTTACACATACATGTTAGGATCTGCATATCTGTTGTGAAGAAAATGGAGATTCTCTCTAACAAGGAAAGCCAACCAGCAAGAAATCAACAGGAAGAAAACAACTTCACAAGGTGAATGGAGAAAAACTGCAAATACAGCTGAGTGTTGAAACTGCCCCAAACCCCAACATATTAGAAAATACTTCCTGCATTCACAATAAAAGATTTTTCTAGTAGTATCTCATTGTACTGGAAGTTTCCAACAGTTCACCTTGGGATCCAAATCCAAGATGAAAATGAATGTTTAAAGGCAGGACACGAATCTAGATCTTTGTAGGGACATGTCTGCTCGGAGGCATAAAACTGTTTTGTTAACTGGCAGAGAACACTGGATCACAGTGGGATTTGCTGTGTTTCACAATTCCATTATAATTCCATTTCTTATAATTCCGTGCATTATAAGATATCACACACAATTGTTCCCATTCCACAGACAGGAAACTGGGACTGTGTGAGCACTGCTACATGAGCAGTACAGAAAACAGTGCAAGGACACTGGAGGATCTCTAACTATTCAAACTGAAAACCAACAAAAAAAACTCCCTCTGAGGTAAGCTGCCTTCCAGGACAAGACCACAAAGGACCACATGAATCTACAAAGTGGAAAATTAAAAAAAAAAAGGAAAGACACCGTTCTTCACAAAATATGTGGTCAACCTGTTGGGCTTGTGCAGTGAGATGCTGCACAATAGAAAGTTTTGCATGAGGTCAGAAAGTGATTAGCTATTGGCAGCTTGTGTAGGCAGGGGATGAAGAAGAGGGGGGACAATTTTTAAAACCAGGATGTTCCTCATGATCCTCTGGCTGAACAAGGATCTCCTCAGAGAGGGGAAGGCTATCTGAGCATCACATCTCTCTAGATCTGTCCAGTCTCACCACTTCTGTGCTGTTCTTGACCCAAGCCATTGGCAGACTGTTGAGTCTTTCTTGTTCTCCATCTGTAACACGTTTCAACTGCTTCCCTTGATCTGTAATTACAGGTCTGTGGATGGCTGTAGGAGGCTGGGAGAAAGGATGTGTTGTGGCCTGGGCTGCAAACGTTCTGCAGGCACATTTGTACTTACCACCAGTGTACATTTGCCTATGATATAGAGGACTGGAAGTGATGACTAAAGCACTCTCTTCCAACTTTATATTTCTACACTCCTGACCCCACAAACGCAGTATCATTCACAGAGGTCCACACCAGGACAGTACTTGCTGCAAAAGGGCTCTTCTCAAGCTTAGCTAAATGCTGAAGGACCTACTTCCTAGGAGGTGTTGTTTTTCAGGACAAAAATCTCACTGATCCCTCATCCACTGTCTACACAAGCTGTCAGTGTTTTCTTCCCCATGTGACTCAAATAATATGTAATAGAAGTTTGACTCTATTGTATGCAAAAGCAAATGGCTTTATGATAGAGGAAGAACTCAGCCATGAAGGGACAGTGTAGGAACATGAAGAGCTGAGGAAAGCTGAAGAAGTACTGAGAGGGATAATATGGGCAGAGTATCCTGCAGGTCCAGAACAAAGCAAGCCTACACATTTCAAAACAACATCCCAGTTCCTCTACTGGGTTTTGAGGAACATAATTGGTGCCTGCACCAAGACAGACTTTTCTCCATGACACAAACATCACAGGTGGAGATGCACCCACCCAGTGCCCACCTGGACCAGCTCACTGAAGACTGGTCTCCAGCAGATTACCTGAGCAGACAAAACCTGCTGAGTGGGAGTTGTGTTAAGTCTCATATCGTTGACACAGCTCCAGTAACCCACTCACCATGGGGTTAAGCTCCTATTGAACATAAGCAGAGCTCCTTACATGTTGTGCAACACAATGGAAAATTGAGACCATACCATAGATGAGGACATAGGAGTTACGTTGTTTGCCTGAGGCCACACAGTGAGTCAGCGGCTAAATTATAAACTTGGGAGTCCCTGGCTCCAAGTCACTTATTCAATCTATGCTGCCTCTAAGGCATATTACATTGGGGGTATTGTATGGAAATGACATTAACTTTAAAGAGCAGTGTACAGTAGAAACGAGCAAAATAAGTGGGCTTTATTGTGGGCTGATTTTAAAAAAAATATATTAAGTGACACGAGCAGTTTTGCTAGCATGCAGTATAAATTAATTTTGCACAATTTGATTTTGAAACCACCCTCCTGGATTAAAAACCTAAACACCAAATTTCATCCCATAATGGACCCTTCTTTTCCAGTATTTTTAAAGTTTTTTTTCTTTTTCTGGCAATTCTGTTAACCCCTGAAAATAGTGGTTTAATATGGAAATGCTGACAGCTCCTTAAAGCAGAGCATCACATTTGCAACACTGTAATTATGCCTACTTCAAAATGCTCCAAAGAAAACAAGATTTTCCTGTTCAAAGAAATCTTGAATGGCTTTAGCCCCAGAATTAAATCATTCAGACCAAAAAGGGCCATGTTAAGCATGCTGAATCAGGGCTGTACCAAGGACATGTGGAAAGAGATAAATGCAAACTGATTTTACAATATATACCTAATTAGATCCACATCTCTGCTTTTCTCTATTGAATGAGTAAAGACCAGATTAACCTTATTATTATGATGTTTATTTGATTGACTTAGGAATTCCATCTGGATAAAAGAGAGCCTAGATGTCTTTCCCCATGCATGCCCAGCATGAAGCCAATCAGCATGCCTCTCTAAGTAACAAATTTGGTTTATGTCATCTATCAGCAAGATACTGTAATTTTGGATATAGCTTTCCCTCAGTGGATGACTGCTCCTTAAAGACCACGCAACTTAGAGGTTTCCATCCTGCATTTTTATGTCCCCACAGAGAATTATTTGTCAGATTTTCCACTCTTGTGATGAGGGTGGTAAGGAAATGTGTGGTGCAGAACGCGTGCATGGCACATTTAAACAAGAACGCAATCAATAGCTCAGCACTGCCTTTTTGGTGGAGGATGTTTGCCTCTTTTGCAAGACTTCCTTGCATCCTTTTTCTGCCCTGTAGAATAAAGGTAAAGATGTGTGTAGATACAGGGTTCCTGTGCCAGTGATGAGAGAGCAAGAGAAAAGAGAAAGGCTTCCTCTACTGCTCATAACTTTGATTGTTAGGACTGCTTCATGAAAATTTTCCTTCCTAACAATATTTAATATATCTCCATTTAGCATAAGTAATGTTAGACCAAAAATTAGGAGGAATTTGGTGTAAGTCTCATTGTATTTGTACACGGAAAAACAAAATTTTGAGTTAATAGATGTCCCTGCTGATGGATTCTTACTTCCTTTGAAAAGTATCCCGGCAGCTAATTAAAAACCAGGGACTTCCTGTGGTAGGAACCCTCACTTTCCAGATAAGAGAATAACACAGCAAGCTGAGGCTGGGACAGGTTGGATTTATTTTCCAGCTTTGCGTAACCAAGACAGACCCACACAGTCAATCTTTACCATCTCCAACCATCAAAACAAAATATTAATTTATTCTCCATTTTGTATCAGTCTTGTTTACTCAGGTTGCTATAATTTCTGGGCAGAGTCTCCTTTTGACTTCATGCAGGTACAACATTCAGAGTTCAGACTGCTGAGTGCAATTCAAGGGCAAGCAACTAATCCAAAGAGAAAATCACAGAGGCACAAGATGGGTCAGATTGGAAGGAATCACAGTGAGTCATCTGATCCAACATCCCTGCTCAAGCAGGGTCATCCCAGAGCCCATGGCACAGGATTGTGCCCAGACAGTTGGAATATCCCCAGTGAGGGAAACTGCACGCCCTTTCTGGACAATCTGGCCACTTGAATCTGACCAAGAACTTTTCTGTCATCAAAGTGGCCATCTTGTAACTGTAAATAGACATCTTGCAAATGCTTCCTCTTTATCTGATTTCCCACTTCTTGCTGTAATAAACACACAGGAATTTGCCATCAGGCTGCAATTTGACATGGTTGGGGTACAGGAGACTCTCCCTGTAATCTCATTTGTACCACACACACTTGCTCTTGACTTCCTCCTGCACATTATCACAACAGACTCCAACTTGTGCTTCGTTTTTCTGTTGGGAAAAGATTGTGCAACCTCCAACACTCACCCAGAAACCCTTCCCCCACAGGGAAGGAAGCCTCCAGCTAAATGAAAGCTTTGATATTAAGAGCACAGTGATGTGTAAACCCATAATAATGCGCATGGATAGCAGCTCTCCTTCAGGAAAACAACAAAACAAAACACTCCTAATTAAGGTATTGGCTCAGAGGAGGTACCTAGTCCAAAATTATTTTGACTCCATATGGAATTTATATGGAATGCAACATACAATAAAAACACCAGCGCGCCCAGATGTGGATGTTCCCCAGCTGTCTGTGTGCCCCCTTTAATGGCAAGCTACAAAGATCCTTCCTGAGGATCTCCGTGGGAAGCAAGAGGTGACTCCTCTGACCGCTCATATCAAATGGAGCAGTGGAAGGGAAATTTTGGAATGAAGTTTAAGTTTACAAATATAAGTTGAACTCAGTTTTTATTTTCTGTGGGCTCTTGGACTTGATGATGTTTGTGGGTCCCTTCCAGCTCAGAATCTTCTGTGATTTTGTGGTTCCTCCAAAACTCAGGTATGGGTCACACAATGCCAAGGGAAACGTCTGGGAAGCATAGCCTGGGGCTCCCCCAGGTTTCTGCCTGGGGCTGTGGATTGAGATGTTGTTTTTCCCTGCAGCTGTTGGGGGCAGTAGACAATCAATCCTGGGTTTCTGTAATCTGTATGACCTGGGTGTGGATCACATATAGTCCTGATGCCAAACAGATTTGCAAACCACCTGGCATGTTTAAGAATATAGGCAAAAGATAAGACTTGCTTTGAGAAATGGCTGTTTTAGTGGTCCTTGAGACTATTGTGCTCCTGATCAGGGATTCTGATTCTGCTATCATAAATTGCAGTATGATTTAGCAAATGCTAATTGATTTTGGCTAGAACTTTCCCACTTTCATGCCACAAGAAACCTTATTTTAGATGTAGCTGAATTTCCAAACAAGTTCCAGGAAATGAGTTGTTCAAGCCTGAGAGTCAGGAAAACAGATTTTCTTTGGACAGAGGCAGGAGGCAGATTACAGGCAGGGGACAGCAAGACAAAATTTTGGAGCATTTTTTTTACACTAATGGTTACCAAAGATCCTGTCTTACCCAAACAATCCCTTCTACAGCCATAGGCACGCTGAGCATTGTTACCACCACAGCATGTACTGAGGTGCATGTTGGGCTGCATGATGTGGGAAGGCCACAGCACTACTTGAAACTAAGTGATCTTTAAGGTCCCTTCAATTCCAGCCATTCTGTGATTCTATGACATGCAGTAGGAGCAAGAGTCTGGGTTCAACCCATGCACCATCCATTAATTATTTCACATTTTGGCCTATTGTAGGATTCCCTTTTCTACATTGATACTTCATAACTTTTAAATCATCCAGAAGCCTGAAAGCAGAATCTTCACCTTAGACCCCAGAAATGAAGAGCTTTGTCTCCACCATGAACCCTCTGTAATCCATGGGGAGGCAGGCAGCATCCTAGTGGACAGCTCAAACCAAAATCTGAAGGTGTCAGAAAAAGCAGCTTCTTGTTCCACTGCTGAAGGACACCAGGCCGCTCAATAAAAAAAAAAATCCCTGTAAGAGTGGTTGGACATTGGAATAAGTTGCCTCAGGATGTGGTAGAATCAGTGTCTCTGGAATTTTTCAAGAGATATCTGGATGTGGCACTTAGGGATGTGGCTTCAGGGGGATTATGGTGGTGATGGTTTGACAGTTGACTGGATGATCTTTAAGATCTCTTCCAACCTTGACAGTTCAGTGGTTCTGTGATTCTGTTTGTGATGTTTCAGGGGCTGCTTCTTACAGCCAGCGAGCTTTACACAATGAACAGTAGAGACCTGCAGTGCTGTTGTAGCAGGCTCTAGTTCAGGTTTATAGTCAGTGGGAAGAAACATGAACATTTAGGGTACAACTCAACTTCCTATAAGAAATGGCTAAAATAACTCAGATTTTGTGAAATTCTCATGGTTTTTAGGAAGCATTAAGTCCACGTGCCTTGGGCCTGACCTTCTGCACTTACTTCTGTTCAAAACCTCAGAGATGGGATCCTTTATTTTTATCTCTAGGCTACTCTTATTCTGAAAAGTGAGTGCTATGCGGCATAGGAGTCCCTGCCATACTGGGGACCTGCCAGAAGCTCCAGCTGCCTTCTGTGCTGGGTAGGGACAGGGAGGTGGCTGGTGCACACCAGGGTCTTTCCCTGTATGGGACTGTGCCATGGTCAAGTAATTGTAGATGTCTGGTACAATAGGTGCAAGGATGCTCCTTTAATAAAATCATTGCTAAGAATTAGAATAAGGAGCAATACCCAGTAGCTAAAAGGCTGACGCTTGATCCTGAAAATACATGCTCACATGCATAATTATGGGCACTTAGCAGTCCTCATGCAGTGCTTGGAGAACTTCAGAATGGGCTGCTCCAGTTCCCACAGGCTCTAGCAGGGACAGGACACTCCTTAACCCACCGTGCCAAGCTGTGCCTCAGATATGCACCTTTTTCAGCAGCAAAAATGGAGTTCTGTGGAGGCCAGATGCCCAAATCAGGATTTTATTAGTTAACAGGACATGGTTCAAGATTTTCACATCCTGCAGCTTCACAGGTTTCACTGACCTGTGTGATGCTGTGAGGACTGGCTGTTTCTCAGGAGATTTAACAGGGATTAGTGGTTCCCATGTTGGAGCTATAAACACAGTCCTGCCAATCACTTTCACCCTCCCTGTTCATGCCAGGAGAATAATACAAGGTCCTGCTCACTTTCCTCTTAAGTTTCACACTCTCATTTAGAATATTTTTCCTTTTTGAAAGATCATCCAGGGATAAGCAGATAGGGGATTATTTTAACAACTGAGCTCCAATATTGGACCACTTAAATTGCTTGTTTCTCACTGGCCTTCTTGTTTACAACAGACTGAAATGGTTAATTAAAATTAGTAACATATGATATACCCGGGTGTTTGATACAGTGGCCATATTTTTCCCCCTGTAATTATTAGGTTACTACAAACAGCACTGAAATGGTTGAACAGCTGTATCAGAGAACTTTGAAGAACAGAGAGATTTGACTGAAGGAAAATACTCTAACAAAGGTTTTCCTGTACAGGCAGTTGCCCTCTGACACTAACACAGCTCCTTATAACTTAACATTTTAATGATGGGTTTGTGAGTAAAGCTAAGGAAAGCTCCAGCCTGGAGAACTAATATTGTAGGGAAGCTCACAGGGTGGTTTCTCTGTTGCACCCTGGAGGTAGCTGCATTTCTACTCAGTGACTAAGTGGATGATACATATTCAGGGCTAGATGGGTTTATTTTTGACTCCTACAATGTCAGAGGAATTCCTCAGCCTCCAGTGAAGGTACCAGAGAGTACAGGAGAGTAAGTGGCTCACAGTGGGTAAAGGACTTTTCTCTTGACTTAGTGAATACATATAATTATATATAGATACATATGCTGCAGCCTGGTCCTTCTGTTTCTCTGATGAGCAGGATATTTTCATGATTCTTCCTCAGTCCTCAGGAAAGTGACAAAATGGATGAGGGATGTGAGAACTTTTTGTGAGTTAAATGTACCCACCCTCTTATTCTCCCATCTTGCTTAATAATCAGCATTTAAAAGAAAAACAAAACAAAATAAACCAAAAATCTCCAAGATACTACAGAGTCTGAGGGGTGTTTGTGCAAGTGGAGGATGCGAGTTCGTGGATTCCATATCTCCTTTTCCTTATGCCTCAGGTTGCCAAATGGTTGAAAGCAACCCAGATGGGCTCCAGCACAAGAAGACAACCTTTCCACTAGCAATAATGCTGCTGGCCAAGCGTACAACCAGTTCTCCTGCTAATTAGGGCCCAAAGTAGAAATAATCATATGTTTTCATTACAAAACCAGGAACACCTGGCTTGTACCAGCTCTGCAACACTGACAGAGAATTCCCCTGGACAGGCAGGTCATAGTATCTACATTTCTTGCACACACACACACACAAACACACTCACTTATCCATCTTATAATCAATACCAAGAACAAGCTGCCACTTTAAACAATTTCATTCCCATTTTCAGAGCTTTCCCAGCATGAAGGATTTCTTGGAACAGCAGGCAGTGACTCCCATGGTTGAACTGCACTTGGAATCTCAGCAAGTGCTTTTGCAGCATCCCTCCCCCACGGGACTAAGCTCTCATCGGTGAGGGATGTTTGCTCTCCAGTGAGTACATGCGGGACAGATTTCCAGCTTGCTGCAACTCCCTTCATAATTCATCACACCCTGGAGGTCTGCACACACGTCAGCATCCTGTTGAATGGGTGACTGCAATGGCCACGTGCTTTTAAGACCCTTCAGCACAAATCACTCTAGGAGAAGCCTTGGTATTTAGTAATATTTTTGTTTGGTTAGTTCCACCTGAGGATTCCTACCGTGTTTCTAAGTTCTCCTTTGGCAAACATCCACTTCCACATGTCACTGCCTATTGATTTCAATTTATGTCAACTGACACAAATATTACTGGTGTCAGAAATGGTACCTGTAACTTAATTAGTGAAAGGAATAAGAATGACCCACTGCATATCCATTATCTTGTTTGGATTTTTTATATAGAAAAAGTCTTTGTCTCCCTACCCATTCACATAATTTAGTTAGAATTGCTCTTCTTCACATTTCTCTCCTCTTGGTGTCAAGATTATCATGAAAGAAGCTTTGGTTTACCTTCTCAGCAGGGGGGTAGAAGGGCTGAGGAGAGAGGACAGAGAAGTGACATGGACCAATATTTCTCCCTGAATATGAGGACTCAGGACAGGGTGGTTAAGAAAGACGCCCTCCAGAGCCAGCTATAAAGATATTTTTCCACTTCTTTATCTACTTTACTCACAGATAAAGCCTGGAAGTAAGGGCTAAAAGTGCTGTAGAAAGTCAGACTTACAAGGAGGGACTAGCCTTGTACCAGGGGAATTTTTTACTTTTGCATTTACTCTGCAAATTAAAAATGTCTTTTTCCAGCATTTCATAGTGTACAGCCATTGCCTAGTCACCCTTAACTATCACTGCTTACATCAGAGGGGCTTTTTTTCAGATCTCTAACCCTCCTATTACATATCTGTGTTTTGGATTATTCTTCACAGAATTATTACTTTGCCTTTTCCCAGACAGAATCTCATTCTGTTTCCTGCTCATATTTCTGACCCCTGGTTCCATTAGCCTTATTTCTCTGTCTTCACTTGGTTTACAGTTCTTTCCAGCACATTGTCATGTGCAGATCTAGTTAATGTACTTGGTTACACCTCCTTCCAGACCATTAATAAAAGTATTAAATAATGTTGCTGCTAGTAAAAATCCATGAAGCACCCTGCTGTTCACCTCCATATCCTCAAGACCATGGCGATCCATCATGAGCACCATTTATCATGGCCAAACACACTTTGCAAGCTAAAGCTGTTCTGTTTGAATTGTGTTGCTAGCTCTGTGTGAGGAAAAAAGGGAAGAAATGTCAAGTGTTAGTGGTGGAAGGAGGTGGAACAAGGGCTGCTGGTGTCACTCAAAGTCACTCCTTTATCAAGGAATCCAAACTGACCAAGGGAGAGAAATGTGATCCCTCTCTGCATCCTGCCGTGTCCTGTAGCAGAGGTTTGCCTGATGCACTGGTCTGGCAGTGCCAGAGACCACATACTTGAGGGAGGAGCTATATATTATCCCAAAAGTTGCTCCACCAGCCAGTGCACAACAGGAATAGCAGTCATTGGCAGAGGGGAGATACTCTTTGTTCCCACATAACTATTTCCGGTAAGAAATAATCCCCTATCCAGACATGAACTAAAACAAGGAGAATTTCAGAGCCTCTCTGTTTGCTGCTAGGATTTGTGACCAGCTGGTAAAGCTGAGTATCAAAAAATCCTGGGCTGGAACAGGCAATTAACTGAAGGCTTCTGTCATTTCTGGAAGGAAACACCGAGAAGGTTGGAAGGAAGGCAGGAGAGGTTCTTTCCATCCAAACTTCCTCCTTAGGAAAGCAACCTATTCCCTGTGTGCTTGTCTAGACGTGTGGCATGTAAAGGAATGTAGGTGTTGCCATACCAAATTGAAGACCTGAGGTCCAAGAAGCTCAAAATCCTGCCTCAGAGATTGGCCAGCTTCATGTACCTCTGGGATGGAGTGATGCTCTCCTGAGGCACACAGAGCTGGCCCCAGTCCTGGGAGCTGCCCCAGTCCTCCTTGCAGGGATTCAAGAGGCTTCAAAAAGCAAAGACTGTTTTAATCCCTGAAGCATGAGGTGTAGTAGTTTTTCAAACTGTTTGATGCAGCTGCAAGAGCTCTGAATTCACTGACTGAATCACAGAAATACCCCAACCTCATGTGTAGAATAACAAGCCCCCAGATGCCCTGACAAATCCAGTGGGAACAATGAGGGTAAAGCAAGCGAGAAAATCCCATCCAATGACAACACGTGTTGAATAGGATAGCTGCTCTGGCCTGATCAGTTAGTTAACATCTTGACTCCTGCAGAACAGTTTCTAATAGAAGAAACTTTTCTGTTTCTCAAGTGAAATCTTGCTTAACTAAGAAATAGGCCCAAAAAAATCTTTTTTCATTGAATGCAGTAGAAAAAAAAGAAAAGAAAGCATCTGTTTTGTTTTGAAATCCCCAAACCTGCTCCTGTAGCAATATCTGTGTCCCCAGGCCCCATTTTACTCAAGAAATCATTTAACAAATGCAAGTGAAATAAAGAAGTGTATTAGGTAATGAAATTAGGTAATGGAATGTCACTTTGTCTGGACAACAGGTAGCAAAAAGTATTTAAAGAGAATACCAAGTAAAATTATAGCCGAGTGTACACACATTTTTAGCTCTTAAGTTGAATACATTGATGAATTTTGAAGGAATTGGCCCAGCAGCTTACCAAAGCACTGGGAATTCAGTTTTGAACAGTTATGGGAAATAGAAGTCATAGGACATTCATAGGTGGAAATAGGAGGGAAAAATATTGTAGTTATTGTGTGTTTTTAATTCAAAATAGTAGTTTGAACAACTTCTAATTCATTGCTCAGATATTGTAATTATGGTTATAATAAACAAGTCTGAACAGAAAATCAAAGGAGAAGGATAGGAAACAGTGCCTAAAGTTGAAAAGGGGATAATAAAAATATCAGCTATAAAGAATATAATTTCAGACAGAGAACAAGAGCATTTCTTCAGAATTGCTGAGTATGGAGCTACAGAGACTAAAGTAAGTATAATGAATTTTAGCACAACAATTTCAAAGAAATAGATAATTTATCACTAAATTTCCTGTTGTGGGTCAGACTCTTCAATTCACACATGCACTGCTTGAACCAGTCCTTATTTCTTTCACATTATCAGGCCATCTGTCTGCTTGCAGATCCTGTGCTGTGATAACATCAGGTCTCAGGGACTGGTGTGCCACACTACTCACACTTCACTAGAAAACCTTATCCCACATATGCATGAAGTGGCACTCATCCTCTGGAGTCTGCATGGAGCTTTTGTGCACCCCAGAACAGTGCCTCTGATGGCTCAGTGCTTTCAGATTGGGCATGATGGCTTAATAATAAAATAATAAGTTTTTATCTTTAAACATTTCCTTTGCTCACAGTGCTGAGCAACAATTAAAATTACAAAAAAAAAAGTAAATTGTTTCTTTCATAATTGTAGGTATTGAAACTGCCTGCGAGAGAAAAGTGTTAAGTCTGATGTGCTGCCTGAATTCCAGAGACTCCTTCACCTGCCTGACAACTGCTTCCAATTGCCTGATGATTAAACAAGCCACTCAGCCCACCCTGGGATGCTGAAACACCGAGTGCCAAGAGCAGAGAGAAACATTTTGTCTTGTTTTTGCATAATACGAGGCTGTGGCTACGGTTTGCTGGTGCTGCTATCGACGATGGGCACAACAACAGCTCTTGAGGAGTGAAACTGCTGTGGAATTTAGATGCAAAAGTATTTGTTTGCATTAGGACAGACACCAGGGCTGGGCAGGCAGGGCAAAATGAGTAAGCGCTTCCTGTGTTTTCTGGTGTTTTTCTCTGTTAAAACAGGCCAGTACACAGGTGTGACAAACAACAGTGTTTTAACCACTGGCAAAAGGAAGCATTTCCCACTGCCCATCTGCCAGGGATATGGTTTTCTTCCGTGCAAAATTGTTTGCAGAATTTGAATGTTTTGTGCAGGGAATCATGGAGGAGTCCACTTCTTAATTCAGGACATGCAAAGTGAGATACATATGTGTGTGAAAAGGCCTGAGCAGTTGTGTGAAGAGGAGAGAAGGTAAAATAGCATTTCTTAGAGCCAGAAGAAAATCACTGCTGTCCTTCAGCAAGGAAGCAGGGAAGCTAGAGACACCCTAACCATCCAAAACAAAAAGGTTGTTCAGACAGACAGGTTGTGTCCTCTTCAATCAACAGCCCAACAAGAGGAAATTGGATTTCTACAACCAGAAAGCTGCCTGGACCTCTTCTCACTGTTAGGAAATGTAAGGAAGGGTGTGAACACACAATCTAACACAGAATTTCCCATTCTTTTCTTTATTCCTGACTCCTTTTGGCAAAAGGCAGGGTTAAAATTATAAATTGAGACACACTAAAATGTTACACTCTCTAGAGCAGCTGCAGCTGCCTTGCACTGGTGTGCATACAAATTCTCATTTGCACAACTCACATTAAATTCACTGTGATTGCTCAGGAAAATCTATTAACAATGCATAAGATGCAAGATCTGGCTGCCGTGTAGGGTGTTTGCTCCAGCATGTTCCAGTAAGAGTTACACAAGGTTATTTACAAATACACATTATAATTTCTAATCTTAAGATATACTGCCTTTGAAGTTTCAGAAGCTGCACAGGACCAGATCCAGAATTACGTGGGCACCTAACTCCCATTTAGATCCCAATTGATATAACTGGAGCTCAATGTCTGGGTGCTACTAAGGTATGAACCTTAACAGTAGTATTATAAATTTCATAGTAACAAATCATAGAATTACAGAGTCAGAGAGTCATTAGAGATGAGGGAAAAGCCCTCTAAGATCATCAAGTCCAACCATTAACCCAGCCCCGTCAATCCATACCTAAACCATGTCCCCAGGTACCACATTTATTTAAACTTTTTGATACCTCCAGGGATGGTGACTCAAACAGTTCCCTGGACAGCCTGTGCCAGTGTCTAACCACGCTTTCCATGAGCACATTTTTCCTAATATGCAATTTAAACCTCTTCTGGTGCAACATGAAGCCATTTCTCTTGGCTTGTTTATTTATTGCTTGTTACCTGGAAGGAGAGCTCGACCTCACTGGTTGCATCCCTCAGTTAGGGAATTGTAGAGACAGATAAATTCATCCCTGAGCCTCTTTTTCTCTAGGCTGAGCCCCTCCCAGCTCCCTCAGCTGTTCCTTGTGCTCCAGACACACCACCAGCTCCATTGCCCTTTTCTGGACATGCTGGGAGTGTAAACGTCATCTCACTGCAGTGCAACCTTTACCCCCAGTCACCTTAGATCCTTTTTTCAGACAGTGGAGAGAAGCCGGCAATGCTCAATTTACCTCATCCTAAAGCAGATACCTACACTAGGTAGAAAATTCCATCCAAAACTGATAGCTTTATTTCAGAATATGCAGGCAGCTTGGGATCACCAGCTCAGCTGTGCCCACCTGGGCACAGCCTCAACCTAACATTTCCAGTTTCATATCAACCCAGGACAGAAAAGCTGGTTTGGGGGGAACAACAATATCTTTAAATAGCTCCAAAAACAAACATGACACAAAAGGCTCCCAGAGTTATGTTTGTGTAAATGCAAGCATATGTTTCTGCATTTGTTTCCATATTAATGTTATTTCAGTATCTATTTCATTACTAGCATTCGAAAGGACTTAACGATACACCGTTAATGCACATTACAGTCCTCCCACATGAATTGTTCTCGAACACAGTGATAATGTTCTTCCAGCACCATATGCATCAGAAATATTTATTCATTTGTCTTCATGGGAATATAAGGCAAAGCCTATTAAATCAATAGCTATGCAGAGAGTTTTGTTTTTCCATTAAGTCTCCAAAATAAAACTGACAGACTGATTAAACGGATCACATCTCGCAGTTTCGAAAGTCTGCTTTATGAGCTTGTCCATGATATTTATCAAAAAGCTGAGCCAGAGGAAAACATTGATCAAACTCTTTTAGAGAATAATAGTCAGACCCTTCTGTGGTGTAAAAGGGAATAATTCAGTATCTCTATCTCAGTTTATATTGGCTGAATGTCTAGCCCATTGGCTTTACACCAACAGCTATTTTTAAAAAAAACTGTGTATCAGAAACCACGTATTTTCACTTTACTATTCACATCATAGTAAAAGATTTAGACAGCAAGTTCTTTGAGGCAAAGGTTTCCCCAGCTGTCTACCACAGGCTGTGTGAACATGTAACATCCATACACTGGAGGAGAAGGAGGTTTTCCCACCCCCACAAGGGTCATTCTTGCTGAAGAGCCCCTGCACCTGTTTTCCATTGTGCTCTCAGTGCGATGTGCTCATTGCTGACTGTAAAAACACAACTTGGGGCTCCTCAGAGCGAAACTCTGCATCAGAGCTCTGGCCAGGGAAGAATTTCCCAGAGGTCACAATGACGGGGCTTTTTTCTCTTCCTTTGCAGTAAGTGGCATGGTCTGCTTCAAGGATCACCTGAGATTTTGCTGATCTCACCAGCTCAAATGCACCTGCATTCACCCAGCTGCTGTTCCCACCACTCCTGGCCCAGATCACAGGGCATTTCCCCAAAGCCTAAAATATAGACCAAAACCCACAAACGCAATGCAACAACAGGAAGAAAATAAGAGACGCAAGGAGCCTAACAGGTAAGAACTCTTTTTTTCAGTCATGCTTACTTTCATGACATTTCATCAAACAGGATATCTATGTCCCTGAGAAGCCTGTTATCTATAAAATCATAATCATAAAACCAAAAAAATGGTTTGGGTCGGAAAAGACCTTAAAGATCAGCAGTTCTAATCCCCTTGCTGTTGGCAGGGACACTTTCCACTAGACCAGGGCGTACTGGAAGTGCTGGCTGGGACCGGGCAGATAGATCACAGGTGAGGGCAGCAGCCAAGGTGAGATAAGACTCTTGTCACCTTGACTGGACATTGAATTTCAGAATGAGTGTAGTCTCATGCACAAAACCAAATCAATTACTGCCTCAAAAGAGCCCTGTGAGTAGTTTTACATAAACTGGTGCTTATTCTCTTATCTCAGCACAATAGGATACATCCAGCACAATAATTCGGAAGACAGATTTCCCTTGTAAACATTTTCTGCACTTGTGTATATTTTTTCCCTGTGGGATCATTAGCAACAGAGCAGTAAATCTACAAGATCTATTCCCCATATGTGCACAAGTCTCTGTAGTTTGCCAGGTTACAAGAAATATAATTAGGGCTCCTTTACCTGACAGATTAATGAGTTGAACAGCAAAGGCCAGATAGCAGTAAATTAAACACCTAAACACAGTGATCTCTACGTGTAATAGAATGGTGAAATAGCGCATCTTTTGTAATGGCCTTGGCCATTTCAACACATAAATTCCTTATAACATATCAGTTTTATGGTACTTTTTTATTGTACATTGGTATAAATATTTATACTTTTAGCCTGCCTTGCCAGTAAATATTTAGCATTTTGTTCTAAATGGTGACAGCCTTGGGTTCATCCACACAAACTGCTGCATGGATTTGTCACGTGAATGCACTTAATGAGCCACTGAGAATGTGCATTTGGCAATAATCACCTTTTAGAAGAACTAACAAATGCTCAACAAGCTGCTTGTTAAAGACAGAGCTTCCGATGTGAGAACACAGACGTCTGTCCGTCCGAGGCTAGCCTGTGTGATTAGATCTGATTAACACGCGCTTCGGGAGGAAAGAATAAAGGACAATGAAGAAACACATCTCTGCTAAAGTGTTTCATCCTGTTTCAACATGAAGTAGCAGGATTATGTGATTTAGGAGGAAAATTAAATAATAAAAGCCTTGAACAAGTAATTTTCTACTTACAATGAGGTTTTTGCCTATTGATGCCATTAGCAAAACTTAACTATTTTATTTGGGATTAGATACAAAATTCTTGTTGTCTGTTGGTTAGGAAGTTAGGAAGAAAAAATGGTTATGGTTTAATTTTCATTATAATGATGCCAAAAGAACCAAGTTAGAGCAGGAGGTGAAAAACTGAGTTAGAAAACACGTTGTTTCTCACATCTCTTAACATTCCCCAATATCTTACCATTTAGGTATAAAATGAAATGCAACAATCTGACTCAGAGGATGATCAACAGCAAAGCTGCATGGTATGGCAATAATAATAATAATAATAATAATAATAATAATATATATTTTTAAAAGACTTGCATGTAGCACTCAGCTTTTCAGTCCTCGTCTTTCAGACCAACCCAAAGAGACCCCAGTGCGGTCACACTCTGTGAGGGCAAGCCCTCCACAAACACATACTCCAGCAACTTATTTGCTACCTCGATTTCCTCAGGGTGGGATTCATCTCACCTAATTAGCCATCCCTTGCCAGCAGTCTGTGCAGACCCCTGTCTGCAGGCTCCCCCCCAGCCATAGGAGAGCTGAGTACCTCCGGAGAGCAATTTGTTCTGCCCGAAGACGGAATGAATGCCCTCAAGAAGGTGCCTCCATCTCCCCAGGGTCGTTAGTGGAAGGTTGAGTGATGGTTTTAGACCAAACACCTTGGCTTTAGACAGCTTAGGTTAGGTGAGAGAAACCCTACCCTGCACGTGGGAGCTGATCCTGCTTCCCTGTGCAGCCACATTGTTCTGCTCAACAAAAGAGTCTTTCTTTGGGGTGAGGCTCAGAATGGATGCCCCACTGAAGGGAGGCCAGGAGCACTTCCAATGGAAATTGTTTACAGGAAAGAGACCTTTTCCAGATTTCTCACGGCAAAAAAGTTCCCTTCAAACTTCTCCAAAAAAACCCCCCAAACTCAAGGTCAGCATTTAATTTCCCATCCACTCAGAGCCAGGTACATCAGAGGCCTGAAGCCCCAAGGGCTCCATGAGAAAAAAAGTGAATTGATGCTCCTCCACATACAAAGTTTGTGGTTTACTGAGGTTTTCATGCATGTGGTGACAGTGTGTGTTGAGTACAGCAAAGCAGTTCTTCCAACCCTGCTGATACTATTACCACAGATCACAGAATTAAAATACATCAATTCTAGTAAAAAGCATGAGAGTTGCACTTGTGTCACCTCAGCATGGTATGAGCTAGCATGGAACAGAATCACCAAATGATTTGGGTTGGAAGAAACCTTTTAAAAGGTTATCTTGTCCAACTTCCCTGCCCTGGGCAGGGACGTCTTCCACTAGATCAGGTGGTTCAGAGCCCCATCCAACCTGGCCTGGACCACTTCCAGGAACGGGGCATCCACAACTTCTCTTGGCAACTCTTAACACCATAATTGCAAAATAATTTCTTCCTTATATCTTGTCTGAATCAACTCTCTTTCAGTTTGGAACCATTATTCCTTGTTTTATTTCTACAGGCCCTGCTAAAATATCTGTTTCCATCTTCCTTATAAGCCCTTCAAGTAATGAAAGGCTGCAATAAGGTCTTCTCAGACTCTTCTGTTTCCCAAGTCGAACAACCTCAATCCTCTCAGACTGTTCTCACAGGAGAGGTGTTCAATTCCTCTGATCATTTTCTTGGCCCTTGTCTTGGTCAGCTCCAACAGGACAATGTGCTTCCTTGTGCACTCCAGAGCTGGATGCAGCACTGCAGGTGGGGGAGGCTCACCAGAGCAGAGCAGAGGAACAGAATCCCCTCCCTGGACCTGTTGCCCGCCTACTTTGGGTGCAGCCTAGGATACAATTGGCTTTCTGGGCTGTGCAACATGCGCTGCCAACTCACATCACATCATGTCGTATCATATCAATCTTATATCATATCATTTCATATCATATCATCATATACCATATCATATCTCATATATCCATATATATATATCATATCACCTTGTGTTATCAGCATAAAACCTCTTTAGCCCATTCTAAATCCAGATTACCTTTAGCATAGCAGGCAGAGAATGTCACCCCAACATCTAAAGTGACTGAAATAAAACCCCAAACCAGTCGAGATAAAAATACAGTTCAGCAGTACAAGGTCACATTAGGAATAGTTTTCCATAGTTTTTATATCTGAATCTCCATCCAGACTTAATTCAATGTAGAAGCTGCCTTTCCTCTTATGGACATCAATTTTGGCCACTTTCTGCCCCCATGATGGGTACCCCTCTGCAGGAAAAAGAAACTTGATTTGCAAAGCTTATGAGGCTCCTTTGAAAGTGGCAATGGAGAGGGACATTTAAAGCCCATGTAATAAATTTTGTGTGTTTTTTTTTGCCATTTGGGGCGTGAACTTCAGAGGACTGTCCCTGCCATGCATTTGGAGCCCATGAAGCGCTGCAGAAATGCTTTGCAGGCATGCTAGGGTGTGGGAAGTGGATGGCTCAGAGCTGAATCCTCTCCAGTTCAGGGATGGATATGCCTCCACTCTCCACACAGCCTCCTGGGTGTTTGCAGCACCCTTTCAGCCACAACTGGTACTTAGCTGAAATTCAGAATTCTGCTTCTGGAGGTGTTTAGATGCCTGTTGAAGTTGTCTAGTACAGAAAACACCTGTCTCTCCCTTTGATGCCACTGGGGTTACGTCCCCACCTCCACTAACACTGGGTTCTGAGGGCAGCCCGAGGGAAGTGGGTTCCTGTTCCCGCTGCTGTGGGAAGTTCACTAACCACGAGCTGAACCATCTGCTGGAGACCTCCCAGAGCCAGCAACCACCACACCACAGGCCAGAAGCTGTAAATGGGAGGTGAAAGGGGCCCCAAAGCCCTGGGAAGTGGGGAGAGAAGAGAAAAGCAAAACTGAAAGACAAACCCATTGTATATGTGAGCGTTGGGGGTGGGTATCTGTTAGCAAGCATGTCTCCTGAGGAGCCCCTCAGGCAGGCAGTGCTGGTGGGATGGGGGCACCCTGAAGCCCAGGGGTGCTCCTGGGGCTGTGGCAATGCCGTGCCCCGATGTGCCTCCCCAGGGGAGTGGCAGGATGCATCCGGAGGGATTCAGAGACTCCATGCCACATCTCAGGGTGCCCCCTCAGAGTCAGCACAGCAGCTTGCACTGCGTGATCTGCTGCTAATTGGCACCAGCAATGTTTTCTGAGTGAAGTGCTTGGAAAAGGATTAGACTGCCCTGAGGAAAGAGCAGTGCGGGCGCCAAGAGGACAGCACTGCTGCACCACATCCCTCACCTGCACCCACGCCCTGCAGAATCTGCAACAAGCATCCTCTGGCACAAAGTTCATGGGACTCTCCCCGCAGACAAACAGGGGTGGTTTTTATTGCCATGACTGATGTATATAAGGCTGGCTTTAAAAACAGCCTCTTTATCCAGCTGCTAAAAGAGCAAAGGGTGACCACCAGCATTTTAACAATCCTACAAAACCAGGTGTAGATGGAGTGGGATTTATTCACCATTTTGCTGAGTTTTTGTGAAATGAAAACAATCAATCCCCAGACAGAGGTGCAAAGGCTGGCCGCGCCAGCAGCTCCTGGAGGAGATCAGCCCTGCAAACCCGCGAGCAGCTCAGGTTGTGCTTTTCTCCCCTTTGATGCCGGGATGTTCGCAGGTGCTGGCGGCGGGGGCAGGCCGTGTGAGACCGAAGGGCCGTGTTTTGGCGCGGGCCGCGTGGGCGAGCGGCGGCGCCCGCGGGTTTCGGTTCGTGTGGGCCCGGCCGGCGCCGGGGCTGGGCGGGAGCGGGAGCGGGAGCGGGGGCGGCGCGGAGTGCCGCGGTGTGACAGACGGCGTGGGCCCGCGCCGCTCTGCTGAGGGGACATCGTCCGCCGGCCGCTCCCGTAAGTGCTGCTGCTGTCAGAGGGAACCGTTCCGTAACGCCAAGGAAAAAGTAAATTATAATATTTCGCGTTGTCTGCTGAGCCTTCGGGCTGGTGCCCAGGTGCTCCCCCAGCCCAGACCGTGTTGCTGCAGAGGCAGAATGTTCCCCAGCCGTAAAGGTGACCAGAATGTGCAGTTGTTCCTCCCCAAGCCATAAGCTTGTGTTTGGAAACAAGCAGCGCTTTGTTATATCATCTCAGTTTCTAACATCAGACAGCTTTAAAGCAAATNCTCTTGGCAACTCTTAACACCATAATTGCAAAATAATTTCTTCCTTATATCTTGTCTGAATCAACTCTCTTTCAGTTTGGAACCATTATTCCTTGTTTTATTTCTACAGGCCCTGCTAAAATATCTGTTTCCATCTTCCTTATAAGCCCTTCAAGTAATGAAAGGCTGCAATAAGGTCTTCTCAGACTCTTCTGTTTCCCAAGTCGAACAACCTCAATCCTCTCAGACTGTTCTCACAGGAGAGGTGTTCAATTCCTCTGATCATTTTCTTGGCCCTTGTCTTGGTCAGCTCCAACAGGACAATGTGCTTCCTTGTGCACTCCAGAGCTGGATGCAGCACTGCAGGTGGGGGAGGCTCACCAGAGCAGAGCAGAGGAACAGAATCCCCTCCCTGGACCTGTTGCCCGCCTACTTTGGGTGCAGCCTAGGATACAATTGGCTTTCTGGGCTGTGCAACATGCGCTGCCAACTCACATCACATCATGTCGTATCATATCAATCTTATATCATATCATTTCATATCATATCATCATATACCATATCATATCTCATATATCCATATATATATATCATATCACCTTGTGTTATCAGCATAAAACCTCTTTAGCCCATTCTAAATCCAGATTACCTTTAGCATAGCAGGCAGAGAATGTCACCCCAACATCTAAAGTGACTGAAATAAAACCCCAAACCAGTCGAGATAAAAATACAGTTCAGCAGTACAAGGTCACATTAGGAATAGTTTTCCATAGTTTTTATATCTGAATCTCCATCCAGACTTAATTCAATGTAGAAGCTGCCTTTCCTCTTATGGACATCAATTTTGGCCACTTTCTGCCCCCATGATGGGTACCCCTCTGCAGGAAAAAGAAACTTGATTTGCAAAGCTTATGAGGCTCCTTTGAAAGTGGCAATGGAGAGGGACATTTAAAGCCCATGTAATAAATTTTGTGTGTTTTTTTTTGCCATTTGGGGCGTGAACTTCAGAGGACTGTCCCTGCCATGCATTTGGAGCCCATGAAGCGCTGCAGAAATGCTTTGCAGGCATGCTAGGGTGTGGGAAGTGGATGGCTCAGAGCTGAATCCTCTCCAGTTCAGGGATGGATATGCCTCCACTCTCCACACAGCCTCCTGGGTGTTTGCAGCACCCTTTCAGCCACAACTGGTACTTAGCTGAAATTCAGAATTCTGCTTCTGGAGGTGTTTAGATGCCTGTTGAAGTTGTCTAGTACAGAAAACACCTGTCTCTCCCTTTGATGCCACTGGGGTTACGTCCCCACCTCCACTAACACTGGGTTCTGAGGGCAGCCCGAGGGAAGTGGGTTCCTGTTCCCGCTGCTGTGGGAAGTTCACTAACCACGAGCTGAACCATCTGCTGGAGACCTCCCAGAGCCAGCAACCACCACACCACAGGCCAGAAGCTGTAAATGGGAGGTGAAAGGGGCCCCAAAGCCCTGGGAAGTGGGGAGAGAAGAGAAAAGCAAAACTGAAAGACAAACCCATTGTATATGTGAGCGTTGGGGGTGGGTATCTGTTAGCAAGCATGTCTCCTGAGGAGCCCCTCAGGCAGGCAGTGCTGGTGGGATGGGGGCACCCTGAAGCCCAGGGGTGCTCCTGGGGCTGTGGCAATGCCGTGCCCCGATGTGCCTCCCCAGGGGAGTGGCAGGATGCATCCGGAGGGATTCAGAGACTCCATGCCACATCTCAGGGTGCCCCCTCAGAGTCAGCACAGCAGCTTGCACTGCGTGATCTGCTGCTAATTGGCACCAGCAATGTTTTCTGAGTGAAGTGCTTGGAAAAGGATTAGACTGCCCTGAGGAAAGAGCAGTGCGGGCGCCAAGAGGACAGCACTGCTGCACCACATCCCTCACCTGCACCCACGCCCTGCAGAATCTGCAACAAGCATCCTCTGGCACAAAGTTCATGGGACTCTCCCCGCAGACAAACAGGGGTGGTTTTTATTGCCATGACTGATGTATATAAGGCTGGCTTTAAAAACAGCCTCTTTATCCAGCTGCTAAAAGAGCAAAGGGTGACCACCAGCATTTTAACAATCCTACAAAACCAGGTGTAGATGGAGTGGGATTTATTCACCATTTTGCTGAGTTTTTGTGAAATGAAAACAATCAATCCCCAGACAGAGGTGCAAAGGCTGGCCGCGCCAGCAGCTCCTGGAGGAGATCAGCCCTGCAAACCCGCGAGCAGCTCAGGTTGTGCTTTTCTCCCCTTTGATGCCGGGATGTTCGCAGGTGCTGGCGGCGGGGGCAGGCCGTGTGAGACCGAAGGGCCGTGTTTTGGCGCGGGCCGCGTGGGCGAGCGGCGGCGCCCGCGGGTTTCGGTTCGTGTGGGCCCGGCCGGCGCCGGGGCTGGGCGGGAGCGGGAGCGGGAGCGGGGGCGGCGCGGAGTGCCGCGGTGTGACAGACGGCGTGGGCCCGCGCCGCTCTGCTGAGGGGACATCGTCCGCCGGCCGCTCCCGTAAGTGCTGCTGCTGTCAGAGGGAACCGTTCCGTAACGCCAAGGAAAAAGTAAATTATAATATTTCGCGTTGTCTGCTGAGCCTTCGGGCTGGTGCCCAGGTGCTCCCCCAGCCCAGACCGTGTTGCTGCAGAGGCAGAATGTTCCCCAGCCGTAAAGGTGACCAGAATGTGCAGTTGTTCCTCCCCAAGCCATAAGCTTGTGTTTGGAAACAAGCAGCGCTTTGTTATATCATCTCAGTTTCTAACATCAGACAGCTTTAAAGCAAATTAGTGTGCTTTTTTTTTTTTCTTTTCTTTTCTTTTTTAAATGAAAAAAAAAATCAAACAAATCACCCCATCCTCATTTCCATGAATGTGAAGAAGAATATCTTTTCCCCACTTTTGCCTGCTGTCATTTTCATACAAATGTCAAAGCCAAGAGGGTTCCTTGGACATGCATTAGCACAACTGATGGGTGAAGTTAATCTCCTGGGCCTGAGGGCATTAAAACCCCTGCTGGCTCTGCTGAGCAAGGAGAAAGGGGGGGAATCTTTAGTTTCAAAGTGTGCCCAGCTGTTGGGATGGGACTGAGATGAATAAGGAGGGGGCAACACCTCTGAGATGCATGTGGGCATAGTAAGATTTCAGGGATGGCTTATTCCTGACAAACCCTCCCAATGCTGGCCCTTTTATTCACCATGAATTAACTGGGAAACCAAGTTAATTCATAGGAGATAATGCAGACCACTGAAAACCTGAGCACTGAAATATGCCTCATTAATCAGCCTATCTGTGTCTCTGTATGATCTACATGATAGGGATGAATATTAACTTCCTTTGAAGAAAATAAAGCAAAGCAGCCACATGTTTTACCTGGCAAACATATGCAAGGGTGATTCATTCCAAGAACGCTCTGAAAAATCCCCACCTCACTTTTACCTCTAGGAAATTCCCTTTTCATGGGAATGAAAATCGCAGCTCCCACACCCACAGATCGCAGGGCTTTGGCACTTCGAAAGGCAAGAGATGCTTCACTACAGCCTTGCTCATTGACATCGCTCTGCAATGAGCAAAGGATCAGCAATGCTTTCCCCTAACTAGATCACATATATTTTTTTTTAACCAGCACATTTTTATGGTGGGTTTAAGCAGCTTCCTATGCTCCTGTTGTTGCTTTTCATTTTTTTCATGATTTTGGGTGAAACCCCTGCAAGGGAATGAAAAAAAATAAAAAGAGAGAAAGAATAAATAAATAATGAAGAAAATGTTTCTCTTTCCCTCTCAATGTCAGGAATGTATGGAAAGCTTTAGGCTGCAGCAGTATTTTGACACTGCGCACAGTATTGCTCCCCTCCCCTATTCCTTTGAGGTTCATCTTTCAGACCACAGCTCTGTTCCGCTGCCAACTCGTTGGAAGTGTTTAGTGACTGGAGAACTGTTGCCTGCTCTCTTCAGAACTTCACACTTCATTTTTCCAGATCCCTGCGAGCAGCAGCAAATATTTCACCAGCCTGGTTTGCTGGCTACCACCATAAATCAGACTTAGGACCCAAAAAAATATCCAGGCCTGTCAAGGCATTAAGCTTTTATTTTCAGGCTGGATCCAGTGGTAAATGAGGGCTTGTATTTTCATTTAAAACTGTAAAGGGATTTTAAGGATTGTCGTTGGACAATGGCCAGATTCAAAAGATACAATGCAGAGTGTAACTGGTTAGAGGAGATTTGAAAAAGTCTTAAGTATGAAAAATGGCTTTTCTTAAAGGTTTTTCAATGAAATGTGAAGCTGGACTAGAATTTCATAAAGGCTTTGGCACAGGCTGTTTATGAGGAAATCAATTGGGAAAGGGAAGAGGATGATGCTCCTGAGCATTTGGGCAGGTATTTGTCCCAGCCTGCCCTTTCAGATTCACCAGGACAAGAGCTGATGCAGAGATGACAGGAAAAAAGAGCTAGGAAAAATGTGTCTAATGCTTATTGCCTTGATATGAATCACTTAAAAAATTAGAAATAAAATAGGAACCTGTATAATACTGAGGATTCGGGGATGTTTGCAAGGCAAAGATGCTCAGAAAATTTGCCCTTCCCTGCCCAGGCTGGAATTAGATTGCAGTAGGGTTTTCATAACATCTCGCACAACCCCAGTCCCTCAGTCTGCTCTTCATTACCCTAAAGAAGCAATGAATAGGAACGAGGTGGGGAGCCGAGCAGCGGGGCTGGACTGCCAGCATTGTCACGGCCCTGCTCCGCGGCCTCACACCGCTGCGGTTCAGCGAGCTGGGAGCTGTGTACAAACTGTCTTCTTTTTGCATGATAATAACGACCAGACTCATTTACACAATTTAGCTTTAAAACATGCTGCAAAGCTCCAGGCAGGGCAAGGTGAACATCAGCAGAAATTACCAACTGAGGCACCAAAAAGAATCCCGTGCCTCAGTTTCTCTCACATCTGAGGAAAAAGAAGAAGAATTGGTTCAGATAAAGTCATGATGAGGGGAAATGTTGCTTTTCCTAAGTGCTCCCATCCCAGACTACCTTCTGACCTGGGGAGAGCAGAAGGCTGCTCCTATCTTTGCTGCATATTCCCAGGATTATCCAAAGCAGGTTGGTTTGTTATTCCTGCCCTGGAGGGAGAATTGTGTCTTTCCCCATGGCAAGGTGTTTTAAGGACAAGCTGGTTGACTCCTGCTTGGTGACACAGCCACACAAAACTGTCACTAACTCAGACTTATTTGGGGGTCTTTTTCCCCCACTGGGCAAGCATCCTTTTCCCAGTCTCAACATTAGCCTACACCATCCCATTTTGCAGTTCCTGAAATACTAACTCTGGCTCTTGGTCACAAATAAACTGAGGATAACACAACAGCTTTTGTATATTGTGCTTCTCTGTTCCCCTTAGTACCTGCAGCATGGCTAAAGATGAGCACTGGCATCCACAAATATCAGCTGCTCAACCCCCAGAAATGCCTCTTCTCTGGGATATGTCAGCATTCTGCCAGTGGTGTGGGCGGGAAAGGTTCAAACATGTAGGGGAGTGACAGTGGCTTAACAAATCACCTCTCTGTCAGCTGAACCTCTCTAACTGTCTGTGCATGTGCCCCTGGGTCACCTTGGAGGGGAATTAATGGGATTTAGTGTGTTAACCTGCATTAATGTGAATTAATTTAGTCAATTAATTCACTGTGGGTTAAGGCTGTATCTCCTCGGCATACAAGCCAGGCCGGATGGAAGCACACTCAGGGATCATTCCCATCCACCAGCCAGCCGTGAATGGGAAGGGTTATGCTGCCAACACTGGATTGCATGTCTGAACCATCCCTCTGCATGATCAGGCTTACAAAGAGATGGGGCCCGAAGAGCAGCTCTACAGAAGCATTTCAGTAACTAAGGAATTGCCATGGGATGCCAGTCCCCAGATACATTTGAAGAGCTGAACCTTGATATATCAGGGTAGGATAAAGCTCTTTTTGTCTGCAAAGATTCATAAAATGAGGGCAAAAACATTGAAGCCATAGGAGAAAAGCCACGATGGAGCTTTTCTTAGCCCTCTTTCTTTCCTTTTTTTCTCAAGGGACTGACTCCCAAGCAGATGGCATGCCTGAGATAAACTACATTATTTAAGGTTTCTTTGCAGAGCAGTCACTGCAGTCACAGGAGATGGTCTTTAGGGTGCTTTTTCTTGTTCTGGCTTGAGGCAAGGGGACCGTGGAGACCCCCCACCTCCCACAGCGAGCCAGGGGCATTCCCAGCCACAGGCATTGCAGCTCCCCCAATAAATACCAAAGCCTCCCAAGATCCCATTGCCTTGTCTCCCATGGCTATGTCTAATCTGAATGGTTTCCTTTTACACTTCCCTGCCAGTGCCCATATTCTGCTCTGCTTATTGCTCGCTACCTGTCTTGAAAAATTTCCCACCTCCTCTGACCTTGCTACCACTGCGTCTTGGGTGTTCTGCATTTGAGGCTGCTTCAGCAGTAGGCTCCGAGTCAATTAATTTTCCAAATCACAGCTAACTCAGCAAGGCATTCATGAGTGGCAAGGTGGGGAGGCCAGCTGTATGCTGGGGAAAAAAAAAAGTTTAGTTTCCCAATTTAGCCTGGTGTGTAGCAGGGGTGGCCAGGAACTGGTGCTGGCTGCAAAGCGGGATAATTTTCCAGGTATGTCAAGAGCACAGGCACCACTCTCAGAGTAAAACAGAAACAAAAGCACCAGCCTTTTCCCCCATGGCAGGATCAGACCCCCAGCAAAATCACTTCCTATACTGCAAGCTGACATAAGACTCCACACTTCCAGGCAAATAAACACCTCTTCATTTCAGTGGCTATCTGACACGGCTGGAACAGAGGGCAGGGAAAAGCTTATGGCTCCTTTATATTTTTAATAGCTATGAACACACTGCTGGTGCTTAAGAAATGTGCTTATTAATAAGTGATGAGCGTTAAAGGGCAGCTTGGTGCTTAAGGTTAGAGAACAGCTCCAGCCTTGCCTCTGCTGCAGCCTCCTGGGGCAATCCAGGGGCAAGTCTCTTTGTATAAACAACTCTCCACAGGGTGGGCTGTGGGAGAGCTCCGACTGAGTCATCTTTGCTATCCAAGTGCATTCCTTGGCCTCCCAACACCCTGGGAGCAGGTGGCTCCTTGCAACAGAGGGCATGGGGACATGGTCTCCGACATGCTGTCAGTACTTGGGGGTAACAAGTGCACACACAGGTAAAGAGGCAGAGGAGAAAGATCACACCCTTGTTTGGCCTGCAGCAACATTTTCATGTGCCCACTTTCCCAGATGAGCACTGATGTGCTTGTAGCATGGGTGGTGTATCTGCACTGTTTAGCACGGATCAGACTCACAGTGAAGAAGTGACACCACTGCTGTCATGCTGGGAAGATATGATCTGATTCAAAAAACATGCAAACACTACATTTTCAAAGTCAATGCCTCATCTTCACAGTGTTCAACCTTGTTAACTTTCCTGGAGTCAGTTTGGTCTGACCATGCTGCTGTGTGTTGGTGTTCAAACACTTTCATCCACCTCCATTCCTCTCCCTTCAATAATGTTATTGGTTCTCTCCTCCCTACCTGATGGGCTGCAAAGATAAATACATCACAGATTGGGAATCACACAACACGCTGAGGATAGGTTGCAGCTAAATGCTTTGGAATGATAAAATGAATACTTGGCCACAGGGAAAAAAAAAAAAAAATGACCAGGGCCCATTCTTTGGACAGAAGGTCAACAGGTATGGCTTGGCCATGTCCACCATATTCAGTTTAGCCTCCAAATCACAGTGATCATATCCAAACTGCTCACTGGGAGCAATCCCTCACCTGTCCTACCTCCTGAGTGCTGCCAAGCATTTAATGGGAGAGCCCCAGCCAAAAGCTTGCCCAGGCCTCTCCTGATGATTCTGCCAGGGCAAGTCCCTGCTAATAACAATAATCAATGTGTCCATTGAATTAATTTATTAGTATAAATGTCCCCTTTCAGACTGTCTTTCACTACTGAATTCCTTTTCTTTGTATGACATCTTCATTGTCATCTTTTCATTGCCCATCACTGCTTTGTGCTATGGACATTTGCAAGAAAATGCAACTTTGTGCTCATATGGCATCAATTAATTCTTGTAATCTCCACCTTCTCTCCCAGATGGACCACCTCTTTTCCCTTCTCCCCACCTCCTTCCCTGATCTAAGGAAAGCAAGATTTTCAGTAGAAGATCTGAGTCCTGTGCACAGGTTTGCTCTACCTGACCATGGTGAGGTGGGTATAAAACCAGAAAATTGGAGGACTGCTTTGAGGGAGTGGCAAAAGTCTGTACCACTGTGGCCTGTGGAAGTGGTGAGGAGCTTGCACTCTGCCCTTCTGATTTTGGGAGCCTCAGCACTGAGCCAGTTCACAGCCCAGACCCAGAACAAACCAGATCTTTCCCACCTGCCCCATCTGCATCATTGTCACAGACCCCAGGTGGCTTACACAGGGACAAGACAAATTTTAACCTTATTTGCTCCAATTTTCGACATTGCAAAAAGTGTAAATGAGGATGAGAGCTGGAATTCTGTTCCCTCTTAATTTTCTTTCAAATCGATTTGTTGGTTGAATGTAAATGTATTGAGTTCCTTTCACATGCCTTTGTGCTAGACACTCTGGTATAAATGTTTGATTTGGAAGAATTTCCATTTTACTTCTGAGATAGGGTGGCATTGGTCCGCAGTTTTGTCATAGTAGTAGGAAGCCCTAAGATAGAAGCAGATCTAGAATTGGAAAAAAATCTCATGAAAATGTCTTCCTCTCAGAAACTGTGGTTCAAATAGACTTTCATTTTTTGAAATTCCTCTGACAAGACTTTGACCAAAAAAAGATGCTTTCCTGAAACAAAAGAATTTCTATCAGAAATGCCTCTTTCAGAAGGCAAAATAGAAGAATTTTATGTCATATTACATCTGCTCTTTTCTCAATAATGTATTTAGGTAACTGATTTCCTAATGCCTAATGGTATAAATATAAGACAGCAGAGAGATGAAGTCATTTGATACTGTGGCAAAATAAGACCTATTATAAGTAGATGAAATAGCTTATTTCTTTATTGTCTATCATTTCATTAAAACAAAACAAAACAACCAAACCCCCAAAACGTTAGAAGCAGCTATTAGCACAAACAGCAGAGCTTATCTTATTCCTTAAATCAAACTCTAGCCTTTTGGTGATGTCATACAACAGTTGGACTCTGACATGTAGTATTGGCATTTCCTGCTAAATGGAAATAATAAGACCGTGGGTTTTGCTGAGCACTTCCTCCACACACACATAGACACGTGTTTCTCCTCCTACCTCCCCGCTCTCTGTAATCACTGCCCTGATGAAGTGTGACCAATCCAGAAAAAAAAATACAACGTGGGAT
The DNA here is from genome assembly GCA_013397315.1 of Donacobius atricapilla. Classification (NCBI taxonomy): domain Eukaryota; kingdom Metazoa; phylum Chordata; class Aves; order Passeriformes; family Mimidae; genus Donacobius; species Donacobius atricapilla. The sequence continues at coordinate 757,185 of WBMY01004855.1, read as the reverse complement.
GGTGGGCTCAATGGAAAGTCATAATTTATTTTCTGCCCAGCAAAATCCTTTTTCTTCCTGCTCTTTGATAAGCCACGGTTTGTGTTCTCTTCAGAAGCCTCAACAATGGCAGACTGTGCCTTTTCATCACTCGAGCGCTTTTGCTTTCGGTCGCTCTGCTATAAATAGGAAAGTCTTTGTTCTGGCCCTTTTGGATCACAGGCACGACCCATGCTGGACACTCCAGCCTTTCCATGCTTCCCGGCTTGTTCTCCCGCGAGAAAGCAGACACACAAACAAACAGGCTGCTCTGTTTGGACTTTCTCTGAAGTCACAATTTCTTCCACTAAATGTTTACACATTCCAAAGTCGAGTGACTGGCCTTGCATCTTGGGAACCCAGCGCTGGGGATTTGAGTTGCTTTCAGGAAGATTCGGAGATGTGTATTTAATGGCTTTAGCTAACAAGTTAATTAGCATGCTACTTTTGTTTTTTTCTTGAACTTCTGCTAAAATCAAAACACAAGTACCATTTATTTTGGTGCTAAATGGGAACGTTTTCATAAACTTCAAATTTAGAGCCAGTAGAAGGATCCTGTCTCAACTCATTTTCAAATGAAGATCTTGATCCAAGGCTCTTTACAAAGTTATTTCCCTCTGTTTCAGCAAGTTCAGAGTCAGCTGCTCAGTTTAGGTGTAAACTGTAGAAGAGAGGCCAATCTCTCACTTAGGGTCCCCAGTGTCCTCAAACCTGACCTTGAGGGTCTTTCTCTAGAATTCTAAGTCAACTGTAATAATAATAATGGTACATTCAAACCCTGATATCCCCGAACTGGATGATGTGCTGGGCATGAGCAACAGGCTGAGGGGAGAGGGAGCTCCTGAGAATCCTAATGCCTGGCTGGTCATGACTGGCTTGGCCCAAGATTAAACCACAGAGCAAGAGGCAAACAATCTGCTCTTCACAAGTGTCTTCCCAGCCTGGTCAACCTCTTCAGTTACTCATTTGTGAAGCTTTTCCCTTCCTTGCCTTTATTTCCCTGTCAGTTCAACCTGTTTCAATTCTATTTTTTTTTTTATATAAATGAACTAAATTCTCCAAATTCCTCTGCATTGCTATCAGACATTTTTCTTTTAAAAAACCTTGGCATCATTTCTGAAGTTTCTCTATGTACACTTTCCTATTCTTGTATTTCCGTCATCCAGGTATCATCACTCAATAACCATTCTGAGGCTGTAATGCTTTTCACATGGAAGGAATTGTGTTTTATTGATGGCAAATGTTGTAATGCACTTTCATGTCAAGATGAAAATCTGAAAAAGAAATTTTTTATAGTGTATGCTACATGAAACCTCTACATTGAACCAGGCTGGAGAGAGAATATGTTCCAGTACACATATGCTATGACTATATATAGTAAATTAAACAGTCCTGGCATGCAGGAACAGGCACAAGAACATATCCATGCTGCAAAATTTTTAGCATGGGCACAGTCAAGTAGCACTCTCTGAAGCCAATTTCAGGCACAGATCACATGTTAGCAAAGCCAAGAACACTCTGAATAGGGATTTTGGATGTGGCTCTTCCCTTTTAGAGGCTCAGGGTACTTAGTGTAATGAACTAATGAAAAAAAGTACAAGTGACTTCAGGACCAGACTGTGAACCCAGGCATGGTTTTGTTCATGCAACCACAGTGGTCAAACCTACCATGGACATCTTGGGTATGCCATTTTCTGACCTGCCGCCTGATTTCTGTGATGCAGACTCTGTGGGGGTCACTTCGATGATGGTTTTATTTGCAAAGGGATGGCTGATGAAAATCCTGCACCTCACAGACAGGAGGTTGGAGCAACCTGCTCCTCAGGGAGAAACCTGCTTCCACAGAGGGAACAAATGCTTGGTGTGCAGAGGGAGAGGAAATGGGAAAGTATCCACTGCTAGGTTCTTAGCCCAGGGAGAAATCAGGATAACACTACCAAAAAACTCCAATAAAACAAACAAAAAATCTGCAAGTAAAATAAGACAATTTTTGCTGGCAACTGTGGGAATCAGTGTCTGCAGCATTTGGAGGCTGGAGAAAATGCAAGGTCAGACTGGAGGCAGAACCAGCTGTGAGGGTTCACTGGTTCCCTAAAATCAGAGAGTTATTTCTTCCAGCATCTCCACCAGCACCACCTCAGCTCATTTCTGAGCTCAGAGGGAGGAAAAGCTTTTTCTGGAAGGCACATACGCTGCCCTGGGTGGTGGGGACCTGGGTGTGTGACAGAGCCAGCCCATACAGACACCTGCTTGGCATTCAGGAGCTGACTACACGACACAACTGGGGATGGCAGTGCCTCCAGGTAGTCATTACCTCATGTCCAGTGGGAGTCTTTGCACACCTGGTGGATGTCCTTCCTCCCAGTGCTGATGGACACACACGGCATGGCCAGAGCCCTTGGGTGGATGCCACCTGTACCCCAGCTGTGGCTGTTACTGCTGCCAGCACTTCAATCTTTTTCTGGTGATTTTTTTAGGTTCCCTCACTCTGGGGATGTTGTGGCTGAAATGCAGAAGACTCATCCTCAGATTGTTTTTGTCTCCATTCATACCCTGCTGCCACCTGCCATTGGATGCCCTCCAATTCCACCAACATGAGTGAGAGTTAAAATCCATTAAAATGGAGTGATTTTAGCCCCATGAGAGCAGGAAGGTCCAGACACCTCTTCAGAAAAGCTTGTTGGGTGGGTTCCAATTTTTTTTTTTTTTCTGTAAAGGCAAAATGTTTAGCTACACTTAGGGAAAGTATCCAAGTCCATGGCTCCTTGCCTGAAGGAGCCTTGAAGCTTTTTCAAGGTCAGATTGTCTCCTCAGCTCAGTCAACATGTGTGCAGTGTTGTTAGGGAATTTGCATCCAATTTATGTACCAGAGAAACAAGATTACCACCAATCCCAAACAGGCATGAAATGGCCTTCTCCTTCTTCCTCATTTGATTCTTGGAGCTTTTTTCTGTTTGCCACTAAGAGCAAAACTAGAAAACCCAACTCAAAGCCCAGCAGCTAATGTGTCAGGTCTCAGATGTTGCTCAGTTCTGTCAGTCACTGAGACCAATTCGAAGTTTTTCACTATTAACAGTGAGATTAGCTTCTGTGCCAGTGCATGGAGCTGACAATTTTTTGTTCAAAAATATAATGCTCTTGCTAAATCTGTGTACAACTGTCAATTTAAAGAACTGAAAATTTCAGACTTCCACACCCAGAACTATTTTCCAGCCACTAGACATATGAAATCTGCTGGCAAAGTGGCTCCAGGGACACAGATTTTTGCACCTCTTCATGATCCAGGTCTCAGGGCAGATGCTTCTGAGCTTCCTTTGCAAGGCAGGAAGGAGAGATATCTTTTTAGGGTATCTCATCCTAAAGTGGGCAACTCAACTGTTTCAGATCAAAGCAATGTTTTCCCTCTGTTGATCCTCAAGGGAGCAAACATAGGGTAACTATCCCAGATGTGGAAGTCTGGTTTAGGTGAGATAACCCCTATGCTGCTTCTTTGGGCTCCAGCACTGTTCCATTCGCAGCAGTTCTTCCCAAATTGCTCATGGCCACCTTGAGCTGGGGTTTGGGTGGGATGGCTGATACATATAAGCATTAATTAGTCAGATCCTAAGAAGATTCACACCTGGCAAAACCAAAATGAAAATGGACTCCTGCCTCTTTCCAAGAGAATATCACTGTTGGTACACCTGATCTCTTTCCACTTCATTTTCTTCCAGGCTTCATAACTCTCACTCTCCTTTTTGCCACTCAGCATCAGGTGTGAATGTTCTCATTTTCTCAGCAGGAAGGGGAAAATCAGATTTATACAAGCTCAGCTTTGCTAAGGCAAATGACCTCTGAGTTAGGAGGTCAGTGCACCAGTGTGGGGGTCCAGGTAGATGTCAAAAGGGCAAAGGACAGGCCAAAATAAGCCCAAAGTGTACCAACATCTCGGCAGACAGTCCTAATAAGGGAAAAGCCATCTGCAAACAAGTAGCAGAGCCAGGAAGAAAGATCTACTCTCACTCTATATTATTTCCCTATCTAAAAGTCTGGGCTGCAGCAAAACCCTTTAGAAAATAGCCAAGCATACGTTGCTGTCAGTTGTTTTTCGTAGATGGAAAAAGAGAACTCGACCATTTCTCTGAAAACACCCTCCCCTCATGGTTCCTGGAAGAGGTTGAAATCTCTGGTTTCTACAGTGGCTGCCTCTTACCAAGAGCTCAGGCTCATGTATGACTCCAGTTTCAGCCCTGGCCTGCAGAGGTGTATCTGAGGTGTAACCCCAGGAGTAGGGCAGGGTGTGCATGGATGCACAGTGTGTCTGCTGCTGGTCCAGGAGTGACACGTTCCCAAGGATATGGAAAGTGGGAACCCAAATTGTCTTAAATGGAGCATCTTCTTGTCTTGCTTCCACACTGCTGAGACTTTTTTTTTTTTTAATCTCAAATTTCTCCTTTTCTTGTGTCTAGGGCTTGAGTGAGAAGACTCATCCTCCTATTTTTTAGATGTTTATGTTCAACATCCTGAGTTTATTCACAGAGCAACAAGCCTGCCTTTAAAGATCAGGGCCAAATCTAGGTCAAATCTGATAAACATTTCATTCTTTGCTCTGCAGACTCAGAGGGCTCAGGCACTTGATTGTGTCACTGCAGGTCAGTGACTGACACCACATCATCAGCAGGCCATGAAGACCAAGACCCAAAGGTGAGGTTCAGCTTGAAACCTCTTTCACTGGGTTTTTAGCAAATGAATTTTATGCCACATTTGCCGGCGGTCACCGTTTGAGTTGCAGTATTTCAGTGTTTGTGAGACCAAAGCCTCTTCACAAACTCTTGGTTTTCTACACATGAACATTTTTAGAAGTATTAAGAAGGGACTGTAGTGCAGCATGTCTTGGTTGTTCCCTTTGTTACGCAATAAAGGTGCCATCAGAACCAGTGCTTGGACAGAAACATCTCTGCTATCCATGGAGATGTCATCTTGAAATGTATTCAGTCATTCAGGAGTTCTGAAATTACTGAGCTTCACTGACTGACCATGTGACCGAGAAGCTACAGACAAATGTTGCCCTTGTGTGCACACAGAGAATAATCTCAGTAGCGCTGTCTCATTCAAAAGGAGTCTGAAAATTAAAGTTAAATGTCCCCCCAAAGCCTAGGAAAATCCTTAAACTGAAAGAAAGACACTTGCAAAATCACTTAGTTTGTCTACCCTGGGGCTCATGGTCACAGAGCCACCATATCCATGGACCAGCCCCAAGCAGCAGTGACTGCTCGCAGGAGTTGCTCCTACATGAGTCAAAAGAAGCAGATACAGGATTGTAGAACCACAGAAGCATTAAGATTGGAAGAGGCCTCCAAGATCATTGAGTCCAATCATTAACTTAGTTCTGCTAACTCACCACTAAACCATGTCCTTCAGTACCACATCTACACATCTTTTAAATCTCTCTAGGGATGGTGACCCTACCACTTCCAGGACTAGCGTGTTGCAATGCTTGATTATGTTTTCAGTGAATAATTTTTCCCAATATCCAATCTAAACCTCTCCCGGCACAATTTGAGGTTATTTCCTCTCATTCTGACCCTTGTAATTCAGGAGAAAAGACCAAGCCCCACGTGGCTACAACCTCCTTTCAGGGACTTATAAAGAGCAAAAAAATTCATCCCAAGGCTCCTTTTCTCCAGGTTAAACACCCCCAACTTCCTNTCATTGAGTCCAATCATTAACTTAGTTCTGCTAACTCACCACTAAACCATGTCCTTCAGTACCACATCTACACATCTTTTAAATCTCTCTAGGGATGGTGACCCTACCACTTCCAGGACTAGCGTGTTGCAATGCTTGATTATGTTTTCAGTGAATAATTTTTCCCAATATCCAATCTAAACCTCTCCCGGCACAATTTGAGGTTATTTCCTCTCATTCTGACCCTTGTAATTCAGGAGAAAAGACCAAGCCCCACGTGGCTACAACCTCCTTTCAGGGACTTATAAAGAGCAAAAAAATTCATCCCAAGGCTCCTTTTCTCCAGGTTAAACACCCCCAACTTCCTGGACTTGTGCTGCAGACCCTTCCCCAGCTCTGTTGCCCTTCTCTGGACACAGTCCAGCCCCTCAATGTCTTTCTCACATGAGGGGTACAAAACTGAGCACAGGATTCGAGGTGCGGCCTCACCAATGTCCTGATGAGGCAGAAGGACAATCCCTGCCCTGGTCCTGCTGCCAAACTATTGCTGGTACAAGCCAGGGGCCACTGGCCTTCTTGGCCACCTGGACACACTGCAATCAGGATGTGACAGCTCAGACAAAGTCAGAAAAAAATAAATGCAAATAATGAAAGTAGATTAATATGGTTCAGCCCTTTTCCTCTGCACTCTTCAGCATATTTGCAACACCATGGTGATGGCTGATAAGAAAACATAGGGTCAAAGTGTCAAGAAAACGGGGTGTTTCCTTTGCATTAAATATGAAAAGCAACATCTCCCAGCTTTCTCATGGCTAAGTCCAACCCAGAGAGTGGCTAAACTTTATTCAGGTGCAACTGAGAGGTGCTTGGCTGCACAACATCTGTACAAAAACACATCACACCCATTCGTATGTTTCAAAGCCTGGGACATCTCATTTTCCCTGGACGATTTTCTGCCTTGAGCAACAGCCCATGCACCATTTCCTTCACTCCAAGAAAAACAAAACAAACAAACAAAAAAACCCAAAAGAAAAAAAAACAAACAAAAAACCCAAACCAAAGAAAAAAAACCCCACCAACCATTTGTCAATAATGATCATTGCACCAGTTACGTCTTTGTAAGAAGAAGACTAATGCAAGGTGAATTTGAGAACTGAAAATATTAACTGCACTACATAGCAATCATTATGGATACAATAGCAATACTATTTTTATGGCGCTTAATCTTCTCATCTTTCCCACTGCAAGATCCCTCTCTGCTCTACTGTCTCAGATAATTTACAAGATTACAGGAAACTTAGAGCAATTTTCCCCAGTTTCTCCAAGTTGTTTTTGTTTTATTACTTATTTTGAGTCTTAAAAATTACTTGGCCAAGAACTTGTCATTTTTTTCCACTTGTGTTGGATGGTCTAGCAAAGATACTCCTTCGTCTCACTTATATCCAGTGGATTGATCTCCAGCACCAGCACTGAAGCTGCAGAGGGGCAGTGGGATCTGTTGCAGCTTGAATGACCAAAGCACTAATGAAAGGTGAAGTCTTTCCCCATCCTCTGAAGTCTTCAAAATGATATAAAAACCTTCAGTCCAATTACACACACAGTTTTGGGGCCAGGGAGTATGGTCTAGCTAGGGCTCTGCACACAGGAGCAGCTCACTGAGCAACAAAGACTAAAAAAATTAACAACTGTCATCATTGCCACTGAATTATCCAGATAACCTTCAAATCCAGAGGCCAAAATTCTTGGTTTCCCTATGAAACAGAAATCCTTTCTGCACAGAGAACCAGTCTTTCCATGCTCAACCAGAGGCAAATCCCACCTTTTCACTGGCGTTTTCTCATCTTCTAGGGAGAGACCACTTGTTTTCCCTGGGAGGGCCACCTTGCCCTGGCTCACACACACAGCTCCACAAACACACCCAGGTACAAGATGCTGATCCATTCACACGCACAGAGAGCAAAGATCCCCAAAGCCAAAAGGAGCATTTTAGAGTGCTTCTCGCAGCAAGGAAGCTGGAATTTTCTTATGTTCCCCTTTTAAATATTTGAATATCATGTAATAAAATAATAATGCATAAATACATATATCAGAAAAAGAACCAACAAAACAAACCTTAATAAACTATTGGCCCTAATCTTTAAATCTCATGGAATTAGCTCCTGACTTAGGGAGATTGCCTTTGAGAACATATTTGGCCAAACTGTTTTCTCTTGGTCATCTGCATGGTTGGGGATATTCCTTCTGACACCCAGCTTAGCTTCTGAATTAACCGTCTGCGTTAGTGAACACTTAATTAACACTTATGTGAAGCCTTTTAATGATAATTTAGGCATGAAGTTCCTGCTTTAGGAATGACTTAGCCATCATCCCTAGACCTTAGATCACTGGGAGCTGTGAGGAGTCATCAGCTGAGAAGTCACAAGCCATGGTATTCAAAGCTCTGCTTCCCACTGCTTCCTTTGCCTCAAACATTCAGATGGCTTTAATGGCTACAAAAGGAAAGCCAGCAGGATAAAATTCTACCATTTATTACCTGAAGCAAATAATTTATAATAATGTATATCCTGCTAATAACGTTTTTAAAACCTTTACTTTGAACTCAGAGTGCACAACTACAGCAGCTGTAGCAGAAAACAAATTCTCAAACTATAACCCTCCTTTTCCTCTTAATTTGGATTGGTATTGACTTGCTAAGGAGAAATGTGTTGACAAGGTACTGGACTTTTCTGGAAAAATGGCATCACAGCCTTTCAATTCTTTGAAATTTTCCTCATCACAAATATTAACAAATGAGTACATATTTTATGAAGAAATACTGATTTCTTAACAACAACTGTAAAGCAGCCAAAAACCCTTGGAAGAAAAACAGTTACTGCATTTTAAGCTATAAAAAAGCAACTAAATTAACCAGGAACTGCAGGATTCATAGCAAGATCAACTCCCTTGTTCCATACATACTTTTACCCATTTCTGACACTATTTCCCATTGAATAATATTGACTCAACAAGGTGGCAAATACAGAGGCAGAATCATATTCATATTCATGGTCATATCCCATACTTTCATCAGTACCAATCTAAAGCATTACACAAATTTTATTAAGTATCCATCTGTTTTGCACCCTTGAGAAGAGAGTGAGTTTAAGAAAACATTCTCAGAAGTGAACTCCTTCTCATTCTGGGAGACAGCTGCAAATTTGGTTGCCCCTTTCTCATATTGCACATGGGTGTGGATGTGTTTCTGAACTTCATGCCTTCCATCTCTGAATTTGTTTTCTTATTTGCAGTTGTTGTGGCAAAGAAGCACTGCAGAAATGACTTTGACACTTCATTTGCAAGGCCTGAGGTCTGTGGTCATTCTCATCTTTAGCACCAAACCTCGGCAAATTCAATATTATCCTTATCTCTGTTGGCTGTGCCTTGTCACGTGTCTCCAGGACCAAGGGGCACCAGCCAGGCTGCTACAATTTTCCCTGATTTTGGTCCACAACCCCATCGTGGGGGCTGAAAGATGCAGTGGGATGGGAGAAGCCCTGCATGTACCAGTGATGAGGCCAGTTATACAGCTAGGGAAGGGACCCCTTCATGCAGCTCCTTTGGGTTTATGATTAAAATACTTTAACAGAACAGTAACTGAAATGCCAAAGGGCCAATCTGGCAGTGACTTCAGCAAATCTACACTTCCTCAAAGCATAAACTGGTTCCAGTTTTAGATCTGCTTTTTGACAGAGCCAAATGTAAGATCTGAACACTGACCTTACACATTCAATACCTGCTTGGGGAGCTGGAAGAGGGGGAGGTTTTGGGGCCGTACCACTTCCACTGCAAAGCCAGGATCTGAGCATGGTGATTTGCAACTGAGATGACTTTTGTTTATGGTGTCCATTCATTTGTCCATCTTCACCAGGGTTTCACCCTTCAGCCCTACCACAGCAATGGATGCAAGTCCCAGTGACTCCACCTGAACAGCCCTGGGGAGGTATCATCTCCTGCAAACCACGGCCAGTTCAAATACCAGTGGTTTGTGTTTTCCTGTCTCTTGGTTGTCACACTGCAGGTGACCTAAATTATCTCTCTCTATTTAAAATTTTCTCCGGATGGTAAGACCTGATACAGGCAGGTGTCTCTGAGCAGAACCTGCCCTCAGCCATGGGTGGAGGATCCTCTTTCCATCCTTCACCACAAGTGCTGCTGACACAGGGTGGGCGCTAGGTCTGTCACTCTGTGCCACAAACACCTGGTTCTGTAAATCCATGATAATCAGGTAATGCTGCAGAACATCAGCACTTTATCTGTTGGTATTTTTTGGCATGGAGGAGCTCAGGTGCTGCTCCAGGGCAGATGCCCACAATAAAATGCCATACTTGACATGACCATCCCCAGAAAAACATCCTTTATAAACAGAAGCAGTGCACTGAAAAAAAAAAAGTCCCTATGCCCTGTAAAATCAAACAATCAAAATAAGTTTCTAGTTGTAAAGTTATGAAAATATCAATTGGGGGGATCCTTTGGTCAGGCGGAGACAGGGAGGTTTGAAACAGCACGTAACAAACCTACCCTCGTTGGCAAGAAAAGGGGTTGCACAAGTTCTTCATAAACAATTTTATCTGCAGTCATTGGGCAGCAATCCTAAACACTGAATGAGTTCTTCCCATCATTTCACAATAGGTTTTTTTCTGGTTTCTAGGAACTGTTTGTGAGGACTGCTACTCAGCATCTGAGAAAAATGTGTAGCCATGATACACAATTAATTCATTTTCTTGGGCATTGCCCCATTGCAGAAATACAAAATATCATGTTGCTATGTACTCTACTTTTCTCTAACACTTTCCATCCAATACCTATAAGCACATTACAAACATGACTGATTTTACTATGATTTCAAAGATCCCTGCCCAGAAGGAAAAACAGTTCCTGTACTGAACATAAGGAAAAGAGGATTGAAGGGACAGCGTGAAGAGGCAGAGGCATCTTCCTTAATGCTCAATACAATGCCTTATGAAACTCCAATCCTGTCTTTATCTAGTACTTTGAATTAATGTCTTCCAGACAAATAAAAAATACTGAGAACAAAAACAGGGCAGAGGGGAAAGTACAAAAAAAGATGGAACAAAAATGCCATTTTAAACCACTGGCCCCTACTCAGCATGAAACAATTTTCTATGGCAAGGAGCAAGTCAAGCAAATTCCTTGTTGAATTGGTATTTTCTACAGCTTCCCAAAAGCTGTGAATTTTGCAGCTCTGTAAAACAGAGGGTGAGATCCCTGCCAGCACTGTTCCAAATCCCCAGACAGTGCAGGAATTCCTTTTCCACACACGGCAACTGATCAGTGAAGGGACAGAAGCACTGGCTGGATTTTCAGTCCTGACTTTAAGATCCAGCTGCCAAGTGGCATTACAAAGACATATCTCTGGAGATTTCTCATACTTCTTTTGGCTTATTCTCCTGGTGTGTTCATCTTAACAGAAATCAGCTGTTTTCCTCACTTTTACAGTAGTTTCAGAAGAGACTTTAGCATCTGGCCTAGTTATTAAAAGATGAGAGCATCCTGCTCTTTTAGGAGAACACCACTACTGGTAATAAATGGACAAAGATCCTTTGCATCCAGGTTTCTTGAGATCTGTCTGGCTATTTGGGTTTTTTATCCCTTCTGCTGCAGCCTGTCCTTCCTATTTCCTCATGTTTGCCAACCAGCCTCACATATCCTGGAGTGGGGACAAAAATTGTGTTTTCCTGTAAGAAGCTGCCTCAGAGTGTTTGGATGTAGCAGCATAATTTTCAGCTGCCAAGGACTTTTTTGGAAATCAAAAAGTATACAAGCTGTGGGGGGTTAAGGAACTGCCTTCGTGTTTGGGCTTTGATTTTATATTTAATAGTGCCCTTAAGCCACAGGCTGGAGGAATAATCACAGCACCTTCTAGTACCTAAAGGGGCTCCAAGAGAGATGGAGAGGCACTTTGGATAAGGGTATGGAATGACAGGATATGGGGTTGTGGCTTCCCACTGCCAAAGGGTGGTGGGATGATCTTTAAGGTCTCTTCCAACACAAACCATTCTGTGATTCGATGAATACAGCTGAGGGGGAAAGGAGCAGTCACTAAGGACTGAAGCCCTATAGATGTGGAACAAGATTTTAAACCCTTATTGCACCTTGTGTGCCCAAAGTCAGAGGCAGGGACAAACCAACCCCTAATCAGATGCTGGGGAAGTCACAAACTGCAGTTTGGAAGGTTGGAGGTGGACATCAGGAGAAGCTTGGGGATAGAATGCTCCACTGAAGCCCTGACTTTTTCTCCATGCTTAGAAGACACCAAAACTTGCTGGGCACAGCCCTGCTGAGAGGATCTGGCGGCTGTGGTCCTGCATCGAGCCTCCCTTGAGCCAACAGAGACCAACGGAGACTCCTCCACTTCACTCAACAGCACCTCAGTGACCCTTCATTGATTACACCCACACTTACGGGCAGGAGAATGCTGCATCCAAAACCGCGGGACTATTAATAGAGGGACTTCAGCTGATCTCTCCTGGCATAATCACCATCTGAATTTGGCCTCGTGGCAAACATTAATCACTAACAAGTTGCTGCGGTGTATGGACATTAACATGGGCTGTTTGCTTTTCTCTGAGTGTTGGGACATCCCACAAGATCCAGCTGCTCATCCCGAGCGAGCTGCCGGGAGGGAGTGGCCAAGGGCTGCCTCCACGGACTGCAGAGATCTCTGCTTTTCTTCCTGCCCCACCACAAATCCTGAGTAAATCTGTTGAGGCAGCACAACTTGGCCTTAGCTCTGCATTGTTATTTGACCAGATCAGCAGTCTGGAAACTGGGTCATTTTTTTCTAAACATGTGGTTTAGAATTGTGCTGCTTCAAAGGACACTATCCAATGGTGTGAGACCAAACACTGGATTTGTAGTAAAAAAAGCTAAACAACAACAACAGTAACAACCAAAGTTCAAAGATCTTAGTAAACACGGAGCCCATGAGGCACCCTGACACAGGAGGGAAATAACAAAATCCCTGATCTATATTTAGGGAAACTGAGGCATTAAAAGAGGAGTTCCAAGTTGTCTGGAGAATCAGACAGATGATGCTGAAATTTCTCAGCTATGGAAGTAAAACTAATTTGTCTCATATTTAGAAGTTCTTACAAATATACTTAGAGGGATTTTTTTAAACTCTCACAGAACTGGAGTAGGGAAATTCAAGTCTGCTTGTTATTTAGGTAACACAGTCAACATTCGAAATGCACGGTGCATCTACACTAGGTAACACAGGCAATAAATGTGCACAGGAGTAGCAGGGCAGGCCTGAGAACTTCAATTTCAAATTACATTGTACATTCCAAGTTATTTGTATGCACTGCATCGGATCACCAGAAGCTTTTGGAAGTTTGGGCTTTGCTCTCTTTCTATCTCATGGTTTTCTCTGTTACTGGCACCAACAGTTTCCTCTTGCCAGAGAGGTAAATGCTGAGATTCCTATTCCTGGAGGGGTAAATGCTGAAATCCCCCCTTCCAAAGCCATACAAGTATCACAAAGAGTCCTCCTGGGAACATCTCCACACATCCCAGAGTGACATTGCACCAGTAGATCTAAACAGAAAAGATAATCACAAAAGGCCCAAGCTAAATATTTTTTTGCTTTAAGCTTGTGCTAAAACTTTCCTTTAAGATGCTGAGTAGAAATGCTCAACCTGCTCCCAGTATTTTTTGTCAGTTTTCCTTGTCACCTGTCCAAGTATTATGCATTTCTAACAGATTTGTTTATAATTTTTAGCCCATCCAACAAATGTTTCTAGTGAATAATGCTCTTGGCCTTCCTCTGCAAGCATTTATCCAAGTGGTGAGTGTCTGAGCTGGACACTCTCACTGCACCCCTACCCAATACATGTTCTTGTGTGGCCCCCCACATGCTGCAGAACACTGGTCATCTGTGAGAGGTTACCCAGGTGAGCAATTTCACCCCAAAATATCAATATATTTCCTCCTGATGATGCAGAAGGTAACGAGGCAGTTCATGTCAATCCTTGAATATATAACTGAGGTTATTTCCTTCTTTTCCCCAATAAACAGCTTGATGAATGTTTTATTTGGTGTCAGAACAGGGTTTGGTGCCGAACCATTAAGTCAGACCCTGCTTCTTCTCACCCCCACCTCTCCCAAAGAGCTTGTTTTAGGCACAAAAAAGGGCTGACTTAGGCCTGTGGCTGCTCTGAGCCCTTCCAGTGTTGCTCACAGCCACAGGAAATTAAAAAGTTAAAACCAAGGCCAGCAGGGAGAGGCAGCGTACGACTGTGTGGGACCAGCAAAGCCAGATTCCAGCGATCAGAGCTGATGTTCAGCCCTTACAACCCAAACCCAAGATGCTGTTTATTGACATTGAAAGATAGGGAAAACAACAGCCACCACCCCTTGCAGGAAATGTCTCTAACTCTTGTCTCCTTAAGTAGTTTGAATCTTATCTGCCCCCACCACTCCGCATGTCTCTGTATAAGGCTGTCCTCCATGTTCACCAGTGGTGGTAACTTGCCTCCAGAGTGGTTGATTTCTTTGCTAAGGCAAAAGAGTTGCCTTCTTAAACTGCAGGGTAAACATATCAAAAAATAAAAACCAACATCCCCAGCATGAAGTTCAGTGGGAACTACTGTACTGGACCAGAGGGATGGTTCAGCTCTCTCAGCCCTTGTGCTGACCATGTCTGCTGTAGATATTCCAGAGAAATGTGCAGAAACCAAAAAAACCCTGATCTTTAAGGTCTCTTTCAACCAAAACCATTCTATGATTCTGTGAAAAGAGATATTGCCATAGCTCCTCAGTAACCTGCCTATGTATGAGTTTAATCTTGTCCAACCTCTTTATTCAGATTTCATTTAGCTGAATGTGTTCTCCATACAGTCACACAAAAAGTTTTTATCTCAGACAACCTGTATCAGGCAACTCCGAGCCTGCCTCACAGGCCCATGGGATAATTTGGAAAGGATCATGGGAGGGCTTCAGATCAACTTCCTGCTCAAGCAGCCTCAATTTGGAGGTCAGACCAGGTTGCTCCATGCTTTACCATGGGTCCTGTAAACCTCCAGGAACAAAAGTGCCACAAAATTTCCCATGGCACCTGTTCCAGCACTTCACCATAAAAAGTGGGGGAATTTTTTTATTTCCATTGATGAGAATCTGGATTAAGTGAACATGAAAGCAAGATTATAATGAGGGTCTGCCTGGGCAGTGAGTAGCTGAGATGGGTTAATTTGTGTGCCAGAGGGCAGCAGAAAGTCTTAGCACTAGTGCTTGTAGCATGAGTCCCCCACAAAACAATTTCTATAGTAACTCCACAGAACATTGGTTGGTTTGCTTGGTTCCTTACTCTTGGATCAAGCTTCCCTACAATCAGGACTTGGATTATGAGCAGTAATGAAAGAGCTGTAAAGCTTTAACCACCACACAAGAAATGTGTAGGTCCATGATAAAGCCAACAAGAGCTCCCAAAATCAGTGTCAGTGATGTTTAAACTTCAGAGTAAAAGGTTTCTCTAAACTCACACTTCTCTGTGCTACTGTTTCTCTTTCACAGACTCAAGAAAGTGCTAAAAAGGATAAGAACTTACTAAGAAACCAGGCACAAGCTTGCGCACAACTCCTGTCCTCTCCTCCTGCAGACAGCCTTGGGTGAACTTAACCTCACCTTCATTAGCTGCATCTCCTCCTACACCTGACACTAAGCTGGAGGGAAAATAGCCTCCTCCCTCAGTCCCCTCCCAATCCATACATCTTTTGCTGCTTGAAAACTATTCTTGCCTCAGGCCATGCAAATCACAAGATTATCTGTGACTGCATTCCTCAGGTCTGACCAGGAGGAGATGGGGATAGCTCAACCCCCTTCATGGTCATGGAAAAGCATCACCAATCCAAATCCCTCCCTCCCAGTTTAGAAATCTATCCCAGTTTTCCCTGGGAATGTCCTGGCTAATGCCGGTTGCTCGGTTCCAGAGTAAATGGCCTAACAAGATGAACAAGAGTAGTTTGCACCCCTCTAGGAAACACAACTTTTGACAATTTGCATGCTCAGGAAAAGAAGTGACATTTGAGATCAAGTTTAGAAGGTGTCTTTCACCACCCAAGGGCCTGGAAGCTTGTTCTTTATATTTAACTGAGATTTCAAGTGCTGCTGGAATTAATGGGTCAGTCACAGACAGCCTGGTCCCATGTCCTACCACGTGCTTGCTTTACCCTGCCCGGTGCCAAGAAGAGACAAGGAAGAAAAAGAAGCATAGAAGAACATTAACAAAAAAAAAGCCATTTTATTGAAAATGAAATTAAAACTTCAAATTAATATTACAATCATGAGAAAATGCCAAACAATTCAATTTACAGTTGCAACATACAATACAAATAGTCCCTTTGAAGTTGAAGTAAACTGATCCACAATCATCGTCTGTGGCATAAAGCAGAGTGTGTTTGTACAATATGTGCATGAAAAGCAAATCTTGGGTGACAGCATTGAAAAAATAAAAAATTAAAGCTTGTATTTACACAAAATGCTACAAATATTTTGTTCCAGCAGAAATTCAAGATCGGTAAAGCATATTTAACAACAAAAAATTGGAATGTCACTCATATTACCTAAAGTTACTGTAAAAGTATGGTTTTGGCTGATATACTTAAAAGTACTGCGTTTTAAAAAAAAGCAAAGAGTTATCTGTAAACATGGAAGTAAACAAACATCTAAAAAAAGTTCTCAGAAAATGTTAAACTGAAATGCATTCTATTTAAAAACAACAAGAAATTCAGAGGGGCAGAGAATGGGGCTTCTTTGAGCTCATGGCTGATCCAGGTTTAATTATTGCTTTTGCTCATGGCTTGCTGCTGCTGCAGCCCAGCACAAGGCTGAGCCTTGCTTTGCTCAGGGTGAAAGTGCAAAATTCTCCCTACTCCAGATGGCACCTGTGGAAACTGGTAAATCTTTGCTCAGGGGACTGCTGGCAACAAAGGTTCAATGCTAAGAAAGACGCAGCAGCTGGGCTTTTAAAGGAAATGATAAACGCCACGTAAATTATGCTGTCGGATAAATAATTTGCTTTACTCTTCTGTCCTGACCTACTGCACACGATCTGGTTACCCTTAGAAGGAGGGAGAGGAGGATTTAATCCTCCGTTTGGCAAAGGGGACATTGTGCCTGTTGTGCTGGAAGTCAGTCTTTGGTAGGATAAGAGAGCTGAAAAGGTAAAAAAAAGCAATTTTTTTTCTTTAAATCTATGACTGGTGCTAAAGATTGCCACTGCCCGAAGGGAAGGGCTGTCGTACCTTTGAGAAAACTCCAAGCACCTCACAAAAGCTCATATGATTTGATATGATTCACTGCATAGCACCGGTTGGGTCTGAAAAACTGATTCAAGAGCATTTCGAAGTGAAATTGAAAGCAATTTCTGAAAGCTCTGATGAGCATCTCTGCCTCAGCCTGTACAACTCCCTCCATGACCAGCCTGATGTACTGGGACAGATTTTCCAAAGGCACCAGGAGTGTTCAGGAGCATGAGGATCTACTGAAAATCAAGGGGCTGGTGCTTCTCTGTCCGCAGGTGCTTAGAAAATCCTTTCCTTGCTATCTCAGGCAGGCAGAGCCAGGTCAGACAAGGTCACGGATCAACTGGATCAGGCACACGTGCCTTGACTGGGTGGAGAAAACGTTTTCGACGTTTGTCCCTAAAGGTCCAATTGAAAAACCGCGGGGACACAAACAGAGTCCTGTCGGTATTGGGCAAAACAAAAGTCTGGTCTGTGCTGGATTTATCCAGAAACAAAAACCAAGTGCTTGAATTTTATAACAAAGTCTTAAGGAAAAAAAAAAAAATCTGGGTTGCTGCCTGCAGCCACTCTTAAAAACATTTCAACACAAAAGCACCCTAAAAATTACTTAGTATGCATACAGTAAACCTTAAAAAGCCCTTCTCAGCAATAACAAATAATGTACAAATATAGTACCTTTTATTAAATAGGAAACAGCTTGCACTGGCAGTACATCTCTTTTTCTCTTGCTTACTAAACAAAACACAAAACTGAAATGTGTAACCAGACACTGGTTTTTTAAGTGCTGCTGAGACTTACAAATGTTACTTTACAGTTACAAATAAATGGACAGTGGTATGCTTCAAGCTACCACAAACCAACAATAAATAGAATCAATTACAGCTTCCATCTTTGAAGGAAAACTAAGTATTAGAAGAAAAACAAAGTGTCTTACTTATATTTTAAGCATACTTGGTATACAACCTTTAGAAGGCAAAGACTTTATTAAATTATTATTTTTAAGAGCACGTCATCACGCAGATTGGAGGGATGTACCATGCTAATAATGGCAGCTCGTTTAACAGCTTCGCTGCTAACGAGCAGTGCGGGTGGTGTGCGGCTCTGTGTGGCTGTGCCCAACGATGATTTACTGCCATGCTTTGGAGGTAGGCAAAGATCACCCAAGGAGCAGCTGGGAGGAGGCTGCGGTGACTGAGGGAGCGGAAGGAGGGAGCTTTGGCCAAGCCCGCTGGCACGTGCTGAACGTCCCACTAAGCCAGGCTTCGCACCTGCCTGGGGAGAGCGTGGGGAGGATGGCTCAGCTCCCACCACGTCCAGCCGATGCCATGTCACCTCCCTGCTTGCCATGGCAGCCCTGGGCTGGGCAAAACTGGGGCCACCCCGCGGGGTAGTTTGGCCACAGATGGGTTGGGGTTGGGGTGCAACCTGCTCTGCTTGTACCACCCCTGGGCTTTGAAGGTGAGTTTATGTCTTCTGTGTGGGCAGAGGTGAGTATTGCTGCCCTTGTGCTCGTCCCTCTAACACAGCAACAGCCACATCAGCTTCAGAGCCACCACAGCATCCACACAGCTCCCGCATTTAATGCTAAGGGGTGGTGACTCGCTACCAGGCAATTTCTGTCTCAAGTTTGAAACCTTTTAATTCCACCAAGTGGGCTGAAATTGCAAGGGGAGGGGAAAATGTTGCACCATTTCTCCCTTAATCCCATTTCTGATTAACAATTAATCATTTGCAAAATACAGGCTTTGAAACAGTTTTGATTTTTCTTTGGGACAAAAAAACTTGTCAAAATCCAAATTATGCTGTTAAAATAGACCATTTAAAATATGAATCTTTTCAAATTTTGAAGTTCTGAGAAAAAATCCTTGGAGAAGAAGAAATTAGGGGAAGGGTGGAAAATATTTCATCCTTCCTACCATTTTTCCAGTGTCTCCACAACTACTGATTAAAAGGCAAGACTGTGTTGAAGGCAACCAGACAGCTAATAAAAATATTTTAAACACAATATTTCCTTCATAAGTTATATAAAAAGATCCTACATCCAAAATCATTTGATGTGGATGCATTTAGGTTGGGTATGTTGTTTTTAAGTCACATTGTAAACTGGTTTGCACTGGAACTGCTTTTCAGAGTTGGGTAAAGGTCTGAGGTTTACACTATTGCAGAAATGTCATAAAAAACAAAACAAAAACCACTTTTAGAGACCGAAGTCAATATATCATTACATTAAGAAAAGTTTAAAGGGTCCAAATGTCATTAAATAATTATAAATATTTTTTTAAACTTAAATGATGATTCACGTCAGCAAACAACCTCAAATTTTACACATTTATAATTTAAAAAAAAATTAAAAAAGAACATAGCCGAACACAAACACTATGTATACCATTTTGGCTCTAATAATATATATTGCCATTCTCATATTTTGCATAAGTAATAACATTTTGCTTCTTTGTTTTTCAAGGTTTTGGTTGCTATTTTTGGTTTTTGGCTAATAGAAGGCAAAACGAACGGATACAAAAGCAAAAAGGAAACCCTGGGATTGGCTCACCTAACTTGAAAACTCTTTCTCTTTAAGTACCCAAAAACAAACCAAAAAAGCAATGAACGTAGAGAAATTCCAACCATTATCCGCAGCAAGGCTCGGACAGAGTTTTTTGGGACAGCTGTTTTCGTCTGAATGGATCATAGCAAAATGGAAGCAACTTGCTCTTTGCTTTCCTTTTTATGTGCACCAATACAAACCAGGTGAATTGCACTACAGGTGTGGAGAGGGTCCCATATGTTGTATGATTGCAACTGTATCTGGAGTTCATGGTTAGTTTTGGTTTTTTATTAAAATAAAAGGGAATGCAGCCCTTGCCTTGCATCACCATGTTTCTCCTGATAGCCGGGGAGTCCGTTCTCTCCTTGTTGGCAAAAGTACTCACTAGTTATTACAAAATTCTAGGGGAAAAAAAAAAAGAAGGAAAAAATTCCAAAAAAAAAGGAGGGGGTAATTTTTTTGAGAGTGTGTGTGTGTAGAAAGTACATTTTAAATATAACACAAGGTAAAATGGTTCCAAGGGGAAAAAAAAAATAAAGAAAATATGTGCTTTGATTCACATAATCTGAAACATGGGTTGTGGTATGTTGGTAACTTGTGTTTTTTATGGCCATTATCATCCCATCTACACAGTTGCACATATTGGTAAAATCTGTTTTTTTTAAAAAAAATAAAACAAAAACCAGGCACTTTGTAGTTAGTCGACCGTTTGGTGGTTTGTTTGTTTTGTTTTGTTTTTTTTTTTGGCTTGCGGAGGTTGGGCCAGCTACGGAAGAAATCTCAGTACGGCCTCCAAACGGACTCATCCATCCTGCCACTAGAATTCAAGACGGTTGGGGAGCTGCTGTGGCTGCCATCCGCCTCCACCCCGTCACTCTGGGTGGGCAAGTTAGGGTTTAGCAGTGTGCTGCCGTTGGACGTGGTGGTGCACGGTGGGAGCATCCTGGAAGGGGAGCGGTCCCCTCCCGGCACCATGGGGAACTGGTATGATCCTGATGAAGTGCCATAGTAGAGATATGGAGTGCTGCTGGTCTGGAAAGGTCCACTTTGGTTTTGGGAAGAGCCAGGGTAGGGTGGTGGTAGGTAGGTGTGGTAGTGAGTGGTTGCGGACATACCCAGTGACATGCCTGAGGTGACTGGCGGTGTATAGGTAAAGGTGGCTGGATAGTGCATTCGTGGGTTGGAGAAGCGGCTCTCAGTGAGGGATGAAATGCTTGTGAACTGCCTGGGATCTGAAAATGGGCCCAGCTCTGAAGCACCTAAAAAATTATAACAAAAGACGGGGGAAAACAATTCTGTAAATACCATTTTTTTGTATCACGTGATGATAGAATTTAATTTTTCTAAGATAACCCACTTCTTTTGGCCCCCAAGAGAATAGCAGATCACATCAAGCAACACATTGCAAGGAACAGAGTCATACATCTGTCTTCTAGAAACGCTGGGCCAAACTCATCCCTGGTCTAACTCCACCGATGCCAATGGAAGAGAGCAGCATTGCCAACCTGAAGTGTTCAAAGGTCATGAGTCAGGTTGGGGGAAAAAAAATCTCTAAAATCAAGAGATTGTAAAAGAGCCAAAAAAGAAAGGTGGACTTCGAGTTGATTTGCCTTCTGGTTTCAAAGTTTTGAGGGTTATGTATCTCTGTTTTTTTGCTCAAGCCTCTTGAGAAACTCAGGTCTGGCTGCACACGAAGGCTGAGATTCCCACCTCAGCACAGGATCTTGGATTTCCAGAAAAGCGGAAATCATTGTGCAACTTGTAGCTTTACTACAAGAGCTGGCAACAGCAAGTTAACTGCACCACTGACACCACGGGAGTTACACTGAGGGGTGACTAAGACCCGCTTCTTGCCTTAAATCCATTTATTTAGGTGAGAATTTGCTCAGCTGCTTCCTTTGGCTAAAAAACACTTCTGCATCTGAAGGATGGACAAGGCCATTGAGCTGATAGCAAAGATGCAGATTTTACTCTTCAGAGAAGTTGATGGAAAATTACAAACCCAACACTCTTTTTGCCATTGAAAAAAACATTTGTTTTTGTATGTAGTCTCTGTAGTCTGGTTGAAAAAAATAAGACCACACAGTTTATGACTACTGTGAACGTCGGGATGCTAACGCTGTGAATTGGAGCCTAACGCAGAACAGGGATGGGTAAACCCATTTTTGCCTAATTTCTAATCCCACATCAAACACCCAAAGCTTTGGAGCAGAACTGGAAAGCAAATGTTAGTTTGGTGATGTGCTTAGGAGATTGTGGGATAGACAGGAGCAAAAGACAAAGATGGTGAAAGCTCGTACTGAGAGCCAGAAGGGTGGAAAATGAAGAGGGTGTGGGAAAAGGATGGGGGAAAGAGGGAAAGCCTAATGAAGAAGTACAGAGCAGAGGGAGGCAAATGCAATGGCCAGTATGCAGCCCACATATTTGTAGAGAGCTGAAAAGAGCAGGGTATGAATAAAGGGGGAAAATTATGGAATCAAATGGACCCTCCCTGCACTTCCCAGCTGACACTCCTACAGCTTCATAGCCCTCCAGATCCAAGGGTTCACTCACCTCTTTGTCAGACTGCTGAACCTGACTTAACTAAAAGCAAAATATGGCACCTTCTAGATGCTAAACTGATGTGCTAAACACTGAAATGCTCTGTGTCTCCTCAGTTTAAGATGAAGCAAAGATTTTCCTTGCAGACAGGCTTCAGATCTGCCCTGCTGACATTGCTGTGTAAAAGAAGGGTCCCTCTAGCCCTTCTGTTCCTGGTCCATTCTGCTGTAAGCAGCACACTCAACAGCCTCTGCCACCTTTTGTGGCGTATTTGGGATTTAGATCACAATTCTTGCCTGTTCTCCCAGCCAGTGAACCCATGTCTACAACGGTATCTAAAAGCAGCAGTGGGGCAACGCTCAGGCACAGTTTGGGTTCAGGCTGGAGGAGCTGGCCCACAGCCAGCCAAGGCTCCAAATCAGCCCGAAACCTGGGGATTATAATCCTCCATCTCTAACAATACTGAGCACAGAGCTTTAAGTGGGCAGTAAAAGCCCATTCTAAACTGATGGCAATGTGATTACTATTATCTTTATCTGGGACCGAATCAGTGACCTATGGGTGAATGGGTCTGTCTTCCACCATCAACCCCTCCAACCACAGTGCCCTGGAATGTAATATAACTTGTACCTTTACAGCAAACACTCTACTACTTGATGCAACTTCTTTCATTCCCAACTGCAAACAATAGCCAGAGGCAATACCACCCAGATTCAAAGCTGTAATTTTGGAACACTATCCTTTATATTGTGAACAGGTCTGATATGTATCTGGAAATATAAGGTTAGAACATTATTTCCCCAGCTGCTCAAAATACTGAGTTTCAATCTGCTACTGCTTATTCTATTTTTTTCCCCTTTTTTTTAAAGATTTATTTATTGTTATTGCAACTCTCCCAGCATGAACAGAGTGGCTTTTAGTTTATCCTGGTGGAAGCTGAACAAGACTTTTACAATCAAAGGTGGAATTGGTGTGAGTCTAAGGGTGTAGAAGAACATTGGTATTTTTGGTTTCTTTGCAACCAACACTTTTTTTTCTTAATACAAAAGTCTCCACACAGTTTTACACATTAAAGGCGATCTCCTTTTCAGAGCTAGATCCAAATATTATCTGCATGGGTGCTGCCAAGAGATTATGTCTGTGTGGAATGACTGGGAATGTGCACACCACACGTAGGCATTTCAAATGTGGGGCTGCAGACCTCCTTGTGTACCCTAGTAAATCCACACTTGTTTGTTTTTACTGTTGCTTGTAAAGCACAATTGTATTCACCCAAAGGCCAAACAACCATAACCCTGTCTTATCTCACTTATGGCTGTGTCTGCACAGCTCCTGCACACTCACTTCTCCAACTCCCCTTTTGCCCAAGTGCCTTTTTCTGTCTCCATAACTCCCTGCACAGGGCTGCGATTTGTTCCCATCTTTACTGTATCTCCATCATGTAAAGATATTTTTAAAGATCAGAAAAAGTTCTCTGTTCTAAAGTCTCATTTGTAAGGGAAACTTACTAAAAAGACAGGTCTAAACCTCAGCTTCTTGCCACCCTCAATCTTGCTGATGCATTTACACTCTCCTCCTCCTCCTTTCTCTGTGTTACCTCCTTATGTTAAAGTTAATTTTGGTTCTAACTTGGAAACCCCAGACACCTATTCATTTGTGCATGTTAAACTCTTTGCTGGGCTGGGAAGAGAAATAATTCTACCTGGTAGGGAACTCATCTTTTTTATATCTAGCTGTGCACAAACAGTGATGTGGATCAGCAATACAGTAACATGACAGTGCAAGTATATAATTCATAATGTAATAACTATAATATTATAATAATTTATTTATTCCTCTCCCCAGGAGGATTAAAGTTTTATGCTAATTTTTCCTCCATCAGAGCAAGAAAACCATTTGCATCTGTGAATTCCCACTCTCGTGATAGCTTGCACTAAATGGGTGAAGCATAGACCCCTGCCCTACATCATGGCCACCACATTGCAAAACAGGACTTGTATAAAGAGAAGAGACATTATTTTCTGCCGCCAGAAAGAGAGACACATGGAAAAGCACAGCGAGTGATCTCCTATACAGTTTCATCAGCTGACTGGGCCTAACAGCAACAAAAAATATTAGAGAAAAGGCATATTTTTGAAAAA
Source organism: Donacobius atricapilla (assembly GCA_013397315.1). Taxonomy (NCBI): domain Eukaryota; kingdom Metazoa; phylum Chordata; class Aves; order Passeriformes; family Mimidae; genus Donacobius; species Donacobius atricapilla. Next base: position 732,970 of record WBMY01004855.1, on the reverse strand, counting down.
AAAACCCCAAAACACTTTACATCTGAATGAGTCCAAGTTAAACTACTTTTAAATTTTCCAGGCTGATTCCTTCTTAACATAGCCTGGCACTCCAGTTTTCTGAGAGCTAAATGTTATAGAACAGAAAAGTGGTCATGCTAATATGCCAATATATATGCTAACATCCCAGATTCAAGAATACTGCTCCAGTGTGTTTCATATTTAGAATAAGAATAATTAAAATTCCATGTGGTTTCACTTATTTTGATGCAGAAGCCTCATTAAAAACCCTAGACCTGGGCATTTGCCAGCAGCCAGCTCAAATTGTTTTGCATTCACGCTTAAAACCCAGTTTTACCTATTGCAGCTTTGCAGCTCCACCATTCACAGCTGCATGTTTGCCGAGGTCATTTCTCTTTTGCAGTTTCATCCCACAGATGCCAGCTAGTGCCAATTAATGCTCAGGTCTCAATTAATAAGCTGTGCTTGTGGTTTGCAGAAAATCAGGCAACAAATTTCTGTCAAGTTTACAGCACTTTAGTCAATCGCTCCCAATTATTAAAGATCATAATGTACTGTGGACAGATTAACTCCTTGTAGGTACAGCCAGCTGACATCTACTTTAAAGAGTTACAGGATATTTTTATAACCTAAAATTATTACAATTTGTTTTTTTATTTAATGCTATAAGGTCACTAACAAAAAAGTTCACTTGGCTTATTGCATGTGTTTCGTAGGGAAATTTCTAGTCCATCCTGTCAATGCAGAATCTTTTGATGCATGAAACCAAAGTAATGCTATATTCACTGAACAGTCTGTCTTGAGGAAATTCAGCAACATATAGTTATATTTACCAGTAGCTAAATGATTCCCTTGTGTTTTGGGGAACTTCAGCGTTAAGACATTTGCTGAAGTTGAAACTAGGTTTTGTGGGGTTTTGTTCAACAGCTCAATTCAGGCTGAGACATTGTACTAATTGACCTATTAAAATAGTTTTTTCTTCCCCAACATCTATGTCTCTGAATTATAAGGGCAGCCTGGATTACTTACAGCTGATAATATCGCCTTGGATGAGACACACCACACACTCCACATGATGAGACAATTTCAGTCTCTTACAGCTTTGCCAAACTTTAAATGTTCTGGCTGAAATTGTCCATGCTGGGCGTCTGTCTCAGGCTAAATTTTGATTTATGCATTTATTTGTTTTTAAAATTTCAGCTGAAACTCTTCTGCTGGGAAAAATATATTGTTTTACCAATCTTAAACTCTGAGGAGCCTTCCTTTGAAAAGCTGTACCAGTTCCATGCTTTGAAGTAAGGACTTGAACTTTGGAATAGGAGTGGCCTTTGTGTGAGAGATGTTACCATGAAAATCCAGCCAAATATGAGCAAATCATAAGCAGTCTGACTAAAAATGGGCAGAAGAGTCTGTGCCCCTACAAAGACACTTGTCTAGAGACTGGAATGAAATCCAGGAGTCACAAATCCTGGCATTTTTTGCGCAAACATTGCTGAAACACAGGGACAGTGCCACCTGTCCCCATGCCAGCCTAATAAAGGATCAGTCCATCGACGGCTCCATTCTTTGGGATGGCAGACCCTGAGTGAAAGGAGACCATGTGGGTGTTTGTATAACATTGCAAAATAAAATTTGGGAAGGCGGGGTTATTTGGGGTTTGCTTTGTTTTAGAAATCTGAGAAACTATAAATATAACCAGAGGCAAACAAAGGGATATTATTAAGGTTACCTTGTGAAGAGTGAGAAACTTTGGAAACACCAGCATTCAAGTTACTTTTCCAAATGCACTATGACAAAGCATTCAGTTACACAAGATGCTATTCCTTTCTCATTAACCTGCCCAAGCTGGCCACCTCTGGAGATGTATCTGAGTAGAGGAATAGAGAAAACCATTGTCTATATATTCCCCAGATCCATTGCTCCAAGAAATCAGAAGGGGTGAAATGAACAAGGCGAGAGAGACCCAGTTATTTCCTGAGTTAACTGGATTTTATATGTGTTTCTGCCACATGGCTCCTACATGACTCAGTTGAAATGTCTCCAAATCCCATTTTCACTTCCCTCATTTTCTGTGTGCAGCAAAGATGTTGGCTTCTGATTTGCACGTGCGCTAAACATTCCCAGCTGCAGCTGAAGCCAATGGGATGACAGGTCTGAACACAAGGATACAGACAGAACTGAAATTGTGCTGTAGGTGACACACAGAGGGTGCACTAAATGACATGAGACCTTAAGGTCAGTCTCATTTCTCTTCCTAAAGTGGGTCCTTTTTTTCTCGGGAGTATTGCACTTCAGTGAACTGTATACAAATGCTACGGCAGAAATATTAGAACAAAGCCAAGCAAGAAATTAAGGATTCCTTCTTCAGAGCAGCAGTTAATGCTCTGCAATAAGCAAGGCCTGAGGAAATGCAAAGAACAAGAAGCAAACAAAATATTGAAAAGCTGCTCATTAAGTTAGCTCTGTCCATCCTGTGCACTGAATGAGACAGGAATCCCGTGGGAAAAGTATCATGTGATCCTGTAATTAAAATTTGTAATGCAATGCATAAGCAGAATGAGGCTGATTTAAAGTTGCACAGGCAATGTAAGTACTGAGATTTTCTAATTTCTGAGCTCCTGGTTTTGCCAGTCTGAAGGATGCTTTGCAGTGTGTTACAACACTGGGGAGTGATTATTTTCCATCTGGATCTCTTTGGGTTTTCCCCCAGCATCCTTCTGTATCGGGGGACAGTGTTACTTTGCTCTTCATTTTGTTAAATTGTCTGATAATAAGTGTTTATTGAATCACACACAGCATCTTTTCGCTTTCTTTCAGGCAAGCCTCTATCTTTCCAAAGCTGCTGTACCACCTTCCCTCTGGATGCCACTGTAGAATGGAGCCTGGAACTGCAATTCCCAGGGATCCCAAAACACTTCCTCCTGTATCTGCTTCTTGCTGTAGCTGTTAGGTCCTGATCCCACAAACCTACGCTGGTGCTCAGGGACATTCCTCCCACACATCCAGCAGCGAGTGTCTGCGTGCTGGGAGGGCGAGGGCCATGCAGCACCACAGAAGTAATGAACCCGGCTTCTCCCTCTCCTCTGGTTTACTTTCCGGATGAGCATGTGTCATCTGGATGTTTGGAACCATTTATCATAGGAAATGATATGTTTTTAAATGCTCTTTCCTCTTTCCCCCTCCATTTAGTTCAGGAGAAGGAAAAAGTAAAAAAGCATTTGACATTATTTTTTTCTCAATTTCAACGCCCCCCCTCCCCAGTCACCCCAAAAAGGTCTCCTGGCAAACAATAGCTGCAGAAAAGGTGTGAAGTACCCCCCCCCCACACTCTTTCCTTCACCTCAACAAGGTGCTAACTTCAAGGCCTAGTTGGGACCATTTAAACTGCAACATTATTAATCACAGCAGCCTCACAAAGTCAGAGGGAGGAAGGAACGTTTTAACCCTTTCAGAGCCTCACGCACAGCAGGCAAGACCCTAATTCCAGTGCCTCCCTTCTCATAGTCCCTCAGTACCCCAGTTCTCACAGTAAACTGGATGCTGGTGCCTCCTGGTATTTAGGCAACAGGTCTTTGGCACCTAAAATACCACGGATTAATTTGCAGATTGATGTTTTCACTGGATTTATGGCGCTGCACCTAAGCCCTTTGCTGGGAGAAACACCCCATAAATAACATAGTTATTAGTGACCATTAAAGTACCACTCGTGCAAATAAAGGAGAGCATTTCTCAAACAGAGATGTTATATTGCTTAACACCAAACTTGGAGTCTCTTTGCATTTCTTCAGCCTGGGCTCTGTCATTACCTGTCCTGCTCCCTCAACAGCACCTTTCTGCTGGATGAAGCTGCTTTCCTTAAGGCACTGAGGTCTTGCTGGGTGACATTATGCACTGAAAGACAGGTGGCTGCTCTCTGCACCCCCAGAGATAGCTCATCGCAAATTTAGGGAATACCAATAGGTAGAAAAACATAACAACCAACACCTCCTGGATGGACCGTTGAGAGCAGAAATAAAGCTGTGGAAGCTTCAGCCATCACCATCTCATTTACAGACGTTGCCTCACTTACACAGGATTTATAAACCTTCCTAATGAGAACCACAGGAGGGTGACAAATGGTCACATTACAGAAATAGATCGTGGAGTGGTGGTTATGACCTGCCACCCATGGATGCCTGTTGACCTGCGGTGATGGGGAGCCTCTGAACTTCTCAGCCTTTGCTATCTCCTCTCGGCGACGCCAATCTGGAGCTGTCACGGGTGATTTGGGTGGAAAGGAACTGGCAGTGTATCAAAAGCCCCCTGCTTGTTTAAAGTCTCAGGCCATCAACGCGCTACACTGGAAGCAAACAGTAAATAGTTTCCTGGAAGTAAGTCCAGGAGCCCTGCAACGCCGCATGGCACAAACGCACACAAGAGCACAGCGCTCTCTGCTCACTTTTCCCCAACTTTTCCTGCCTGAATTTCAGCTGCCACTGCTCTCTGCCAGCCGAAAGGCATCAGCAGGAACACTTGAGGCTTTTCTTGGAGAGCAACCTCAGAGTGTTGTATACAGCATGGGGGTGAAACCACAGGGCTGAGGAGCAGGCATGGCAATGGAGAGCAGCGGGACAGGAATCCTGAGTAAATCTAGTGAATGGGAGGATAATATACATCATGGCTCACAGGCTACTTTGTTCCTTCTTTTTCTTTTTTTTCTTCTTTTCAGAAAAATGTGCCTTAACTGTCCAGTATAAATATTTGTTTCCAATGTTGTCATGAATTGTACTTTTCCACTGCATGCTACTAACTCAGAAATACCATCTGATCCCCAAGCAGACACAAAGGAACTATGTTTTGCAGGGACAGGGAAGGGGGGGAAGCCCTTGGCATTGCTCTGTTATTTCACCCTTTAAACCCCTCCTTTTTCCACCCCATCCAAATTTTCCTTTTGCATCTCATTCAACTAATGGACAACTCTCCCGAGGACAGAGGATTCCTTGCTGGTTCTTGATTAAGAGTTTTTAAGAAGCCGGGAAGGAAGATATTCTTTGAAACTGGATCTACTGTAGGATGGGAGCCAGCACACAGGACACCGTGTCTTTCAGAGAGGGCCACACACAGTGCCACTCCAGTCATATGACTTCTCTGTCACATCCTGAAGCCATTTCCAGCTCGTGTGCGAGTTTGTACTCCCATTTAGAAAAGGATGGGATATATTGGGAACACACATATGGAAACACTTTCAGGGAATCAGTTTCCATGAAATCCATAATAAGCCAAGTGGCTTCAGATGTGGCAGTGTGCCTCAGATTAGACAAAAAAAAAAAAAAAAAAAAAAAAAAAAAAAAAAAAAAAAAAAGGAAAAATAGAGGGGAAAAAAGAAGGAAAATTCTTCCCTTATTTCAGTTTCAAGGCATGAAAAACATGAAAAAGAACCCCAAATTAAAACCAACTAATGACTTATGGCTACCAAAACAGGGACTCAAAAAATAATACAAGAGCACTCCTCCTCCCCAAAATAAGGACACTGCTATCAGCACTCCTGCAGCTCCCAGAAAGCTCTCCTGGCATCTGCCAAGCTCACAAGGGGTCTTCAGAACCATAGCCCTGCCTGTGCCAGGCTGCATGGGTTGGGCAGGTGCCCACTGTCTGGTAACTTGTGCGAGCAAATTTTTCCTTTCCTTACAAATTTTCCTTCCTTTCCTTTCCTTCCTGCCCTTCCAAAAGCTGCAACTCAGTGATAAACTGTCCATTAAGTTAATCTCCTGGAAAATGCTGGATTCAGGAGGGGATATGCCCTGGATGGGCTTGGCTGTACCCAAGCCACACTAAAAGCAGAGTTTATTGTGGGATGGGGTATTTGCTTAGCCAGGCAGGGGGTGGGTATCACCTGCCTGCTGTGCCTGGAGCCAAAGCTCAAGAGCCACTGCCAGGTGTCCTCATTGATGGGTACCAGAGAGCAGGACAATCCCAAACAGCACAGAAAAGGGCTTGAGGCCATGTCAATGCCAGGCAGGAGAGAAGCATCCAGCTCATCCAAGCTACTGTGGTGCTGGAGTAATCTTTGCACAGCTGAGGAAGTGGGAAGAAACACAGATCAAATGGCAGGAGTTCAAATGGGAACTGGAGAGATGCTACGTGCATCTCTGCGACGGATACCCGCCTTTCTATCAAGAGAAAATAACCAGGAATTTGGCTTCTAATTGGGGCCGTATCCTACAAACCCTACTTTTCCTGACAAACAAATAACTCCACAAATAGTCCCTCTGTTTCCAATAGGGTTATTTGCGGTAGGAGGGACCACCCAACATGAGAGGATCAGGCCCTCCACTCCCTTGCTCTGCCACTCACTTCAAACTTCCACAACCAAATGTGAACACAAAAAAAAAAAAAAAAAAAAAAATACCCATGAACTGCAAAAGCTTCTCCTCACTGCTGCTGGAAAAGCCCTGGACTAGCACGGCTGTGGAAAGGTCTCGTGTGCTATTAATATGATGCTCTTGCTGGCTTCCACCACTGAAATGGGGATTTGCCATTTGTTTCTCAGGCTGGTTCTTTCCACTCAAGCCCCAGCACAGTAACTAACTGAAAACTTCTGCATCAAGGAGAAGGTCTCTTTTAAAAGTTTGGCTTGGCTTTGCTTTCAAAGACTTGTCTGTATATTTTAGAATATGTAGAACTTGCCTTTGATTTAAACCTCGCTCTTAACAATAGACAAGAGACGATTTCTCTACTGAGCAATTTAAACAAAAACAAACACATTTTGGTTACTTGGCCTTGTTCTCAAAACGCTTTGTTTTCTTTTTTTTTCCCAGAGAAAAATCAAACCCTACAAATCATTACATTTCTGGCCAAAAAATCTTAAATTCACAAATGTAGATAATCCATTTCTTTTTGCCCTGAACAATATCGTACACAGAGAAGAAGTGCACCTCCTCAGCCCCCAAACATCCGTAATGCATGAAACCCCCTCATCTAAACAATTAAAACCATACTTTTCTCCTCCAAAATAGCTTCTCCCTTCAAAGGACATTCTCAGCCTCGGTCCCTGTCCACAAGCAGGGCCGTGATGTTGATTTCTAATCCTCCTCGCACAAGTCCCGTGTGCCCAGAGGACGAACACCGCACCTCGTCCCGCAGCGGCGGCAGAGGCGGCTGCTTGTGCTCGGAGGGATGAGGGCATTTAACCGCGGGACTTCTGGCTGCTGGAGAAAGAAGAGGGGAGATACCAGGGAGGCATTTCCATCTTAGGTTAAGGATTTCAGCAGCAGGCGCAATAACACTGTTGGAGTGAAAAGAGTGGAAAATAACTCACGTAGCGACGGCCAGAGTTTTTTTCCCTTCCAGTGAGAACGCATTTCCCCCAAGTAACACAAACAGTAGTAACATTGGGCCCTGTGATAAAATGGTCAAACACGTCAGCATGACTCAAGACTCACAGGCCAAGGAGATTTCAGGAGGCTCAGGGTGAGAGTGAGCCCTGTGAGGAGAGCCATGGGTGAGCCCCAAGCCGAATCCTGCTCCCATGCCATGGGGCAGAGTGAGAACAACTTGGGGATGTCACAACCCTTGGCATAGCAGGAGAGAAGCTGTGGCTCTCTAGCCATGGAGCAGGACTAGTCACCATAACCATGAGCTTCAGCAAGATGGAGGAAAATCCTGCATACAACTGCTGGGCTGTTTTTGCTGGAGTTGCTGCTCTCGTAGCTGAGTCAAAAATACTGAGCTGTGTAAAGATCTACATAGGTTTCAATCCATGGATTTAGGCACTCAGTGTCTGCTTAGATACCAAGCTGCCACAAAATTCAGCAGAATGCATCTAAACAGCTGTAAAGCAGGGCTAGAGGCACTATATTCCTTCTTATATTCACTTTAACAACATAGAATTTTCAATCTCATTTTATAAAAGCTGTGTAAATCCCTCTGTATATTTTTTTCATTCCTTTCAGACCTAACCTAAGCTTCCTACTAAATTAAGGTGAACTACTGTAAGCAATGTTTCAATCCATTATAACATGGTATACACAGCATTTCCATTCATTAGCTGAGCTGAAGCTTAAACCAGCCCCACTCTGAACACCTCTAAATAAATGCTTCTTCTCCATAGTGTAAAGTCTGAATATGGGTTTTATCCTCCCAGGAAGGTGGTGATGAGAAAAAGAAACAGACTTGGGTCTGTAACAGCTCACATCATAAACAAGCTTGAGGCTGCTTGATGCACAGCCCCTTAGGCTATACCACTAGCAGCTCTTTAGACCATCAGTAGAGATTTATCTCAGATATGGTATCTTGGATTTTAAGTTCAGATCATCAAGAGTGATAAGGAATAGAAATAGAAAACCCACTTAACCATTAAAGCTGTTACAAGGGAAACTGTGATACAAACCTTTCTGGCTTTTGCTATTGGTTTATTTTGTGGATTTGGGCAAATTTGATTTTTCCTGTGTAAATTTTGCTCATTATATAATGTCCATTTCAATACTTCATACTAGCCAAGTGTCAAAAGTTAGTAGTACAGTTTAGAAAATACTGTGAAATCCTTTGTTGGAGAATGTTGTAAAGTTACAAAGATTAGAGGTAAATCCCAACAGACATTTTTTTATAAGCTTTTCAATGGGTGAAGACACAGAAAACGTGGAAGTCAGAGCAAAGAGAACTTGACTTGAAATAAACTTTCATATGCAATCCCGATTCCTGAGATAAAAAAGATGCATACAAAGCCAGCCTGAATTAGCACCTTCAGTTGCCTTAATCTGCTTGAGAAAGCAGCAGCAGAATTGCCAAACCTCCAGCGCATCTGCAGTGCAGGCCAGTGAGAGCAGGAGCTGGCCCGGCTGAGCACCAGGCGCCGGCTCCAGCCCCACTGCGGCTGGAATGGCTTTCTCCATGGGCAAACAGCCTGTCCAAAAAACAGCTCCAAACCAGTCTAGCCCACCTACATGGGCCAGGCCAAACGAGGAACTGGTTGGGTTTGGACTACCCTTAAACACAGCTTCCTATCTAATTTTGGAATCTAATACAGTGGCTCCCAATTCGGCTCCGGTGCTGCTTAGATCCTCCCTGCGCTCCTCTTCACCCATAAAAAAGAAAACAACATGGGTTGGCTTTTAGCAGGAATCAAAATGCAAACAAAAACAAACAAAAAATCCCTTTGGAGGGAGATATTTGAGAGAGGAAGAGGGAAGAAAGGGGGAAGAGAGGTGCCTTTTTCTCTTTGCCAGGATTCCTCTGTGGCTCCTCCGGCCATGCCAGCATCCACATCACAGTTCCCGGGGATGTCCTCTGAGCAGCTTCTGGAAGATGCCTCTTCCAATGAGCCATTTCATCTTGGTCTTATGTTGCAGAGATTTCAGGTCAGCAGACCTCCTGGTGTTTTTGAGGCACTTGCATCCCTTCTTATTTGGCCAGCCAGTTACCTTTGCAGAAGGTCTATTTTTCAGTGGTCAGTCCCTAGACCAGATCCCAGGCCTTGTAATTTGCACTCTTGAGGGTATCTAAATGTTTATGATCTTTTTCACAAAGGTCTCTGTACTTTTAAGGCTGACAAACCCTATCCAGCTCTAGTCTTTTAACTGCACTTAAATTAGCCATTTCAACTGTAATTAATTTTTTTGGCTGGGATTCCCTCTTTGGGACACGGTTTTATTTTTGTTTTCAGTGGCAACAACACACATAACTAGTTGGCTCCACTCAACAGGAATTATCTGCAGATGTTTGATCCTATTTCTCCACACAGGAGCACAGATCATACCATCTCACAAGGTCTCTGTCAATCCTATAAGACTGTGGCACTACAGATGGATTAATTGATCCAGCAGCTCCTCTGGGGTAATTCCCACATATCTAAGGGTAAGCTGTATCAACAGCTATTAAATACAGTGATCCAGATAGAAACATTCAGCTTTAGATATAGATGTTTTGATTTTGAACTCCAGGGGAACTGCGTGACCACTTTTGGCCAAGCTGAGAAGGTGATGGGTCCTGGATGGTCACTTGGCCTAACCTGGCCAACACCATTTGCTTCTCATTACAAGCTGTTACAAGCAGCTTTGTCCTTTCTTTCCTGCTTGTTTTGAAGCCTGGAAGAAGGTGAAGAGCCACAGAGCTACCTCAGTACCCTCCTTACAATTTCATTTTTGCACTCTCTTTGGACCCACACTTGCTACTACCTGGATCTAGTAAGGCTGCAGGCACAGGCACCTTGCTGGTTCCCTTCATGGTACAATTCCCTCTTGTACACCATTGCACATCTTGTAACCAGCTGTACTGCACCTAAGAGTGCAAATCTATAGGGGACAGGCTGATTTCCCTTTTTTCCTCCTCCTCTTTCACTGTATAGTCCTTAGCACAAGGGGTATGAGACCTCCAGACACCATCACAATACAAACACTCTCAGCAGGCAGCAGTGATTCCAGCAGAGGAATCCATTAGCTATTCCCAAATACAACTATTACTTTGATCACTGAACTGCACTGCTTGCAGGAGCCAAACCTGGATGCTCCAGTTAAAGCCAAAACCTCAGCTGATGCCTTGACAAGGGGACTGATCTCCAGTTTGTGGAAATTTTCCAGTCCCACGTTCAGCTTTCAACACAACACAAAACAACATTTCAGGGCAAAATTAAATATGGCAAGTTGTGTTTTCACAGACATCTATCCAATAAAAATGATGTGCCTCATAGATTTGGTCCCGTACCTGTGCTTCAAACTGGTTTTCCAAGCAAGCCCATTGTGCAGCCTAATTAATAAACTTAACCAAGATGGACATACCTTTAGCTATTGGCTTTATAATATTCTGCCAATTCTAAACAGTACCTGTTTAATAGGAAAGGCCATTAAAAAGCAGAGATGCTCATGGATCAGACAGTGACAACCCAGTTAAACATTAAAAATAACGAGTGGAAACCACACATGTGGCATCACTAGAGCTTGTATAGTGGCTTTTCATCTCAGTTAAATGAAAGAGTCTTTGTGGATATCACTCCTAACCCAAGCATACCACCTTTCACGGCTCACTGCCAGAGATTTGTGATGTTAAGAGATGGAAAGATTGCCATGAGATGCCCTACCCCCTCCATTTTGCTTTCAAAATTGATCTTTGGTTTAAATCCTTCAGGTTGTTTTCTCTGCTGGTGCTCCCCTTTCTCAGCATGACTGCTCCTCTTTCTCACACAAGCCCAAGGAGTATTCTTCTATCTGCCTATCTCAGCACTCCCAAATTACAAAATAACATAGTACAGCTAACACTCATGGCTACCACAGGATAAAAGACCAAATGGATGATAAGAGAGACTTTTGGGAACAATGGCTGGGAAGTTCGGAGATGACATGGCCCAGACTGGGCTGAGCACACAGCACATTGACTCCTCTCCTCCTCCAAATGCACCTTTAAACCATCACAAAATCCCAAGATACCCCTTTTGACAGAACTAAACTTCTTCACACAAGAACATTGCCTGATCCAAGTAATCCCAAGAGATTAACACAGTTTAAACTGTCTGTTCGCAAATTTGCCTGTGGAATAATTAGGACTGTGGAGAGCAAAGAGGCTGCTCTGGCTGGGTGTCTGCTCCCCAATAAGGCCACAGCCTCAGCTCTGAGCTTTGCTTTTGACAATGTAAACGCAAACTAAACCTGGGAGGAAAATTCCCCATGACTTATAGTTGTGTTTCTTAAAATGGAAGATTAAAGAGTGCAGGAAAACTAAGGGAGAACATGCATCCCACTGGTTTATTCCTTTATCTCCATCTAGGGTAGTGTGTGAGGAATTAAATTCATTTTGGAAAGACTTTGCAAATGGGCAAATACAAAGGCAGAAAAATTCCTAAAGGAATTGCAGAAGCCCACAAAGTCAGTGGAAAATGTTTTCCCAGTGCGTTTTTTCAGGTGGGTTGGAAAAGTAGAGTGCCACTAGTAATTCAACTAAAAATAACAACTTTTCAGTGCATTCAGTAGGAGTTTGGCTGATTAGGAAAGGGAACTTTGACGATTTGATAGACTATAGTGAACGCGCAGCAAACTGAATTGACCAAAATATTTTTTCACAGTCCTCCTTCAGATTCCTAGGAAGTCAAACCAGTTCTGTCCCACACCAGCCAGTTCCCTGTGGCTTCTGCCACCTCCCTGAGACCCACCACAGCCACCTCCTGTCCTACCCACCTCTCTGTACCTGTCACCAACTCAGGAACCCACAAGAACCTCAGAAATCAAAATCAGTGCTATGTTCTGGCAGATAAAGTTATAGCAAAGTTGTAGCAAGTTCAAATGACTGGAAACTAAAGTTAGACAAATTCAGACTGGTAATAAGACCCAAATTTCAAATCGAGGTTAATTAGCATCTGTAACCAAAGGTTGTGATGGGTTTTGCATCCCTGGAAATTTTTGAATGAAGACCAACTGAGTGTTTGGGCTTGCTTTTTTTCTCAAAGGTTGCCCTCAAGTTCAAATGAGAGCTAATTCAGGGAAATCTTACACCTGAGTTCAAAGCAGATGTTCACATGGGCTTCACTGTACAATAATCAATGAATTTATACATCGTATAACTGGAGATTTGGTTATGTCAAATTATTCTTCCCTGTGCACCGTAGATGAAGCTTCACCATTGCTAAAAACCCTCACACTCCGCAAAAAATCCTTGGACACAGCAGCACCATCAAGTACAACATGGATGCAGGGTTGGGTTCTCCCTGAGGGGCCACTCCACCACCTGCACACTGCTCCTGCGGACATGGGGAAACTGCCCCAGGCTCAGGAAGGCATCTCCTGCTTTTGCTCTGTTCCCTCACTCTCTTTTGAGTCAGTCTGAAAGCAAATATTAAGAGATTTCCAGATTAGTGTCCCCAAATACACTCCCTTTACGCATATGAAATCGTTCCTTCTCCCTTAATAACATCCTTGGTGAGCCACGTGAAGGTGCACTCCCTCATTTTATCTCAGCATCTCCTTCACTGCCTGCATTGTTTACTTTCGTACAACCACAGAAAACCTGACCTGCTTGCATGGATCTTGGCTTCCATTTTGGTCACCAGTATCAGCCCAGTATCAAAGCTCTTTGAAATCTGACAGCCAAGCTGGCAGGACACCAGGTTCTTTTCTGCTAAAACATCCATCAAGAGGGGAGGAGGTTTGGTCATGTGTAAAATGGGGCCAACAACCATTACTAAACCACTTCAAAAAGGTGTTTTTGAAGCTCTGCTGGGATCTAACACTCCCTTGCTGACCAAATGCAGTGTGGTCAAATTCTGCATGGCCAGAAAGGTGAGGAAATTCCACTGAAAAACAAGGCAGTTCCAGCTATTTCTACCAGTAGCAGTTTTTACCTCTTGAATTGTATTTTTTAGTGTAAAATTTGCAGAATTTAAACCGTTCGGTTCCTGAAGGGCATATGGTACACCTTTATCTTACCTTATACCAAACACAGTCGCAGTCTCAGAAGGACAAAATTCTCCTGCATTTTATGGAACCATTTAATAAATTCAAATTGGCCAATTAATCCAACCCAATTCAATGCAACAAAGACACAAGGCCACAAAGACTTAAGGATAACACCACAGAATCACAGAATGGTTTGGGTTGGAAAGGGTCTTTTAAAGATCCTCTAGTCCAACCCTCCTGCCATGGGGTGGCATTTTCAACTAGAGCAGAGTTCCATTCAACCCGGCCTTGAATCATCCACCACCTCTCTGGGCAGCCTGTGCCAGAATTTTGCCATCCTCAGGGTGATGATTTCCTCATGTCTGATATAAATCAACTCTTTCAGTTTAAAGCCATTCTCTCCTTGCACTCTCACTCCATGCTTTTGTCAAAAGTCTGTCCCCAGCTTCCTTGTAAGCCTGTGAGAGGAAGGGGGGTAATTAAATGGACCTGACCACCCTGTATGTACCAGAGAGCTTCACACATGAAGATCCATTTCCTCTCCACATCAGCACACGTGATTCTGCCTCAGCTGCCATCACTGGCTCCATCCTAGGTTAGAAAATTAACAGCAATTCCACAAAGGGAAGGGAGGAATCATCAAACGCCTTTGCAGAAGGATGAAACAAAGAGCTCTATCCCACAGCCTTCCTGTTAGAGGCTTATTGACTTTATTGGGAAACACACGTCTAGGTAGTGGCTCAGGATCTGTCCCTTTGGAAGTCTGGAATTGAGGACCCGGTTGCCCCACTAACAATTAGCATTCTGTTTACAAAACCCAGCAGAGTCAGTAAGAATAATCATCACAAAACATGCTCAGACTGTGATTCCGGTTTAAGTTAATATAATTTTAATGAGTTCTTCAGAAAAAGCCTGGCACTTATGGAAAATTTCCTTAATTAATATCAGACCCTAAATTAGTAATAAAAAAAAGCCCTGAATATCATTTGGTCTCAAGCTGGAACTAAAGTATGTTTTGGCATCATTACTAACTGTTAGCAGCAAGTTCTGGAAACAGATGCAAATCTTGATATGTGTCCTAAATATAAAACACATTGCAAAAAAAGCTCAGATAAAAATATATCTATACATCCACATATATTTGAGTGTGCTATTTCCTGCCTGTATCAGCAACAAATTTATTCCATTTTAAAACATTCCACTTGTTTCTTTTCAGTACTTTTTAAAATCCCTTATTTCAGGAATAAAACTCCTTCCCTCTGCCTTCATTTTTCCTGTTTATTTCCTCTCCCAACAGCCATTTTAAGTAAATGAAAAGGGCTTAAAGACACACATTGTAACATTCAAACATCTGAAAATCAGCCCACTTGTTTTACCACCTAAATATGGGCATAGGTGCCTAATTTGAGGCCACCCACAGTAGAAAAATTTGAGGTAGGGATCATGCAATGCATCTCCTGGACAATTACTCCAATGAGAGATTCAGCCCAGTGGAGAGGCTGCTACTGAAAGCCCACAGAAGAGTGCCAAGGTGCTGAGATTCCCAGGTGGCACCAAGTGGGCAGGAGACTAAAAATGGAAAGCCTGCGGTAAACAAAATAAATAGAACCACTGAAAAATAATGAAAAAAAAAAAAAAAAAGGAAGGCGAGTTAGAAGTTTAGGGAAGGCAGCAAAATGAGCGTGTTGTTTCTGAAGATCTGAGCTCCCCCAAGTTCTTTACTTCGCCTTGACTCAGTTTCACCTTGCAGGGAAAGCACTGAACATTTGCAAGGAGTAACTGAGACAGAGACAACCTTGAGTCTTCTGGCGAAAATTTAATTGAAAAAAAAAAAAAAGAAGAAGAAGAAGAAGAAGACAGAGTGAAAATTGTTACAGTCACCAAGAAAAACATCCCAGCATAGTGAGTGCACCAGAAACTGTGCTGGCTTCTTGGCTTTGCCAAGAGCCTGAGACAATATTGCTGAAGCGTGAACTGCTCATTCATTGCAGGGGCTGCTCACACCAGGGCCATGCTGGCAATAGCCGCGGCATTAACTGTTTCTCTGCTTCCCACAGCACATAAAGAAGAAAAGAATTGTGTTTTGGAGACAGCACTAATGCCTTCCCTTATGAAAGGTCCCATCCTGGAATGTGCTTATTGCCTTCAACATTTAATCAAGTTAGCAGGAATTAAGGGATGAAAGCATAGCTACTTCCATGGCCACAGTTTCTACTTAACTGCTGTGAAGTTTTCTGAGCTCCTTAGGAGAAGACAAACAACCTTTATTTCTAAAAGTTGTTTCAAAGACCAAATTCCCCCAAAAAGGAAAAATCCTAGTTCCAAAAAATCATGTGAGTGCATCACACTAGCAAAATCCAAGGTAATTCACACACAGGGTGAGAAACCCAAGATGACAACCATTACAGGGCACCAAGAAAAAAAAGCCCATCACAGTCAGCCTCTTTCTCATTGACATACAAATACTAAACAGAGAGGTTCAGCTAGAGCTGCTTCCATTCTATGTGGTTTTTTTATTATATGATTTTTAGACTAAACAGATTGAAAATTAAATTGTGTAAAAAATTGGTATTTTCCCTGATTAGGGCATGGCTGAAATTGCATTTATACTTGCCAGCTGTCAGTAAGCTGGGAGAACGGGAAGGTTTCTTAAATTCTGATTTGAGATGAGGGTCAAGGATGGCCCAAAACATTGTGCTGATTTATCTACAGAGCGAGACGAATTAATGGGAAAGTTTGGCTGTACACAAACTAGCAAACAGGATCAGGGCACACTCTCTGGCTCTAAATCCAGTCAGGATGGTCTGGCCATAAGATGTAATGTTAAATCCTGACTCCACAATGGGGTGGCTGACTCTGAGCTGCCCACAGGAGCAGGTTCGGGACTCCGCTCATTTCCAAACCACAGCTGGGACCTGTTTGCGACCATGCTGGCCAGCCCCACTCAAAACCAGCCTTGCTGACAGCTTAACAGCACTGGTATTTAACAGTCCAGCCCTGCCACTGTGTAATTTATTGGTGAAGACGCCACTTTCTGGTCATTTTAGTTCAGAGGAATAGGTCTGCAGACTTCCTTCGTTTACAGCCTGATCCCAACATCTCCCTCATCTATCTCATCATACCCTTGCTCAATGACACAGTAAATATTAAGACAGCAAAGTCCACCCTGCAAATACCTAGGAAGGGTCCAGCTCAGGCCTGAAAAAGGCAGGTTCAGTAATTTATCCTGCTATTTAGATTCAGTTTTAATTTTCTCATTTATCATATGGAATCTGTCAAATACAGACAGGATCTTCCACCGTCATCACTGAATGTATTTGTGGTATACCTGTAGGACAGGTCCTCCAGCACCTGAAGGTCTTGACCCTGCAAGTCTCTCTCAAGGGTGAAGCAAAAAACAAGAGACTTGTATTTAGGCAGAAGGGTGAGTAGGAAAAGTGTAGGGGGAGAAAAAGTCTCCTCACCCCCTTCTCAGGATTCTCAACAGAATTAAAATCAAGCTCAAACCCTGAAATAGCAGAGAACGTTGAGGTCAGGGTGAGGTAGGGTTAAACCAGGACTAGAGTGTAATTAGGCTGTGATATGAATATGTTTATGGGACAGTTAAACTGTCTCGTAAATCACCTCAGCAAAGACAGACTATCAGATCATGCATGCCTATACTTGAACTGCTCACCTAGGCTCACTTCAGAGACAAACAGGCTCTTCCCAGGCACTACCAAGGACCAGCACAGACCACCTGCAGACTGGTCAAGTCCTGAAAATGCCCGTTTGTCCCCATTGCCTCAAAAAGGAGTTGAGGGTGAGTGTCTCAGGAATGGATGTCTGCCCTGGGGACGTCTATACCCACCCCTCCTTCACTTGCCTGGCAGCATCCCTCTTTTGACTGCAAGAACAACCTGACCTGTACTCCCTGCTCTGAACCTTCCATGTGGGGAGGACTTGCTGGATCAGCCCCAAAGGGTTATGTAAAACGGCTGCGATGTGTATATTTATATGAATCATATACATTAATTACATAATAGTCACCCATGCTCCCCATCCCACATGCACTTTGGTTATGCATAGGACACAAAGACTGAGTGCATTCACTGTGAATCATGCAATAAGACTACATCCCTCAGGCAAACTCTCTCTAAAATGACCCTTTTCTTATATTCCCATGGCTTCTACTACAATATTATTTAATTAAGAATATTAATCTGCTGGGCCACCAACTTTCACTGTGTTCTGGGGAAGTCTGAACTGATAGACATTTTAATGAAATACGGAGAATCCTGCTCTTTTTATGATCAGAACATTAAGGTAAGGCCATTTCATGGCCTCATGAACTTGTTTCTTTATTTGTTCTTGATATGAATGTGAAACTTCTGGACCAGAAAGATCATTGATTCAAAAGTTGCATGAGTGGTGCCAGATAATCTTTTTTTGCTTTGCTTTTCAGGTCATGCTGTTGAAGACTGCCCAAATACCTGGGTTATATCATTCACTAGTTGCAAAGCAGTGCAAACAGAGCACTGACCCCCATTTGGAGAAGAGGAACACTTGCAGTTTGGCAGCCATAGGGACATACGTGCACGTGCCTGCAGCACGCATGCAAACCTGCCACTAGAGCAAAGAAATCATCCGAGATACTGTCACGACCAGTTCAGCTGCATTGCAGCAGCTGCCTGAGGAACTCCTCGGGATTGCAGCCTGCTGCCCTTTTCTCCTCTCCCATGGGATGAGGAACCGCATGCACTGCTATGGCAGTGCCCCACCACGTCCTGTCCTGCAGCCCTAACCTCTTCTGATGCTTAGCCTACTCTGGGGTGGAAACACAGGCAACCTCATCACCAAGAATTGTGGAATCATTAAGGTTGGAAAAGACCATCAGGTCCATCCCAGCAGCACCACGTTCAGCATTCAGCTGTGTCCCTAATGGCCACATCCCTGTGCCTTTTGAATACTTCCAGGGATGGTGACTCCATCGCTGCCTTAGGCAGTCTGTTCCAATGCCTGACCATCATTTCAGTGAAGAATTTTTTCCTAATATCCAATCTAAACCTCCTCTGGTGTAACTTGAGGCCATTTCCTCTTATCCTATCACTTGGGAGCAGAGCCTGACCCCCACCTGCCTGCACCCTCCTGTCAGGTAGTTGTAGAGAGTGAAAAGGTTCCCCCTGAGCCTCCTTTTCCCCAGGCTGAGCCCCTTTCCCAGCTCCCTCAGCTGCTCCTCCTCAGACTTGTGCTCCAGACCCTTCCCCAGCTCTGTTCCCTTCTCTGGACACGCTCCAGCCCCTCCATGTCTTTCTTGTTATGAGGGCCCCAAAACTGAGCACAGGATTCAAGGTGTGGCCTCACCAGTGTCTAGCACAAGGGGATGGTCACTGTCGTGATCCTACTGCCACACTGCTGTTGATACAGGCCAGGTGCCTTTGGCCTTGGCCACCTGGGCATACTGCTGGCTCATGTATCCATCCCAAGATGGGGAAGAAAACCACCACTTTGGCCATAGGATGAGTGTGTTTTTGGTCAAAAGAAAATAATTAAAAGTAGCTCTTGAAGGCTGCCACTGACAATAAAACCAGGAGCCACTCCTGCTTTATTGGATGGAATATTTTCAACATCTGGGTGAGAACCACTTTAGCAGTTGTCCAGGTAAAGCCATGGAGCCTTGTGGAAAGGCTGGCTGATGTGAAATTGGGGCAGATAGGAAGTTCTGCACCCACAGGCCTGACAGCCAATGCCTAAGGGGGAGGTTTAACTCATATTTCCTCCTGCATGATGTAAAGCAACAAGCAGTAAATATGGCATTCATTAAAATGACCTTGTATAGTTTTAACAGCCTCGATAATCAGATCTCTGCCACTGTATAGGAAAGTGACTTTTTTATTCAAGGCCTTATAAAACTCTAATTTCTCCCTCATGCTTTAGAGATGCCTGAAGTTTTCTAAGGATTTTAGTGTTTCTTTGCCGTCATTTTCTACCCTCATCAAAGTTCTCTTCCTAAATATGCATTAAGTAACTTAGAGGAGATTTACGTTTCTTTGAGTGTGTGGGATAAACTGCTTGCTGTACGGGGCAACTTAAAATTTGCATTTATCTCTCTCTAGATATAGGAGGGGTTGGATGCTGCCCTCCCTCCCTGTGGCACTGCCAGTGAAATCCTTGAGAAACAGTCTCAGGTTTGCAGCTGAGGCTGCAATGTGTCTCCTTGCATCCTGAGCATCCGAGTGGGTCCTTCAGCCAGGAATGCCTTTCTCCAGTTCTGAGAAGAGCATTTCTATTCTGAATTTCTATTTCTGTCAGCAAACACCGCACACAACCTCTGGCACTTGTGGAAGATCAAAGTCCCTTTTTCCATTCTTGAATCTAACTTAAAGCAAGATCCCTGTGCTGGGAAAAGGTCAGGGCATTGCGGAGGCATCACCTGAGCCCTGGAAAGATGAAGGACAAGAAGCGCGAAGGCAACCGGCCATAGAGCACGGCAGGAAAGTTCAGTCCACGGCCACACAACGTACACAGCCATGTCTTTTAGTCTCTGCCTGTACCCACATGCCAGGCACTCACGTCTGAATACACACAGACAAGCAAGGGCTGCAGGGCAAGCATGCGGCGTGCAGCTGCCAGGTCCCAGCCGAGCCTCTCCTGCAGGTATTGCCGCGGGCACGATTGCAAAAATAACCCATTCGACAACACAGACCATCAGGAGGCTCTGACTCAAAGGGAACCTGTTTCAGGCCAAACAAAGCATTTCCTCAGCATCAAGCCGATCGAGTTTTTTGACCCAAGTCAGGGCGTTGCATGGAGAACCTGCAGGAACCCGCTCCAAAACCCTCCAGCCCTCGGCCCACATGGAGATCTTCGGCATCTCTGTGAAGGCAGAGTGCACTAGGGCTGCAGAGGGGTTTGCAGCTGTTTGTTTGAGAAACAAAGCTTCCCTCCTCCAAGATGAAAGAAATCCAGGAGCCTATGCTAATCAAATCCTCCACGCCTGCTGGCTGCAGTTCAGCTTGTCAGGGATGCAGCTCAGTGGAGTGATCAACATTTCCAGTTGCTATGAGCTTGGTGGAAGGGGAAAACACAGGAGCAAGAAATTCACCTGGCTGGGAATCAAACAGGTGTATGGCAGCAGCATCCAAGATTATAATAATATCTTGCAAACATGCAAAAAATAGATGTAATAAGACTGATTCTTTGGTTTTCATTAATGAATCATAAAGGCTCTCTTTACATTACACATGATTTTTTTGGCATACGCTTCTAATATTTCCACACTTGCAAGGTTGGAGTTTTAAGACTAAGCCTCCCTCCCCTAAGGTTCCTCATTTTTGGCAAAAGGTACAAGGTGACTGTGTGCCATGACAGGCTCTCTCTTTCTTTGGGGCAATCAGATTACTTTACACAGATGGTTTTATCACTGAGACCATTAGAGGTGAATTGTGTAATATATAAATGTGCATTTGTTTGGTAAAAAAAAAGTCTCAGTTCCTCACTACTGTCTTGTCTATGTTCCTAAATGTATTCCCTCTCTCCTGCATTATTCCAAAGCACAATTTGTCCAATCTTTACCTTTAAGTGACTCAGCTTGTTTCTGATAGGCCTCTTAAGTACATATTAACTAAGGAAACAGTCTTTCTTAACCTACTGGATTGAAATGCAGGAGAATGAACCTCAGCTTTAACTGAAGAAATTACTGAAGAAATAAAGGCATCTATCTGTCAGGATGCCAAATAACACACACACACCACAAAGGTGAAGTACCAAAAAATAGAGAGCATAACATTTACTTTAAAACACAGAACCACAGAATGGTTTGGGTTGGAAGGGACCTTAGGATCATCTTGTTCCAACCCTCCTGCCATGTGCAGGGACACCTTCTACTAGACCAAGTTGCTCCAAGCCCCATCCAACCTGGCCTTGAACACTTCCAGGGATGGGGCAGCCACAGCTTTTCTGAGCAATCTGTGCCAGTACCTAATTACATGCAAGTAAACATCCTTTTGTAGGGAAGAAAAAAAAAAAAAAAAAGAAAAAAAAAGAAAAAAGAAAAAAAAAGAAAAAAGAGAGATTTTGTTCAAAGAATCAGGTTCACAATTTAAAATTAATACAATCTGAAAATGGACCTAAAGTTATCTGAGAGAGACATGCTCAGAGCAACATAGCAGCCATTCCACATTGAAAAACAAAAGGGATTTTGAATCCTGCCTGCCATGCAGGAACCCTGGTACCACAGCTGAGGTTTGCTCTCCTTGCCAAGGTTTGTCTGAGGCTACTGAGGCAGCCGCTGCTAGTCCTGTTCCTCTCTGCATAATTGTTTTAGGCAAAACAGAGTCTTTACCTGAGAGGCGTCTGGGCACATCGGTAATGGCTGGAAGTCCCGTGCCTCGAGTGGAGGACAGGGGAGTTGTGGAGTGAATGGACGGTGAAGTCATCTGGCTCAAGTAGGATGGGTAAGACTGGTCATAGGACCATGGCGGGGATGACTGCGCCTGCCTGGGGTCTAGGGTGAAAATAAAAACAAACAAACAAAAAAAAGTGAATTTTTTTTTAAAAAGGAAGAAAAATTTTAGGATATCAACAGCCTAACTGAAAGAAATGGGATTACTGAACATACACACACCAGTACGAGGAGCGAGAATGTAATGAAATACAACTTGCTCATTAACACTCAGCCCTTTCAAGTCTTGGTCTGTGCTTCTTCCTCCCCAGAACAATTTCTGTGGGAAATGAACAGATCAGAGAGGAGAGTTTTAAATGATCTAGAAGCTGTGGTGCAAATTCCTGGTGTCTCTCTTCCAACATATTATACCAAGAGCTACCAGTCCTTGAGGAATCATAAAGAGAAGCAGACAACAAGGATGAACCTCAGGTCTGATCTTAGGAAATGGACTTCATGGAATCATGGAATCATTACATTTGGAAAAGACCTCCTAGATCACTGGGTCCAGCACTGCCAGGTCCATCGCTAAACTACGTCCCTGAGTGTCACAGCTACAAGTTTTCTAAACACTTCCAGAGATGGTGACTCCACCACTTCCCTGGGCAGCCTGTTCCAAAGCCTGAGCAACCTTTCAGTGAAGAAAAGTTTCATAAGATCCAATCTAACTCTCCCCTGGCACAATCTAAGGCTGTTTCCTTCAGAGGTGGGTAGACTCTACAGTCAGCACTTGGCATGCCTGTCAAGCTGTTATCCAGTTCAAACATCACACAATAGTGTTTTCAGTGCTGAAAATACTAGCCAAGGAGAAAAATGTTATTAATCTTATCAGCATCTGTCAAAAAAATGTCACATTTGGATGCTGGCCCAACTACTTACAGTATCCTCAATTACAAAATATGAAACCAAATCGTTTGGGATAACTATCAGAAGCTAATGATACCTTTCAAACTATTTGCAACAGCTCACTATGGAGGAAATGATTGTTAGGATAAACACAGTTCAATTTTTGCTGAAGCACTGGTAGAAGGAGACCTATTTTTACTCACTGGTGTTTGGATTTATAAACCATTTGCTCTCAGTTAATATCTGTTGATAAAGATACCACTGAATACCTCATAAATTATGATTTTTATTTTCTTGTATTGACAAACACAAAGCACTTTCAGCCCCAAAGTTTGTTTGGGACACTGCACAATAAACAGAAAACTATCTCTGAACCAGCTCACAGAAACTGTAGCACATCCCTTCAAATCCTGCCCATTATTTTCAGGGAAGCACATCAAGTCTATTCAATTTGGAGAACCTGCTCTATCAGAACACTGTGCTAAAGCCCTGCTTTGCAGACAGCAATGTGACAGCCACATGGCATAAGCAAAGGCTCATTTTCAGGAAATCCAACTTTTTTTTCTTTTTTTAACTCCTTTCCCTGCTCTTCCACACAGCAAAACCTTGTCGTTTCAGCTACTTCTTGTTTATTATTTCTCTTCAGACATGATTTGTTTGAAGAAATGTCTGGAAAGCAGATACTTCCTTGAAGCAAAATAACTATATAGATATATATAAAAAACCCAACCTTCCAATTTAATTTTAAGAGGATTTTCCTGGAGTTTGTCATTTATATTAGAGCTGAGTAATATAAATGGTTAACATAAACTTCTCAGAAATTCGAAGGACACTTGATCATTAAATGTAATGAACTTCTTTGTTTTAACAATTTCAAGGCCAGGGTTGTATAGATTGGCACAGGTTCAAATCTGACTGACTGCTCATTGTTACATCTGATATTGACATATTTCTCTGCTTCACTCCACTACGATAATTCACCATACAGTCAATGGTAAATGATCTTCAAGTGGGAACAGAAAGCCTGAGCTTGCTGGAAAAACAATCTTAAAATTAATGGTGTGTTAGGAACACAATCTCAAATCCAAGATACTTCAAACTCCAAGACCTTTTCAATCTCTGCTTCTGAATTGAAAACAGGGCCCCTAAAGTTTTGGGTTTAGGTCAGCTCCAATGTTAGGATGAAATAACATTGCAGGTAAAGGCTGGGGAAAAAATCATAGTAGAGGATGTTTTTTCATCATTTTGGTCTAAGATGGTGGAAATCTCAGAAAAAGAGGTGCCTTTTTGGAGGCCCATACCACTCCTGGTAGTGTAATCCTCAGGGCACAAGAACTTCTTGAGCATCTCTGGCTCAAAGTGACTCTCATCACTTTGAACACCCCTGCTAGACTTGGTTTTAAACTTAACACCCTTAATCCAGCAACTGTGAAAGTCTGTGAGGATGCAAGAATGACAAATAGCAAAAAGTGGTCTTTCAAAGGCTCACGTGGTATTTCAAAGCAGTATCTCATGCTGCACTGTCAGAAGCAGAATATGGGGCTGGATGGACCATCGCTTGACCCCAAAACGTATCATATATTCTTTCAAAATCTACCTCAAATACATCAATCTTCCCAGGGAATAGGAAATAATGAAGAGGAAAATCTTTAACCAAATTGAACCTTTGATGATTCATCAGAGCTCAGTGACTGAGGAGAAGACCACAGCACCTCAGGCCAGAGGGTTACTGCAATCCCTCCACACCAAGGCATGGCTGAGGTCATGGTCAAGGCAGGGTGGAAAATATTGCCCTGGGGCTGACTGGCTCAAGGTATCTTTGACCTGTTAGGAAACAGGAAACTGAAAATACAAGTTTCACCAGATCCCAGAGCAAATGCCCTAAAGCCAACCCATTGCTGCCTGATTGCAGTCAGGGTTTGCATGGACGTGAGAGAAGAGAATGGTGAAACACTGTCGTCTTGCCAAGTCAAAGGTGACCTATGAGCCCACAGGGCAAACGTCGCTGCTCAGCAGCATTGCCTAATTTGCAGTGAAAAATGCCACGAGGCAGAGCCCAAAGCTGCCCCAGACAGTCCCTGAAGGTGGACACACAGATCCTGTGGCACTCTCTGGTTCACATGGAGATGGTCCTTGCAATGGTTCCGGAGCAGTGACTTTGGCCACTGAGGCCCACCAGACCATTTCTTCTGGCCCCACACACCATCAAACCTCCTGGGGGAAGGAGAGGCATCACAGGGATGTGCCAGCTGCCACAAGAGCACTTCCAGGCCAGATCCACACAGATGCTTCTGAGGCAAACATGAGGCCCTAAAGAGGGTCACCTCCTCCTTGCTTCGGCACAGAAGGGGTGGGATAACTATTTAACACATACTATTGGGGAAGAGGCTATGAGATGATTTGTGAGAGGTTTTCTTTGGCCTCCTACACCATCGGTCAGCTCCCCTACTGTCTCTGGCTGTTGGGCTCCCACATGCCCACAGGATCCCTGCAAGCCGGGGACTTCACACCATCAACCAAAGCACCACATGCTCCACAGGCACGGCACATCTTCCTGTCACAGAAAGCCCCGAACATACGAGAAACCTTAAAGATCTGAGGCAGAGTGCATGTGGATTCCTCCCTAAAGGAATTTCTCCAAAACAAGGAAAAATACTTAATATAAAAATAAAATTAACTTCCCAGGAGAAAGCCACCCGCATTCCCATATAGCAGCCATGGAGAAGGGCTAGCAGAGCATTCAACAACAGTGAAGGCGTCAGAGGGCCACTCTGAGCTGGCATTTACACTCGAAAACTTTGGAGTGATTACTAAGAGCAGTCCTCCTTTTGTAAACATTTCTGTTATGCCTGCGTGGGTGTGAGGGGAAGTGCGGCTCTCAGCATATTCCTTCACAGCAGGGCATACTGTGGGTATGCTGAGACAGCCTGGGCACAGTTCAGCTGAAACAAATCAGGAGGGTGAGGCCTAAACTAATGCGCAAACAGCTCCATCCTGTTTGCACTTCCAGGTGAACCTCCACAAAGAAGGAAATATTTAGTATTGCATATTATTTTGTGTCTAGGTTTTGCTGTCACATTTATAGTCATGGGATGTACGCAGAGTTCTTGACCTTTGTTGTCTTTGACTGACTGCATTACATGGACGGTGGATATTGATGCTTAATGGACAATAAGAGCCTTTAAAACTTAGTCTAAGAATAGATTCACCACATAAAACTAAAATTATAAAGGAAAGAATGAAAAAGCCCATCTAGTGACCTATTCTCCTACCAGTGACATTGGCCTTCTAGTATCTCAACTTCTCTTTTTCCAACAGAAATCACCATAGGATCAATACAGTAGTTTGAGTTGGAAGAAACCTTAAAGATCATCTAGCTCCAACCCCTCTGAAATATGGAGAGACACCTTCCATGTTCTGAAGTGTCAATGGAGAGAAGAAGAAACCTGCAAATATCCCTGAAGAACAAGTTTTTCCACTACTTTGGTATGGCATTGTGAAGTTTACTGATTTTCAACAGGAAGACAACAATTCCCCCTTTTTCCAAGCTGAGTTACATGACTAGAACATGATCACAGGCTGGCAGCTCCTTGGTGTACCGTCTCTAATACCCAGACACGGCATGCATCACACTCTCATTTAAGCCCAGCCATCAGCTCTAGCTCGGGCTGCTGCTGGTTGGATTAGTGCTACTGCCAATAGTAAAAAACAAGCTGTCTGGGGCTATCTCTGGTAAACACTTAGAGTAAATATCCTCACTTCTGATCTTAACAAAGCCAAGATGACTTTCTGCATGAGTAACCCAACTATTGTTGTAACACCAGCTCCCTCAGCAAAACAACAACAGGAAAACACAACCTTCCTCTCTAACTCTTTCTTAGGCATCTTTTAAAGCCCAGGGCTTCATCTGAATTGCCCAGTTCAATCAACAAAGTCAAATCCAGTGAAGTTACACCCCAATGTACAGAAAAGTAATTGAGACCAGATTTTGGCCTGAAGAACTTCTAAATCCATTTCTCCTCCCACCCCTCCAAGAGTCACATTTTTGAAACAAACAAAAAAAAAAGATAAACTCAATGAATCATGCCAGTGGGTAGCTAAGTTTTAAAAGGGGGGTAGGGGGAAATAAAATTAAAAGAATATTGGGAGGGATGCAAGCTTTATGAAATAGAGGTCCATAATGGCAACTTGCCAGTCAACCAGAGGATGCAATCAATTTGCATAAAATACAGCAGATTCAATTTGCACTGTCCCTGAAATCAGCCGCTGTCTGCCAGTGAAGAGATATCCCCCCACTACCTTCCTGTTAAGCTGGCTCTGAAGACTTTAAATCTGCTTAAAAAGTGATGAGAAATGGAAGCATAAAGTGCTGAAGTACATGGAGAA
The DNA here is from genome assembly GCA_013397315.1 of Donacobius atricapilla. Classification (NCBI taxonomy): domain Eukaryota; kingdom Metazoa; phylum Chordata; class Aves; order Passeriformes; family Mimidae; genus Donacobius; species Donacobius atricapilla. The sequence goes on along the minus strand of WBMY01004855.1, from coordinate 705,961 downwards.
AGGAAAGAGGAAAAGGGAAAAAATGAAGGTTTCGCAGGACTTGGCTTTGAGGGCTGTTATTTCAGTGATGAAAGTCACAGGTTGCCTATAGATCAGCCAGTGCCACAGTGGTGATGGAGCATGAAACCTCACTTAACTCCCACTTTGCTGTCCTCACAGCCCAGCTGATGGGGTCCTCACACCAACCACACTCCTGCCATTATACCCATGGCTTTTCCAGGCCTACAGAAGCCAATCCTCACCAGTTGCATATTAAAAAATACAAATTTTCCTTGTCTCGTACTGGAACACTGATGCAACAGCTCAGTGTCTGAACGGGAATGTAATCGGATACATGCACAAGTTGCATGAGCCTGTTAGGGAAAGGGGAAAAAAAATAAAAAAGCAAATATACCAGAGACCAAATGTGAATGGACAGGATTCCTGATTTACGGGCAGCAAGCAGGGTTCAAATTGGATCTGCTCTGCCTCAGCAAAGGCAGCTGCTTATTGGACCATTTGTTTTTTAATCACCTTTCAATGTAGCTTTTGCTGAATCCTAGTTAAAATGCCATGTTGAATAAGGGCAACTCTGTGCCTTGTCCTGCCACAACCTGATCCTGTGGTAGGTTAAGGACTGTGATGTGATTTGTACAACCTGTACTCTGATACTGCAGGAAAATAAACACAACTTAGACAGAGAAAAGAAATATAAAAGTGGACCCTAACGTGCTGAGTTCTTTCAGACTCAGGTGTGGGTGAGCCAGGTTTTAAATAATATTTCTGTTTAATCATGCAATAGCTATGCAAGGCCTCAAGTGGAAGAAAGCAAAACGTTTATGTGCTTACTAGCAATAATACGGATTTTGTGTAGGAAACCAGTATTTACTGTTCTAGTTATTAGAAATTTATTGTTTCCCTAAATACTAATTAGGTAAAGAGATAATGAAACCATGGTACTTCCAAAGGAATGCTTAGTTAATTCCAATAAATGTAATTAAAAACCCCTGTTTTTCAGACAGAAGGGTCTATTCCCCTTTTAACATATACCCAAGGCAGTGCTTATGTTAAGAAGCCAGCGGAATTCCAGGTATTCCACTACAACAAGGAAACTGGTGTTGAAGGACAGCCCAAGCACCTCACTCCCTACCACCACACCGAGCAGGGGGATGTTCAACAATTTCCCACTCAACACCTGATCAAAGGGTACCTCGTCCATGGCATCACCTTTTTCTCTCCTTGGTTTGTGTAGCAAAGAGTACCCATTCATCCCACAAGAAGAATCCCAGAATAGAGATGGTCTGCAAAAAAGCATCCCAGCACTTTGGTGGAACATCAGACCACGGTGAGCTTTACTGATTACAATCAAGGTCCCAAAGAGCACTCAAAAGCCTGGCGGAAAGCCAGCGCAATTCCCAGAGCTTGCACCAATATAACATGCTCACACCAATCACCTAATTAAATGGGATGGCCACCAGAGAGCAAATGGAGAGCTGGCTGTTGGACTTTTCTAGACTGCAGAGGAGACTAGAGTGGGAAACATCAGAAATACTGTATCAGACCACTTATTCACTAGAGTCCTCACCATTTTGGGGGAAATGATTATAATGTATCCCATAACTTTGAATTTATCCAACAATAAAAGCACATAATCCACAAGAGATGGGAAATACAGCCTTCATCCCTCGGCTCAGCTTACTTCCCTCTGCCCTACCAGCACCACATCTTCCCTCTCTCAATGAAGTCTCAGTTGGTGCTTTGAACTGCTGCCTTAAATTTGCAGAGAAGGCAGTGAATGCCACACAGCTTTGTTTCCAGTCAGGCTTATTGAAAGCTCATCTGAAGTTTTCATCTCCCAGATCTGTAAATGCTGCTGCAGCCTCATAACAAGGTAGAGAAGTAGTCTATTAATCAAAGCCAGCAGAACATTTTCTACAGGAGGCATTTATGTGAAGGAGAGCAGCATATGAGGTTACACTTAGTTAGGAAGAAAATTACAAGGGGATCTCAGTTCTTGTGCTTCAGGGCATAAGCTGATCACCAGATGGGGTCAGGAAGAATTTCACCCTCTTTCGTTCCTAGATATAGTGTTGCACAATAGGTAAACTATGGAGGCACAAGGAAGAAGGAAAAAAACCTGCTTATAGCCTGGATTTCCCCCCTGCTTTCTTGGGAACTATGTCTACAAACATTGCCAGACAGAAGACTTTGTTAGAAAAAAATACTGTGTTTTAGTTAGGCAGTTCTTACCCAGAAAATGATACGCATGAAGTCCCTGACTTCACATGTCCAATGAACAAAACACGAAGCCTAGCCAAAAAAACCTGTTCTGAGAAGCTGGGGGCCAGCAGGTACCATGTAATGGGTACAATCAACATATTTAATATATTATAAAGATTTTGCACTAGTTAAGGTTAGACTTCTGGATCTGGGAGAACTTTGCCACTGCTCATGGGAACAATTTTTTTGTTGCAATTCCTTGAGCACTTTGGGTTCAAATTAACCCACTTACTTCTCTTTCTCACTGCAAATTAATAAACCGGTTTAACTTAAAAAAGAAGGAAAAGAAAGAAGAAGAAAGCCACAACACTTTGTTAAAACCACTGAGTTTCAGCTGGTATCATGTCAAAACCACTTGAAACATGAAACTAGAAATCTTCCTAGGTTGACTCAAAGACTATGTCTATACTAGGAGTACTTTACCAGGAAAGGAATACTGGCGTATAATGCTGGCAAAGGACTCTGCTGTGCATACAATTGTAGCAGCAATTGAATATTAAATCGGTCTAGGGAATTGAGCCAAGAGCTTTGTTGACAGACTTGCATCTAGGTGAAGTTCTCCAACAGTTCTAACAATTGGTCAGGGGTAACACCTCTTTACATCCTGGATAGATACAAACATGTCAGCACAAATTTAGAATCTAGAAATGCCCAAAGTCAGATAAAAGTTGTTTTGAAACTCTTTGAAAAATTTAATCAGCTCTGACTTTAGAAAAAACAACATTGGTTTATTTTTTTAGTTTCACAGTTTTGCTGCAAACTTCTGGCATAGCTGCAGTTAAACATCTTATTTCAGCCTTCTAATCTGTGACACATGGTGGATGCTTTATGATTTCTCTCAGCACAATGAAATCTGTCTCTCAGCATGCAATCATAAATGTTGCATACAACCCTCACGAGCAACCTTTGGAGATTTCTCCATAATCCTGTTCGTTTATTGTAACCGTGGTCAGCACTGGTGGTAGAAGGAAACCACCATGTGAGAAGATTGTATTATTACTCTGATAAAAAGATCATTAAGTGCTGGCTGCTTCCCTTAACACGAGTGCAAAATAACAAGGCTGAATAAAAATGTTCATTCTATTGTACACTAAAGGTACTATTGCAACACAGAGGGCAGAGCAACGTGGCAGTTAGAATTTCACCAGATCCTCACTCAAATGACCCAGATTGACTATTTTAGATCTATGGCAAAAAGATATATAAAAAAAAAAAAAAAGAAAAAGGTAAGAAAATACATTTTCAGCTTCAAGCACTATAGAAAAATCCACTTCCCACCTAGCTTGGCTTGGAGAACATCCCCCACTCTGTAACAGCCTCTTTGACTGCAGCTGAGACACAAATATCCATAAGCAATTGCTACCAATGCCTGTGCAAGTCAAACCTATGGTTCTGTCTCTTACCTGTAATCTGACTCTGTCCTTGTGGATTAAAAGGACTTGGTGCAGAGTTCAGAGAGGGCCGTGGGCTCTGGGTCGGGACCCCTACTCTCATACTGGGATGAGGAATGCGCCCTAAATCACTGAGGCGTTCAGAGAACAAACTAGGTTTAGAGTCATCAAGCTTCTGTCTGTGCCCTGGAAATAGCAAATCATAAAATAAAAGTGTTAATAACAAGATTTAGTAATTTAACACACCCCCCCAAAAACCCCAAATGGTCTCTAAGGACCTGTTATAAGATTGAATGGATTTACAGGTATCTCAGCCACCCCCAATAACAGAGACACATTGTGAGGGGGCTGTGTTTTGGGCATGGTTGTGCTGGTGAAAGCCTTATCGAGCACAGCTGTGCCCATACACGTGTAACATATTACAATTTGGATCAAAATAAGCACTTATCAGGACACCCGCACAAGGACTTTTTTGTCCTTTTTTTTTTTTCTTCTTTTGCTGCTTTAACTACCCAAGGTAGTTAGAGAGGCAAACTTTCCCTTCCAAAAGCAAGCCTCATATGAACATACAACTTATCAGCTGGGACAATTACTCCGTGCCTGGTTTATATGTTGTGGACTTTTGCTAAGAAAATGCAAGTTTTTCTTCTCCCCTTATTTTTTTCCTTTAACTCTGTTGTAGTTAGTCATTAGCTTTTCCTCTGGGAGATTTTCCACAAAGTAATTAGTCCCTGTCAGTTGAGAAGAGCAGTAGCCAAGGAAAACCTTCAAGGCTGCTTGGCCAGGACTGGGCCCTACACACCCTTGCATGGTCAGCCCTCCTCAGTGCTCCTACTGCACTCACCCAAAACATGCCAACTGCCCCTGGACATATTTGGAGGGCTGAATATATTGGAGGGCTCATTTAGGGGTGTTTTGCTGCCAAAATATGTAGAGGGAATGGCAGAAGCACTGGGATGCCCTCAATGGTACTGCTCATGTTGTAATTGAGATGTTTCAAGAGCAAGGGCTTTGCTTCTCTAATGGTTGTAGTTTTGCTCCTAGGTTTAATTTCTTTCCAAAGGATGCTCCTTGTCCAATGGTGCCTTCGAACGTGAGGTGCAGAAGGTGTTATTTCTATCATTCAGCACACAGAGAAACAGGCATGCATAGAGATTAAGGACAGGACTAATTTTGCTTAACTTCAGCCATTCATAAATCAGGCATCTAGTCTAAACTCTTCTAATGTAGACTTCCTCTTCAGTTAATGGAAAGAAATAGCTACTTCCAGAGGGCAATTCATCTCATTTGTCTCTGACACTCGCCTTAAAATGGCATGATTCACCTCCTGAATTTGCTTTCTCTTCCTTCTCTGATCAGAGAGGGAGCACACATGACTGGTTTAATTAGACACCCTCGTCATTAGTCAATGTTAAATGGAATGAAGCTTTCCCTAAGTTACAGATCAAGGTCACACAAAAAGCCTCAGGCAGAGCTGAAAGGGGGGCCCAGACCCCTTGATTTCAACCCAGAACATCTGCCTCCATCTCTAAAAGCAGTGCTGGGGCACTGGCACAAGCAACAACTGGGGGAATATTTTAATGCTTTTAACAATAGGAAGGGTCCCTGGTAGATTTTGGGGTTGAACCCTTCCAAGTAATCACCAGTGGCTTGGGATAATCCATGTTGTCCCTCAGCAGTATGAATACAGCCATCTGTCTGGAGTCTGCAAGAGGTCAGCTCTGCAGACATGGGAAGACTGTCCCATCAGTCTTTGGGCCATAGAACCAATTCCAATACAGTTTAATTTATTTTAGAAGCAGAAATGAGGCGAGTGAATCTTGAGATTGAACTATCAGGCTACCACTACTAAAAAAAAATTGCTTTTTAATAGTCATTCTCACCACAGTATACATGGGTTCACACCATCTGACTGGTACCACAGTGCCAACATGACACATAGGCAATGCAATATCCAAACTAAATAAATCCAAACTGGATTCAGAGAAATCATAGCTCTAGACAGAGAAGGATTCAGGTTGGGAGATGAGGGGAAACTTGACGGGATTTAACTTTTGAGAAACTTCTCTAGCAATTTTAAAAAATTAATTAGTTGACCCATAATTTGGCACTTTGAAGTCTGGGTTTTCTCCCCCACCATGACTCAGTGTAAAAGGATGGGGTAGGCGGGAGCCTTCTCCTTAGAGAGAAAGTGCTGCTCCATGTTAGAGCTGCCACAGGTGCCTACTCCTCTGTTCAGAAAGTATCAACAAATTTAAACAGGGAATGATTTTTGGTGGGTTTTTAAAAACTTCATAACAGAAACCTAATTAACAGGGTCACATCCAAGCTCTAGTCTTCAGCATTATCTTCGCAATCTATTTAAATTAAGATTTGTACAAGGTGTGTGCTGCTAAATCTGAAGAAATTACGCATTCACTATTCTCTTGGTATTTCTCCCTCTTCTTTTCTCTACAATTTTTATGGATTTGCTTTTCCCTTTTCCAGTAATATTTTCCACTCTGTTTTATAAAGAAATCTCCTTCCCCTCCCTTTTTCTCTTCTGCTCATTCCTGATCATGCTTTGACAAATTGAGCAACCTGGGACAGTGGAAGGTGTCCCTGCCGATGGCAGGGAGTTGGAACAACCATACACGATCTTTAAGATGATCTTTAAGACCTCTTTCTACCTAAACCATTCTGGGATTCTGTGAAATTCAAGAGGTCTCAAAATAAGGCAAATGTGATCAGCCCATCTCTGGTCTCACACACCAGAGCTGATTTTAGCTGGGAATGAAGTCATTCCCAAAGTGAGTTTTTTTAAGAATTTCTGTAGAAAAAACCCTGTGCTATGTTTAGGTAGTGACCTTTTAACTAAAGAACCACTAACAAACTGGTGCATAATCTATTTCAACTGTCCTCAGGTAATTCAATAAATAACTTATTACACAGGTCACCATCACTCCTGCATTAACCTGTGCCAGATAACCCTCAGCCTTGTTTTCATCACATTCTGTTTGGTCACACATAGCTTTGTTAGAAGAGAGTTTATACTTTATTATGTGTATTATAGTAGAGCTCTGGATAATAGAGCACTTTAGGATAGGCAGGGGGAAAAAGGGGAAAAAAAGAGAGGAAAAAAAAGAAGGGGCATACATGAAGAAGAAAAAAGATTTCCACATCTGGTTGAATTGAAATGATCTATAGATCTGTGGGTTTGGGTGTAGCCACATCCCTGCCACNNCACCCCCCCCCCCCACCAAAAAAAAAACGGGGGAAAAAAAAAATAAAAGTAGGGAAGAGAGAGCTCTATGCACATCTGGAAGACCCCAGGCATCAATGGAACTGCAAGTCCCCAGAAACCAGCAAGGGGCCAAAGGCAGACTTGCCTTCCCCTTCTGGACATTTAAAATTTAGGGTTGTAACACGGAGTCATGTTGTGACAAAGGGATCCACAGAATGAGCCACAGTCCCTGAGTGAAATATCCTGGGGAGACAAGATGACATTGCAGCTTTGCACATTATGTGTTACTCTGCTTTGATACAGGCTGAGACGTGCTCACACAGAAAGTAGGCAGGAAGCTCAACAAAACCTTTGTATTCAGGAGGTGCTCACAAAGGCGTGTGGGCAACTTAAATAAATGTCCTGCCTTTCTTTCTGTGCTGGGAAAAAAAAAAAAATCCTGTTAAATATGGAGGAGCCATGAGGTATGGGCTGAAAACACTCTAAAAAGACCTTCTGAGTAGCACACAAGCAGCAGCAATGAAATATGTGATACATGTTTAAAACTCATTCCACAAGCTGCTTTTCATCTCTCATTGATGTATGTGACCGTTGACAGAGAAATTCCTGATCCCAGGGGAGTGTGCTAAGAAAAGCTGTATTCCTCAGTCTCAGTACTGAGGCGTAATTTTATTTCAGGAAAAAAGATTAGGGTAGCAAGTGTGGAGAGCTGAGGGAGAATCCATGATCTGCTGCAGCAGTGACTACATTAAGAAGCAATATAAAAGCTATGTGAAGAGTAGAATAAAACAGTGTTACAGCTACCCCAATGCCTGCAACACTGCATTTAGTACCTGTTGCTCTGTTGCAAAGACAAAATTGTAGAACGGATTGGTTTTGGAGGGGAAAAAAATGCTTGTGGACATAAGCAGTCTTGGATGTGAAATGTCAAAAATAAATGAAAGCTGACCCTTGAGTCTCTGACTAAGGATAGGACCCAGTGGCCACTGGAAAAGAGTGGTGAGGAGATGGGAAAGATATGAGAAGAACTGAGAGTTCATAGTCAAGAGCTAAACAACCTGTTCTGATTTGTCTGCTGGCACAGTACAAAACATGCTGGATACCAGAAATCCAGTGTTTGCTCCAAAATAACAAGAAATATTCTGATCTTTCACCACTACTCAGCTGTTCCAAGCCAAACACCAACCTGAGTATAAGTTTCTGGAGACAGAAAAATTGTCATTAATCCTCTCCACTGCCAATTTTGACCATTTTACATGAATCAAATCAGAAATAAGTACTGAGAGTGCTATAAGGTCAGTGAAAACTGCAGCCAGCCAGTCCGTGTCTGCGCTGCTGCTTCTGCTCGCCAGCCCAGCACAGCCTCAGAACACGTCCGTGTGGCCCATGGAAGCTGACGTTCAATTATCACATCCCAGGCATGGCAGAAGATGTGAGTAGTCTTCATCTCCAGCTCAATCATTTCAGTTTAAAGTAAGCAAAGGACTGTCTCCCAGATCAAAGCAAGGCAATCTCGAGCCTGCTGGATGTGGTAACTGGAAAGGGACGTGAGCTCGTCTCTCATTACTGAACTTCCACTGCTCTGCTGGAGAAGGCAAGATGTAAATCGGGCTGTGGAAGAGGCTGACTTGCAGAATGCAAATGTGGCGTTGATGCTTGAAGATTTTTACCTCCTCAGGGAGGAGGGGTGTGCGTTTTTATCTTTCAGCTTGTGGGTGTGGAACTGAAAACTAATCAGATTGTGCTACACGTGGCCTTGCCAGATGCTGACACTCAGGGACTCCCTTTCTTTGTACCGTGTACACCACCCACCAGCTTTTTTGTGTGGTTATTTTTTTCCTGGTGCCCAGAAGATCTGGTTACCAGATTTTCAGCAGATGCTTTTATCACTCTCCACTGGGTTAGCTATTTTCAGTCATCACCCAGTTCTATCTTTTTCTGGTTTTGCCTTAACAAGGAGAAGTATCATGGGAGCCAGGTGTCTCCATGAAAGAGCCAAGGGATGGCAGAAAGGTCATGGCAGTAAGAGTGTGGGCTGTTACCTGCTGGAGACACATTTTCTAGGACATTCCAAGCAGAATGGAGGGTGATGACCCATTGTGAATTGCCACCATGGCTTCTGTTTGCTCTATGTCACGAAAAGACTCAGCGCCAGACAGTGAACTCTGGAGTCATTCCATGGAGTGACTACAGGTGGAAAAGGCAGACTACAATTCATTGAACTCAAGGGCTAGAAACAAGGATTTCTACAGCTCTGGCTTGAGTGAACCCCCTGGAAAAGGGATTTTTCTTCAGGTTAAGGGGTGGCAGAAAGAAGAATCACCTGGGTCATGACTTGTGAATTCGTAGTCTGTGCAACTCTGTCTCTTGACTCCAAGAAAAACACAACAGAGATCAAGAACTCAAGTTTTGATTATTCCTGCTGTTCTCCAAAGGTGAAGTGCTTTAAAAAGGTAAAGAGTGGGCACTTTTTTTCCTACTAACCCTATATGTCCTTGAGACAAGCTCTCTGATTTTTTCTCTTTTAACAGTGGGACACCAGCAGCATTCCAGTGCACACTGCAGTGTGTACTCTTCTGCATAAACATTGTAGAAGACAATTTCACACCACAAAAAAGATAAACTACCTGTCCTCTGAATTTCATCACAAAATCTCTTTAAATTCTCTTTGCAGGCCTACCTGCATTTCATCCTGTTTGGTCCTGTGGATCAGGGGTAACTGGAAGGTACTGATAAGAGCTTGTCTGAATTCATCTACAGGCTGATAAAGCTGAAGTCAAGGGAACCACTTTTGTGCCACAGTAAAGGAGTTGAGACCTGAGCCTAATGCTTCCTAACAGCTGTTGTGCAGGGACTGAATAATGCTGAGCATTCAGCACGAAGCAAAAATATTCACTGTTCTGTTACAGATTTCAGACAATACTTTACTGCAGCAAGAAGTCACTCCAAAGCAGTGTCAATCTATGCACTGGAGGTTAAAATAAAGGAGCCATAAACCAGAAGCCCAAATGATTCACATTAACTCTTTGCAAGGAAAAAGCCTCTGAAGAAAGTCGTGAGGGTCCCTCTTGTGTCCCTTGTCTTGTGACAAATTGTCATCCAGGACTGTTTTCTCCCCACCCAATCCTCCTGAATGCACCCAATCCAAAGTTCATGGAAAAAAACCCAAAACATGAGCCAAACAATTTTTGCCCAGGAAAGGAGAAAGCTTGGAACCCTTCCAGTCTCTTAGGTAAAGACACAATTATGAGAAGAAAAATATAATCCACCCAAGAGACATAATTACATAATTAGGCCATAGGCTGTACATAGGAAAGGTTCTTATAGTTCATAAAACAAGGAGCTACATAGGTGCAGTAACTGTAGTTAATTCACTCAATGAAAAAAAAAAAGTTTGTTTTTTAAATAGCTGAGGGCACCAGTTTGCATTAGACTAGGAGCTTATTCTCCTGACTGTACACAGACCCCTGTTCGTGCCAACAGGAGTCACTCAGGCGCAGGCAGAAAATAAGCCCCTGTCTCTTTTTGTTCTTAAAAAAGGCATATTTTTTACCCAAAGCAGCTCAGGGCTGTACCTGAAACTACTGCAGAGAAAAGGAAATAAATAAAGACAGAGGAATGCACACTGTGAAGGGGCTCAGTTCCTGTGAAACAGATCTAATGTGTATCCATTTGCCAAAATCCTAATGAGCCCCCACTCCCTGACCCCTGCTCTGCAGACTACTGGTATGGGTCTAAAAGGGCCAGATCCAGATCCTGGGGGGACCAGTGACATTACCATCTTCCCAGAGCTGTGGTTCCTACCCTGGGTGAGCAGAGGCAGAGGGAGGTTGGAACTTCAGCTCTGAGGCCAAGCCTGTGGAGCATCTCTGGTGTCGATGGCCATCTCCCCACTGATTTACTGTAAGCAAAGGAAATGTTCTCCTGGATCCTGTGGGCAGCCTGGCCGGCACAGCACAAAAAGAGTAGGTTGGAGCGAGGAAGGGACAGGAAGGGTGAAAGAAATGACCCATGGGTGTGTAACCTGTGTCCCTTTGTACCCATGGGAATGACTCTAAAGCTTTTGAGGATACAAAGTGTTTTCTAAAATTCAGCTGGGGGCTGTGAAGAGCATGGACCCAGCTGAAAGGTAGACCCAGAGGCTGGGGGTTTTCAGCAAACTGCAACAGCTGCAAAGGAGCCTCCTGCTCACAGAATTTCTCTATACAGAGAGGTGAAAAATGCCTCCTTGGAGCAGGACTCCAGGCTGCTTGTCTGCCAGCCGAGGGACTGATGGGGGCAAGTGGCAGAGGCTGAGCTGGCCAGGCACTGCAAAGGGAAAGGTGTTCTAAAGCAGCAAAATTGGAAGATTTAACAAATGAAACCAAAACGGTGCTTGAGAAAAAGCACAGACTGAGCAGGAAAGGGCATGAGTGCTTTTGCACCAGTTCCCTTCTACCCTCCAACTCATCCCAGAGCTGCCCTCTGCTCTAACTCTGGGCTTCAGGTGAATGAACCAGGTCTCCCCTTGCTGCGGTGGTGGGGTCGTTCCTTTCTCTTAAAAAAAAACAAAACCAAAAAACCCAACCAAAACCAAAAACCTTTTCAATTCTGATTAGGACTTTGAAGCTTGTTCTGAAAATTTGAGCAACACGCTGTAGGATCATCAGCCCAAACAGGCCAGGTCAGGGAAGGAGCAAGTGGGACCCCCGTGTGCCACCATGCTCTGCCGTCACCATTATCCATCCTCGATGAACATAAAGGAATCTGTGTTCACGTGTGCCAGGAAACCAGCTAAACGTTGCTGGTATGGCCACTTGGAGACATTAAAGACAACTCATATAAACAGAGACTGTCACGCAAGTCTCAATCCCTGCCTTAGCTCCCCTCGCATGCTGGTATCTGTTACACTCTCCCCCTCCTCCTCCCCCTTTTTTCTTCAGAAGCAGGGATGAGGGAGAGCAAGGGCAGTCCCAAAAAGCTCAAGAGCTCCTCATTCTGATTTATCATCCTCATGAATGCAGCAAAATCTTTGAGACATTTCCGCCCCCCGTCCCACCAAGAAGGTATCTATCCTGCAACTATCCCACCAATTTCTGGGGCTTGTTTGCTCCAGTACCAGGCAGTGAAGATCATAGTGAAGAAGGGGGTAAAGGGGGGGAGAGAAAAAAGTCTTGAACTGGCTTCCCTCCAGCTGGCAGGAGGGGATGGTTTTCTTAACGCTTGTGAAACCTGATTACTTTCAAAGAATGAGAAGGGGGCGGGGGATGATGTAAACACAGCCATTAAACCAGATTTAAGGCGCTTAGTTTAAATCTAGCATAGAGCTCTCGGATGCTGCACTGCTCTCTAGACATCAATAGGTGCATTTTCATTTCAGGTTTTGTTTTACACTCCCCAAACCAGGAGCACACTGCCTGCAGAACACTGCGGTTACAGTGGGAATTCGGGCATGGAAGACACAACAGTTAAGCAATAATGGATGGATGTGTGCGTGTTTGCTATCTTTCAACAGATTGTTTTGCTGTGTTAGAAAACTACTGTGTTTATATCCATGCAGCAGGTTTTAAGCAGACTGTTTAAAAGTGGGATATTTCTAAAATAACCTTGCTAATACAACTCAGATGGCTAAAGAAACCTGAAAACGTGGTTAAAAAATGAAAAAAGATGGCATTTCAATCTACAGTGGTAGGTAACATGATCTAAACTCTGAAAGAAAACAGTCTTTACAAGTTAAGCTTGAAGGATTATCTTGTGTATCAGCACCCTCTGTGGTAAAATAGCATTTATCCACGTATCCACCCATGTTAATGCTGTTGCATAATTTACTACAGCCGTGATAGACAGATAATTGCTTTATCCACCCAAGTGTAAAAAACGGAGTCTGCTATGTTAATCCTTGTGTTCTTATTGCCGGCAAATGCCAAGTCAGGGAGAGACGTACACTGAAAACTGTCCTCTCCTTCCAAAACTACTGGAGTTTACTCACCCTCAGACCTGCTAAAGTGTTCTTATTGCATTCCACTCCCCTGCTTGCAGCGCCAAGTATTTTGAGTAGTATCAAGTTATTGTTATATAAAGGGCACCTACACTCAGGCTATATGGAGGCAGAAGCCAGGATGTAGCAGCCTTTAGGAAAAAAAAAAAAACAAACCACCCAACCAACCACCCTCAAACATCTTTTCCTACTCAGTAAGTAAAACAGGCCAAGTATTTTCTGTTCCTGGGCATAGCACAGAAAGTAATTACCTGTCCTTCTAAAACTGGACATCTATTCAGTTTGTGTGGAGTCTGTCTGACTGTTGAAAAATGTCATTTAGCTGCTGGCCCATCAGTGTTTTCCACAAAAATCTATAAAGATTTTTTATTTTGAATGTCAAAAACAGGCGTATCCTTTAAAAGGTTTACAGATTCCTGGCGGCTCCATGAGCTTAGGTTTGTGGCATCAAATTTGTAATGACAGTTTGATGGATGCCTCCCTTTCTTCCTCCTGAAAGGTATAAGGAATTGGTGGTTTCCCAATAAAAATTAGGCTTAACACTATTCTTTGCTCATATTTTTACTTGCGAATGCATAAAATGTCTGTTACTGCTGGCAATGAGTGGGTTTATGGGGCAACTTTCATGCTACACAGGGCATTCAACTTTTTGTGTACTCAGAGCTCTTGCACAAGCACCTACACGATGTGCAAGTTCTGAGGAAGGACAGCCTTAAGCAGCACATAAACACTGCAGCTGGGCTTAAGAGAAGAAACGTTGGCCTGAAGATGTTGCCAGCAATCCTGCAGGTGACTCCCAGTTTTTAACCCTTGTTCTGCTCTGCCTTTCCCTGCCAGCGCCAGCAGGGGCATTTCTGGCTCAGGTGGAGGCTGAGATGGATTACCTTCTGCTTTCAGGTCTTCGAGAGAAAGAAAAAGGGTAGGTTTAGATTAGATATTACGATGAAATTCTTTACTGTGAGGGTGATGAGATACTAGAAAATGTTGCCCAGAGAAGCTGTGGCTGCCCTAACCCTGCAAATGTTCAAAACCAGGTTGGACGGGATTTGGAGCAACCTGGTCTAGTGGAATGTGTCCCTGCCCATAGCAGGGGCTATTGGAATGAGATTTTTTGAGGTTTTTAAAGTCCTTTTGAACCATAACCATTCTATGCTTCTATGACAGAAAAGATAAAACACAGCCATGGAGGATGAATGGATGGGGGTTTGGTGTGACAAAGTTGCCCACTGACTATCACTACTGATTTTGAAATGGAAGGCTTTTTATGCATCTTCAGCCAATTAATAGCTGATACTTCCTTTAGTAACTTGGATGATGCAATACAGAGCACAATTATAAAATCTTTAGATGACTTCCAGTAAGTTATCTTTTCTGACCTATTTCTCCAAGTCTGAAAAGACTTGGAGAAATAGGTCAGAATTCAGAACAAACTTCGTAAGGAAGAGAAATTGTGCTTGACATGTCATTAGTAAGATGACATGCAGTCAAAGTTTAGTGCTTTGTGTTACACTTTGGAGCAAGAAGGTAAATGCACCACAATGACTAACTTATTAGCTGGCAGCACTGCAGAGGAGATCTGGGGGTGGCTGGGAGTTGCAAGTTGAATAGGAATCAATAATGGCATTCTATTTTTTTTTCAAAAAAATGAAGTAAATGCATTTCTGGGAAAGATTAATGGTCATGTTGCATACAAGACATAGAAGGTATCTATTACAGGCTGCTGAGAAGTGGTGAGACATCAGCTGGACTGCTTTATCCAGTGTGGGACACCACCCTCTAAGAAAGATGCAGACAGATGAGAGAGAATCCAGAGAAGAGCAACAGGAGCGATAACAGATTCAGCAAGCATGAGCAACATGGAAAAGTTGAAGGAAATACATTTGTTTAGTCTAGAAAAGAGACGAGTAGGAAAAGACATGATAAGAGTAAAATGTTTTCTACAGAAAATGGTAATCGATTGATCTCTGTGTCAGCTGAGAACAGCACAAGGAAAAGCTGCCTTCAGCTGAGGTAGAGGAGATTTAAGAGATTAATGTACAGTATTAGCAAACTGCTTTTTAAGTATAAAGGAAAAAACCTCACAAACTCCAGACTTGGTAAGTAAGTGGAAGGCTCAGTACTGGAGGATTTAAAAATTTGGACAGATGTCAGTGATGATCTAAGTATATCTAATACTTCCTCTGAGGAAAAATGGACTAGGTCGCCTGAGGTTTCTTTTAGCCCTGCTGTTCTGGGGCTGAGTGATTGTCTGTGCTTGGTGAAGTCACGTACACAATACTTTGTCCACGCAGTCAGCAGCTCCTCCTAACTGAGGGCCTGATGCTGCAAAGAGCTCAGCACCTCGAACTGCCAGGAAAGGGCACAGCAAAATGCAGGTAGTGTCTGTTCAGCTGTTTGTGACTACAGAGAGCCCATGGGGGTTTGGAAATGCTGGTCTTAAACCCTCTGTTTCAGGGTTTCCTACAGCTCTGATTTCAGAAAAATTATCTTTTCTTTGCCTCACAGTGGATATTGCAAGACTGACTTCACCATTAATTTAGAGAGCAGGACCCTGAGTATCCACTAGTTTTTGAGGAATACACAAAAAAGTAAAACTAGAATTTCACACCCAGTTCTTGAGACTATTCCTGCAACCCCCAGTGAAGGTCCAGATCCTAATCCATGATTGGTTTTGGTTGTTGCTTTCTTATCTGTGTGTCTGCTGGTTACTCAAAGAGAGATGGTCCCACAAAGAGTAGCCCTGGCCATTCTTTTGTTAAAAGTGTGAAGAACAAGAGACACCAAAATGACAAATTTCTTGGGGAAAAACCCCAAACACTAAACCCAGAGGCAAAGGTTTTGGACAAGCTATGTCTTCTATGAGAGTGTAGAGAACCCCTCAATGCAGTGGACGATAAAATCTTGGGATTTTCCAACAAGACAGCCTCATCATTTACATTATTTCTTCCTGAAAGTGCTTAATTCATAATTAGTTCTGTTGGGTTTTTTTGTGGGGTCTTTGTTTGTTTGGGGTGGTTTTTTTGGGTTTTTTTGGGGTTTTTTGTTTGTTTTTGTGGTTTTTTTGTGGTTTTTTTTGTTTGTTTGTTTTTGTTGTTGTTGCTGTTGTTTGGTGGAAAGGAAAGAAAAGAAAAGCTCCTTTCTGCTGTGAGTTACACAAACCCAAATCCCATCCTTGCTACAGAAACTCCATCCCTGCATACATTCATCAACACCAACCCCCTGAGCCCTAAGGATGGCTGCCTCTACCCCAGACCAGCTGTTTATTAGCATCATGCCCAAAAATCATGAGATACACGTTGCTGGCCAAAGTTAAGCCTGAAGTACAGGCTCTGCAAGTTGCCAATTCAGTGCCTCAGCCAGGTGTTAAACCTGCTCGGGGTGAGGGCTCCTACGAAAGCCCCACAGGGGGGACAGAGGGGAGGGAGGGGAGTGACACAACTGCGTTTGGCCGTGAGGAATGCGAGGTTTTTGTGAAGGGCTCTGGCAGGGGGCTGACCCTTCCGCCGACAGTTGTTAGAGTTTGTTTAGCGACGGGGAGCCTCCCATGAACTTAAAAACAATAGGAAAACAGAGTCCTGGAGAATGAATCTCGCCCCCTGCCCCGGCGGGCTGCGCGTTTGGCTACCAGAAGGTAACAAATCCCCAGGCAGGCGGGCGGGGGATGCGCTCGGGGGAAGGAGCTGGAGGGTGGCCAGCGCAAGCGATGCCATTCCCAGAGCGGAGAGCGGCGCCGATGGACACCGGGAAAAGCCTGGGAAAGGCGGCGGCCACTGCGGGGAAGGGGTGCCCTCCGACAGCTCCGGCTGCTCTGCAGGGAGTGCATCCCACGAAACCCCAAACACCTCTTCTGCTGCTTCCAGCCATATCAGATTGAGTGGGGGTGTCCTCAAAGCACGGCAGAGGAGATCAGTCCAAGAAGGACTTGGGTTTTATTTATGAATTCACGAGTCTCCCTAGCCGACATACCAGGAGAACTCAGTGGGTGTTAACTTTTGTTCACCAGACAGGACCCAGCATATGGGACAAGGAAACCACTGACTTGTCACCAGGCCTCTGACCTGCACAGTCCCCAACTGGATTTTTTAAAATAGATTATAGTTCACAAGCTTTACTTTTACCCTGCTGTAACTACTTAATTTTTTCACTGATAAACAGGATTCTGCTCGGGCATGACTGAAAGGGGGCTTTAAACAACGGCCTGGAGTGATAGGACAAGGGGAAATGGCTTTAAACTGAAAGAGGGGAGAGGTAAATTATATTTTAGGGAGAAATTCTTTCCTGTGAGGGTGGTGAGGCTCTGGGCCAGAGAAGCTGTGGCTGCCCCATCCCTGGAAATGTGCAAGGCCATGCTGGACAGGGCTTGGAGCAACCTGGTCTGGTGGAAAGTGTCCCTGCCATGGCAGGGGCTTGGTATAGGATGATCTTTAAGGTCCCTTCCAGCCCAAACCGCTGTGTGATTCTATGACACTGTGGGTGCAATCCTATGGGAAAAAAAGGAAAATCTAAGAAAGAGAAGCTGTAAATGCCTAGTTATAAAAACCACAAGCTGTCCAAATGGGAATCTGTGTAGCTGATGGCTTTCAAAGATTTACACAAGCATATACACACAGCTGTGTATCTATCTATCTATCTATATAGATGTAGATATATATGTGCATGCTTCCAGCTTGGAAAGATATTAGAACGTATTGAATCATCACTGGCAGGTGTTTTGAATAATTTCTATTTTATTAATATTTTAGTGCGTCATTAAGTTTGGACGCCCACTACAGAGCACCAGTGGAAACCATCTCGGCAATGCAAGAGTGGCAAGGATATTTTATTCTGCTCTTCTAAAGCAGGCAGGAATAACATTGAAGCACTTAAATTCTGGAAATACTCATTATCCCAGTGCTATTAATATCACCTCAATAGCTCATTCTATTTAAAGCAAGTTTCTTTCTTTGGGTTTTATGGTATGGGTGGCAAATTCTCATTTAATTCAGAGGATAAAAATGTATGACCCTACAATTGGAAAAATGGGATTGTCTAGGGCCCAAACCATCTGCCAGAGCCATGAACAGAGGCTTTGCCACCATCTTCAGTGGGAGACAACCTGGCCTTAAAGAATTTACAGCTCATACAGATTCAAATTTTAGTATTTGCTTTGATTTTAATGTCATATGACTCATTTTAAGGAATAATACAGCTGCTTCCACTGTAATGGTTACAGTTCTGTCTCTGCAGAGCCTAAACTTGATCCCTCAGTCATGGAATTTAGATAGAAGCTCTCTACTCTACCTTTTAGCCCCACTGTTTGCTTTTTTTACACAAAGAAAATAAGGCACACTCCAGCCATTGGCTCCATGGATTAGAAGACAGCGCTTACATAGGAGAGTTTCCTTCTTCTGTGAGTACAACCCTGATTTAATTCCATCAAAGAATGATGGAAAATAGAACGCAAAGTGCTCTTCCCCTTTGTCCAAGAAAAGTAAAACGAGCAACCCTGGTGATGTTGAAGAAATTGGATATCTTCTAGCAGTGCCTTGCCTTGTTTTTTTTAATAAGCAAAACTCATCTGTCTTAACCAATTTAAATGAAGTAACAAGGCAACAAACGAAAAGAGGGATGGAAAACTTTTTCCAGCTTCAACACAAACTCTGAGGAAGTCAAAGCTTAAAAAAAGAAAGTGATTTTTTCACTAAAAGTCTGCAGAGAGCTCAGCATTATGAAAAAGGAAGAAATCTGGTTTTTAACTCTTCTCCAGGTAGGATGGATCATTTCTTGTCCTTTCACTCCTGCTTCCCACAAGGTTCATGGGATTATTCTCCTTTTGGCAGCACAAGGGAGTTTGCCTTTCAGTGTCCACATCTTTGACCAGTTTTGAAATCAAAACAAGTTATTCCTTCCTTGACAAAAGATTCCATGTGCTAACAATCCACTTTCATCAAAGGACTGACATTAGACTAGGACTGAACCCAGTTTCTAATGCCTGGTGGATTTGGATGGCCAAACTACTGCCAAGGGTATCTGGCAGCATTTCTAACACAGTACTAGTTTAAAATTACATGTCTTGTAATATACACTCCCTTCTCCATGATACTGATATTTCATGGCATCTTCTGAACAGGACATCCATCCCTACCTTCACTCTCTCACCAGGTGTAGGGGTAATTTGCTTCCAGCACATCACTCGGATTTGAGACTGAAAAGGGTTTTTTCCTGTTTTGATTTTATGTGACAAAGTTTCTTGATACGCATCTGAGAATGGCTGGTATTGCTGCTTGCTAACATTTTGATTATGTTTCTTGCTTTCTTGTTGATTGGGGTATAAATCCTCACTAAAATAAATACACGCACACTGTTGCTGGTGAATTTAAAGTGAAGGTCACAGCTTGTTCACTTGACAGTTAAGATAAGTGAACTGCTACCAGACTCTGAGATTTTCACACCTTGCCATTTACAGAATTACAGAATCAACTCAGTTGAAAAAGACCTTTGAGATCATTGAGTCCAAACTATGACCTAGAACCACCTTGTCAACTAGACCATGACACTCAGTGCCACATCCAGTATTGGCTTAAACACCTCGAGTGATGGTGATTCCATCACCTCCCTGGGCATCCCATTCCAGTGTCCAATTACCCTTTCTGTGAATAAATTTTTCCTAATGCCCAGCCTAAATCTCCCTGCAACAGCTTAAGAAGGTGTCCTCTTGTCCTGTCTCTGGTTTCCTGGGAGAAAAGACTGACCCTCAGCTGGCTGCATCTTCCTATCAGGGGGTTGTAGAGAGTAATAACGTCCCCCTCCTTTTCTTCAGACTGAGTCCATCAGCTCCCTCGCCCTCCTCACAAGACTTGTGCTCCAAGGTGCACTGTAATTAAAACCTGCCCTTTGCATTTCCCTTCATGTGTGCATTAAGTGGCCTCATTTGAAGCCAGGCAACATCCTTTCCATTGGTTGTGGTCTCTGAAAGTCCCACTGCCTATTCCAAATTTAAGCAAAACTCATTCTGACGGCGTTTCTCAGTTATGCAGGTTTGCTGTGTACACATGACGGTACATTCCTTCCGTGGCTCTAATTTCGTTCCGAGGCAGCCCCAATTCTTGCTGCTTCAGTAAACTGAAAGCAAGAGTAGATGTGTGTGTGTATGCAAACAAACGCACCAGCACCCTCACACGTGCTAAAAATGACATTTTTGTGTCTGCTCACAAGGAAAAAGGATTAATTATGCACGAACTTAACAATTTTCTCCAGCTCTGCCTAGAGATGTGAAAGAGAAGTGGCCCTGTACTCACATCTCTTCTGAGAATTCTGCCATATGGTTTTAACAGAGGTTTATTTCCTGCAGCAAGAGAGGGCTGCAGATTCTCAATCCAACCAAAATAATTATGCAGACAATTTCACTCCATTACTTGCAGTGGAACCCAAGCTGTGTGGTCCTCACATGCTTGCTGACACCTTTAAAGAGACATTAAACCATTTTTACATAAAATTCCCTTAATGGGTGGGATGTAGGATGAATTTCCTGGAAGATTAGCACCTGTCGTGTTGCATAAGGCGTGCATCTGACTGCTGCATGAATTCCTTTGGTTGGTAGACAGCAAAAATGTGATTGAAGGCTCCAAAATACAGCAAAGAATCAACCATATCTCTACGGAGGGAAATTTCTCCCCTTGCTGAGGTTTCCTACAGAATTTTTTTACCTCCCACATTTGACCCTGAAACAGCACAGGACATAAGTACAATTCAGTGCCCCACATCAAGTACAAGGAAATGGAAATACGGCTTTAAATTTCAGTGTTGGGTTGTGCTACAAGCACAACACAGAGAGTTTTCTGAGAATGTTTTTTTCAGAGCCACCCTGGGCTGCCGATCTTTTCCCTCAACTAGTGAGATGGCAGTATAAAACTTCCAATCTTGCAATCAACAGTGGGTAAAGAATCCAGGGAAAATGAAACTGCTTTGACTCGAAACAATAAAATGTGTATTAAAACATCACCTATCCAACTCTGAATGTAAACCACAGGAATACTGTAAAAACAGGGATGTTAACCAAGACACACAGTGATTAAAGAACATTTTAAAGGGAGAATGGAGACCACCCTTAAAGCATGGAAATATCCCTTTTGGACTAAAATGCAATCTGTTGTTTTTTGGTTTTGTTTTTTTTGGGGGGGAGGGAAACTGTGCCTGATTTTAGTTATTTCATTGCCTGATTTTAGTAGCTCGTTTATGGAATTAGCAAACATACTACATTTCAGTCAAGCAAATCCAATTAAATCAGAAGAAAGCACACACATACTTTTAGTGTGCCAATCCGTCTATGGTGTCAGAAGGACATGATTCCAGGGGGGAAGAAGTCTTTTGCTGGATTGCAGGATTTTTCATAATGTAAAATGCTGATTGCTTCGGATCAAAAAGGTAAAAGCAAGAAATAATCAACCAAGGCAATGAGAACAGAGCAGAAATCAGGTACAGACCAGCAGCAAACCACAGGGCATGACTGAATGGTGCAGGGGGTTGTTTTCTTGATGGTTTGCAAATCTTGCTACTGCTGGAGGCCACTGCACGAGCACCTTCCTGTGCTGGGCACGGGAGCTCTGCAACGGTTAATGGCACACGTTACGTGTGTGTGGCCTGAGCAGGGAGGAAACCCAGCAGGAAACATGGTTCTAATCTTGTTCTAGTGGCAATTTCAACATTATGCTACAGATAAATTATGGTAATGTAAATAGTAAAATCCATTTCTCAGTTCTTCGGCTTGGCACCTGCAACTACCTCAGGTTTCTGCAGGCGGGATGGGCAGAGGATGCTCTGCTGCGGGGCAGAGGTTTTGTCTCAGCTCTTGACAGTGCCATATGTAGGGCAGTCTCCTCTCTGCTTTCCCTGCCATGTTTTATACCTTTGTGTTGTAAGCTCTGGGGAATTTTCTGCTGTTTCAAGTCTGGGGAACACAGTACTGAAAAATCCCTTCCCAGCCATGGAGTCACAGAATCACAGGATGGTTTGAGTTGGAAGGGACCTTAAAAATCACCCAGTTTCAATGCCTCTGCCAACACCTTCCACTAGACCAAGTTGCTCCAAGCCTCATCCAGCCTGGTCTTGAACACTTCCAGGGATGGGGAAGACACAGCTTCTCTGGGCCACCTGTGTCGGTGTCTCACTACTTTCTGAGTAAAGAATTTCTTCCTAATATGAAATCTACATCTCCTCTCTTTCAGTTAAAAAGTGTTCCCCCTTGTCTTATCACTATGTGCTTGTGTAAAACAGTCCCTCTCCCTCTTTTTTACACCCCCCTGTAAGTGCTAGGTTGCAGTGAAATCTCCCTGGAGCCTTCTCTTCTCCAGGATGAACAACTCCAGCCCTCTGAGCACCCTCAATGTGTCCATGCCCTTCTAATGATGTGTGCCTCTGGATGCAGTATTCCAGGTGGTGTCTCACAAGAGCAGAGTAGAGAAGAAAAATCCTCTCCCTCACCTGCTGCCCACTCCTTCCCAGGGCACAGCTGGATTTCTGGGCTGTGAGTGCACACTGTTGGCTCATGTCCAGCTGTTTGTCCACCAGACTCACACACCTTACTACAAAGCTAGTGCACCTCTGAAGACATTACAGAAGTGTACTGACCATTATCAAACTGCCCTTACTAATACAACCAAATAAGGCTGGTTTGTTAAGCTCACAGACTTTCTAGGTTCCATATCTGAGCAAAATGCTCTGACTGAGCCTCTCAACACTGTGAAGAACCATTGAAGACGTCAGCAACGGCATTGTCTTTCTGTGACACACTAAAAAAAGCTACAGACATATTTTGATCCAAGCTGGATTTAACAATTCTCTCTCTCCCCCAAATCCTCTGTTTTC
Source organism: Donacobius atricapilla (assembly GCA_013397315.1). NCBI lineage: Eukaryota > Metazoa > Chordata > Aves > Passeriformes > Mimidae > Donacobius > Donacobius atricapilla. The sequence continues at coordinate 683,268 of WBMY01004855.1, read as the reverse complement.
AAAACAAAACTGAAATTTCAGGCCAACGTTTCCTGTGGTGACCACTGTGGTTAAACACTATTTGTCAGTTTTTCATGCTTGATAAGGTGTCTCGGCTCCGTAGCAGAAGAATTGCTGTCAACTGAGCTGTGGCAACTGGAGACAGTGTTTTCACCCAGCAGGAATGGCCAGATCCAGTTCTCCTCTGAGTTTATGGCAAAACTCCCACTTCAAGAGAAGCAAGATTTAGGCTGATAGAGCTATTCCAGTTGGCCTTTGGTTTTGTGGGGAGGAGGGCAGCAGCTTGTGTTATTCGCCAAAACAGGAGGAAAATGTTTGAAAGGATAAGAGTGCCGGGGTTTGGCGAGCTGCACCTACTCTTCACACTACACGCCACAAATGCCTAAAGTAGATCTTGGGGGAATTACCCACCGTGGTTTTGAGGTTTTAAGGAAGGACAAAAAAAAAAGAAAAAGAAAAGAAAAAGAAAAAAAAAGGAAAAAGTGCACACCAAAAGTGCACTGATTCGCTCTATAAATGGATTTAACTTTTCGACGGGTTAATTGAAAGTTGAAAGATGCAACCTGGTTTATAAAAATGCAGCTCCACTTTGAAATCATTTAGGCAAAAAAGATGCCTTCCAACAACAGCCATTCTATGATTCTATGAAATATCACCCTCTTCTTTGAGACAATTTTAGCTCTCCAGAAGCATTACTCATTAATTTTTAGAGCATTATGGGTTAATGTATTTAATGTGCTTTCTCCCAGTCTGATATAGAGAAGGAGGACCAAACCTGCACAGAAACCTCTTTAGTAGGCAAGACCATGACTATCTAAAGAAATCCAATCTTAGTTTGGCAAAAAACCAAACACTCGTGATTTAAAAACCACCAGCAAGAATTGTTGTCCTCACCAATGAATCTCATCAGGTAATTTGGGGATTTTGCATGGAAATCAGGAACTCATCAGTCAGATCAAAAAGTGCTTATCACATGAAGCAGCAGTGAAAACTCCTCCATGTAAGGTTGTACTGGACGGCATTCACCACCCAACATGAACATGCTGGTGAAAGTACAATGAGATCTCTGACCACAAATAATAACAGCCTTAGCTTTTGCCATGACCTGGAGGCAAAACTCTGGGAAATGCCAGTGTTTCCCCTGACTTTTCTGTAACGGCACAGTCTGTTGGTTGCTTATCTTGATGGGAATTTCCACTCATTCTGGTTCTTTAAGATGGAACCTCTGAAGCTTTTTTCCCCACACTTGAACACACTGGATGCCTGTTTACCTGAGGTATTATATGCAGGTTTGGGCTCTCTTGTCCATGTCAGATCATAAGGAAAGTGTGTTAAAGACATAGAATCAAAGAATTATTTGGGTTGGAAGTGACCTTAAAGACCATCTTGTTCCAACCCCCTGCCACGGGCAGGGACACCTTCCACTATCCCAGACTGCTCCAAGCCCTGTCCAACCTGGCCTTGGACAATTCCTGGGATAGGGCAGCCACAGCTTCTCTGGACAGCCTGTGCCAGGGCCTCCCCACCCTCACTGGGAAGAATTTCTTCCTACATCACAGAATCACAGAATAATCTCAGTTGGAAGGGACCCACAAGGATCACTGAGTCCAACTCCTGGCCCTGTACAGAACCAGGAGTTGCATCATCTCTCAAAGAGTATTGTCCAAATGCTTCTAGAACTCTGTCATGAACTACATGACTTGCAGCACTTCAAAATTACTGGTTTATTCTTCTGGAAAGCCAAAATCCTCTCAAGCAGGGAAAGTGTTTATCTGCTCTGTACTGAGGTCTACTGAAAATTATCAGCACTGAAAAAATCAACTTAATTGAACGTTTCATCAACTAATCTTAAAATTATGGGCTTGTTAGATATCAGTCGCTTTCCACCAGCACTGCTCAGAATTTATTGGTAGGTTCGAGAGCACTTTAGGTTCTGCTCTATCCCATGCATTAGAAATGACTGAACTTAAATCAATGTGATCAAAACAATAATTCAAAACATGCTAGATCCTTGGCTTTTAATGGGTCAGCTTTTCTGCCTTTTTCTACTTTTGATTCTTTACAATCCATTTTAGTTGTTCCTTTGTTTTATTTTCTGGTGTTTTACTGCAGAAAACAAACCAAGAGAGACCAGCAACATTGCTTCTTTAATGTCATTCATTTATCTCAATTTTCTCTCCTTCCCATTTACTAACCCTTCACTGCCCTAGCCATAAGAGCACTAGATATTTAAGTCTACTCTCTCAAAAATTACAATTTTAATAATTTGCTCTGCTTCTCTGTGAAATGTAAGTCTTTTGAGATGCAGATGTGGAGATATCAGTTACTGCTTGGCTGTACCAGGTACTCTTTATGATTGCATCCTGGCCAATATACATGGAGCAGCAGGAGAGAATTTCCCCATTTCCACATTTTTTTCTTCAATGTGAGCTTTTCTACACAATTTGAGTGAACAGGAGGGATGTTCTGGACAGTAACACAGAGAGCAACACACCTGGCATCCCAAATTACTCCCATGTGTTCACTGTTGCTAATGAACGAAGTGGTTAGCAAATAGGAGAGGCTCCATTTCAGAAATATTTATACAGGCAGCATAGAGAAGTGACAGAAAATGAAGCTATTAATCACAAAAAACAACAAAAAAGGTCTCTGCAATACTGTGAGCCACAGTGAAATGGGATTTCACAGTGACTGGACTGCTACCTTGCATTTAGAAATTCATCAAGCCAAACTTTTCACAAACAATTTGACAATTTATTACTGTCTGTAATGTAGAAATGACCGGGCCAAAAATTGGCAAAAAAAAAAAAAAAAAAGTTTTTCTCATTAATGTCAGGCTAAAGAATTCCAGATTAAAACAGCCTGGAGGCTTTTTGCCCTCTGGTAGATCTCAGTTATTTTTCCCCCATAAGGGAGAAATGACCAACAAGGTCTTGAAGCAGCAGGTTTATGGCCAGTACACTGTCAACTTTTCCAAGAACAGCCTCTGACACTGTTGTAGAGCTCATTCAGACTAAATTTTTTCTTTGCCTAACAAACTCTATAAATTTTTAAATAACTCTTTAAAAAATAAATCTTGCTTAGGCACTCAGCTAATGGGAACTGACTTTTTTGGAGCTCACTTTCCATTCCCAAAGCAGAAGCCGATCTCAGCAGGATGTTTAATGGAAACCTGGTCAGTGTCCACTCCACAGCCCCTGCTATCCATCACGCAGCTTGGACATTCCATCAGGGGGGTAATGGAGTCCAGCACAGCCAGGGCTGTGTTCACGTGGCCTCTCCAGGCTGCAGCTGTGCCAGCTGCCGGGGTTATCACACCCTGCCTCTCACGCACCCATCTTCCACCACAGCTACTGCTGACTTGGAGCAGGCCTCTGCTAAGCTTGTTTTGACTGCTGCTGATTAGAGGGGCACTGGGGAGTGGTGTGATGCTGATGAGAAGAGCACTGGGGAGCGTTGTCCTCCACAGACAGCACAGCCGCGGCTGGAAGTGAACACCCAAGCAGCCCCCATGTCCCCCAGCCCCTGGGAGTCCTCCTGCTCAAGGGTGTGCAAGGCAAAGCCATGGGCCTTCCCCCTGCACAGGTTTATTGTCATACCAGGCTACAGGGCTTACAGATTTTCCAATTTCCCTGGAGGGCTGAAGTGGGGACTCTGAGGCAGATGCCTCCACTAGGACCCTCTCTGCCTTTCCTGTTGTATTTGCATAGGTTCCAGTGTCAGCTTCTCCCACTGGGCATGGCCCTGAGAAATCCTGAATGCAAAGTCCATCTGAGCTGAGGAAGGAGCTGGCCTACCTTCTTCTCTTTTTTTTCTCCCTTACAAGCATCTCATCTTCATCCACAAGAAAAAATTGGGAGCTTTCCCATTGACATGCATATTTATAAACAACAATGGACCATACATAATTACATATAATAAGGATCAAATGTCATTCAGGACACCAAAAATCACTACAGGGACAGACACCATTTGCTAGATGACCACAGAGGAGAGAAAATACCCTGAGGATAGAGAGTTAAGGAACTGGAAATCCTGACTGTTCAAAGTGAGTGCACAAAGTGCAGAAAGCCATGGTAGAGGGCCTGGAACTAAATGATCTTTAAGGATACTTCCAACCCAAACAATCCCATCAGAGAGAATTCTAAGTAGAAAATCCAAACTCAGTACTTTCTCAAATCCCTTGTCTAAGGAGGGTCAGAACCTGTTAAGGAAAAGCAGCTTAAGGGTATGTTGCTATAAATCCAGAGGTACAAGTTTCGATTACTCATTCTAAGTCAAAACAACTGAATGAGTTCTCATTCACATCAGAAATCAGGAGCCAGGTCCACAGTCTGCCCTCACATACAGAGCTCAAGATCCTGCTTATTGCCTATGTCCTGGAGAAGTGTTGCAACTTCACCCTCCTCATCAAGCAAAAGAGGTCACAGGAGATTTAAAAGAAAATATCTTAAATCAGCTGTTAGTTGCCCTATACTCAATATTATATACTGTGGGAATTACGGAGTTGAAGGTAACCAAATGCAAGCTATTTTTCAGTGTCCAGAATATCTAAGGAGTAAAGACTGGTAAAATTTAGGGTCTAAAATACTTGCCAAAGTCTCTCTAAAGAAGTCTGTCCCCAACCAGGCTGAGAAGTAAAATAATTTCTGTTTCAAATGAGACCCTCAAAACACTGTTTCCTGTGAGGAACAGTGCTGTGGACTGCAGAGTGAACTAACAAAATGGGCTTATGCAAACAACAAACCCAGGGATTAAGAGGATTCAATCGGTAATTTTTAAAAGAGAATGCTAATATAAGTCCAATACTTAGCTTGGCAATCACCAGTACAGGACCATACAGACACACAGTCACTTCCCAGGGTGGAAGGGGTTCCCAAGTCCTGATCCTGGATGGTGAAGATCTGCACATGTACTCCCTGCCTTGGTGAATGCGCAGTGATTCTACTTATCTTAAGCATCTTTTATTGAGGGCTAAGCTAAATCAAATCAACTTACATTTATGGGGGGCCAAGAACACCTTCCAGGCAGCTGCTGTAGCTCAGCTGACATGGAAATGGAGACATCCCCTATAACTCAATCGTATGACTAAGCCCTGAAATTTTCTTGGTATGGGCTCAACTGGAAGCTGAAATTAAGTGCAATTTCAGGTGTACCTTCTTGCAGAGTAAAGTGTGGCACAAGTCTAGTGTTAACACTTCACAGTAGGGCAAATTCCATGTATACATACCAAAGCTATAATGATTCTGCAAGTTAAATATAATATAAACAGTTTTGTTTGTGTTGAAATATTTGAACATCTATGTACAGGGTTGAGCATCTGAATAAAAGAAGCACACTACTGTACAGGAATGAAAGGATGATAATCATGGAATGGACAACAAAAACTGGTGATAGACTGCTTCATAAGTATGCTGTACTATTATGTATATATATGCATACGTAGGAAAACAACATAAGAAAAGAAAATGCAAAATACTCAATAGAACCCTGATAAGAAAAAATTATATGTTAAAAGTCTGTCTCATTGAATAAGTGACACCGAATTGTCAACATTTCAACTCTCTTTGCAACATGAAAATCAGGAAAAAAAAGGTACTTTCATGAACAGGCCAAATTCAAACTGCAGAGTGCTCCTCCCCATCAGGCAGGATATTCATTATTATTTCACATGGGCTGTGTTTAAAAAGATATATAAAGACCCCAGCGTCATGTGCATCCTTTTAATTCTGCGTATATTCATCTTGTTGTTCCACCAAGCACTGGATCAAAGGTTTTCGTTATGTGCAGGTGTGAAAGGTGTGTACAAATGAAGGAATATCTCCCTGGCTATTCAGTCTGTAGGAGTACATGAAAGAATCTAATTATGACAATCAAGGTGATTCATTTATACTCTCAACTAGGATTCCTGGGCCACAGAGCTGCCTCTTCCCTTTTTGAATGTCCAGGACTCACAATGACTTCTGCAGGATGGAAGTGATCTGTTGAAATTTATGATTTTTTTTTTCATTTCAGGTGCGTAAATCACCTTCCCCTGCAGTGTGAGGTTTGCCAAGGTTCATGCCCTCCCAGCTCCATATGGCTAAGACTTCAGGCAGATATTCTGGCCAGTAGTCTCAAGGCTGGGGTTAAACAAGCAGTTTGTTCCTCTCTTACATAAGCACCAAAAGACAATACTACATTTGAACTCATAAAAATATTTTAATTGGTGATGATTTCCAGACAACTATGTCAAAATTAACTCAGAGTTGATGCCCACTTGCTTAAATTTCATTCATCTGGGTTCAAATTATTTGCTTAAAAGAAGAAACATTTCCTTTTATACACACTTTGGTTTCAACCTCCAAAACCATTGCTAGAAATTAGTCCCAACCACCCAGTCAGCTGCCTCAGAAACCAAGCTCAAATCCATCACTTTAATGACACCAATAACAAATACACAACTTTAAACCCTATTGTGAGCAGTGGCATACCAAGAAGCATGTGTAGCTGTCATCTCGTTAGTCACTAGAAAAACATCAACGAAACCAAAAGAGCCTAACCATGACAAATTATTCACGAGTTTAACCTGAGACATTAATGAGTGCTAAATAGCTTGTTTTCATGCTTGCTTAAGGAGATTTGTTTAAAATCCCACCAACCTCCCCTGAATGTCGCTTGGCGAAGCCGTTCATTCTTGTCAAGCTGGTTTTCCTATTCCAGCTAAAACAGCAGGTTGCAAATGTTTGGTTAAGGATGGCTGCCTTCCCCACCCCTCAAGACACGCGTGCTGGGGCTGCTGCATTGGCTGTGGAGCTTCCTCCCCTCGGCTGCACAAAAGTCGCTGATTCACTTCCTCAAAGTCACAAAATATTCGGTTGGTAAAAGTCTGTGCACCTGAGTGCACTCATTCTGCAGTCAGTGGTATGAGGCAAATGCAAAAAGAATATCTATCTATCCAGGAGTTTCAACTTTCTAGACTTTCTATCTTGTCTGGTTTTCACCTCTCTGGGCTGGAGAGTTCCTAAAGAGGCACTACAAGAGCCTGGTCCCTGCTTTTGTCTGAAAGCAGTACCAGGTATTTAACTCTGATTAAGGGCTGGTTTAATGACAGATTTGCTCCTACAAGCCACTTTTACCTCCAGCAATGCGTCCAAGGAGTTAAAGGAATTAGGATCTGGAGACTAAGAAAATTACATTGTTCTGACACGGAAATACGGTGCAACAGTATATGGTGAGATCTCACGGCTAACAGAAGAGGAAAACCAAAACTCATTTCTTCCTATCTATGAAATTAAAAATATATATGTAAAGGTGTTTCCATTTATGAAAGTGAAGCTTTCTGACTCATATTGTGATGCACTTTGGATGGGAATATGCCTTAAAAACACAACTTGAGCAAACAAACACCTTGATCTTTACCATGTTCTCATATTCGTGTCACTCCTGAAGTAGGGTAGCATCATTATTCATATTTCACACAGAACCGAAGCCAAGAGAAAGAGGTACCCAGTTTCCTCTGACATCAGCCAGTTTGGAAGGATTTTCAATGCACTAACGTCACAAAGACGTCAGAGACAACAGATGACAGATCTAAAGGACTCGCGTCCTAATGTGTCAGCCACTGAACCACCCTCCTACATCCCTGCCTTACTCATGTGGACATGGAGAGCTGGTCTCCCAAATTTCCTGACATGATATTAAAGGACAGAAAACTGGCAAAGGTTAGGATTGTTTTGTTCTTTTTAGAAAGAAACATTTATTCCAACAAAGAGCCTTTATGCTGATGGTCCAAATATGCTAACATTGCTTTTTGCTACATACAGCCTAAACTGTCATTCCCACAAGACCCAAGCAGGCTTCCAAAACAGGAGCAGTCTCAGATGCACTCCAAAACAGTGTATTGTACTCCAATGTAAAACTGTTCTTCAGTCCATATGGGACATCTCAAGCATTTGCTGAGTCTAGCTTTACATTTAATGGAATTCATGTTGGAGGAACAATTTTATTTTGACCAATGTGACTTTTATGCCAATTTTTTTTTTTTTTTAATTTTGAATTTTGGGCCAGATTTCACTTTCCTCTTTGAAGAGATGACCAAGTAGACACAGTTGTTGCATGTTGCACATGAGCACTAAAATCTAATCTCCCCCAAACTCAGGTCCTTATAAAAATGTGAAGCCTTCCCATAACTGTAAGTTGTTCTGCATACTGAATGTCAATTAAGTGAGGGATTTTGGAATTTTTTTAAGAACTCATAAAGTTCATAAATTTTCAGCATGGATTCTGGAACTGAAGATTGGGACAAGCTGAACTAATTTTAAAATGTAAATGTAAAAAAGATATGATCCATAAGTGACAAATTAAACGGGGGAATGTGAGCAGCTTTCAGAGCTCACTGCCCTCCACCACTGAGTGCTTGCACAGCGCAGCTACTCCAGGGTCAGCATTTTCTGGCAGCATCAGACAATAAAAAACGCATAAACTCGTGGTGCAGGGTAAAGCTACTGTGTCTGACATAACACTAATGCAGGGGCCCAGGGAGGTGACTGAACCCTGGCTCCCAGCTGCATCAATCCCTGTTTTAATCACCCTCCTGACAACGCTTCTCTTTCAGCTCTCAAGCTGCTTGGCTCCCAAGGATGGGAACACCATAAGAGTAAAAGACATGGGGAAAAGCTTAAATGAAGTTGTAGTAACGAGGGGAATAAAACTGTGAAAGTGCCTTTTGCCCGGCACTCAAATCTGTCTCCAAAGAAAGTTTGTTTTAACTTAATAAAAACCCAGGCAGCAGAACACTCATCCCTGAGTCCCATTCCAGTGAATGGTTAAGGAGTCAACAAGAAAAACAGTCCTGCAGCCTCATTTCAGGGGGCAGATTCAAATAAGAGAGTATGTGTTTCACAGAGAAGGAGGGAAAGATCTCTGTGCAGGAGCACATCTCAGATATAAATTGCAACACTGCCAACAGTGTTCTGAACAGCTTTCAAACCTGTTAAAACTTTGGTTGCTGGTTTTAAATGGACCCAACACCTTGGGTCAAGTATTGGAACAGGATGCTCAGGAAAGTGGTGAGGTCACTGTTCCTGGAAGCATTTGAAAAACACACGGATATGGCACTTGAGGATATAGCTTGAGGGTGGGCCTGGCAATGCTGGGTTAACCATTGGACTTTATGATCTCAGAGGTCTTTTCCAATTTTAATGGTACTGTGATTCTTCAGCAGCTCTGAGTCATGTAAAAGAGGAGAAGGTAACAACGAGTAAGATTTTGTTTGCTGGCTGACATCAGAGTACCTGAACTCCCCAGAAGGTGCTCCTGGGTCACCTTCAGCCAGTCCATTTTTGCAGAAGGACCAATCATCTGTCACAGATTTTACATGGCTCCACACCATTGCCAGGAGGTTCTTAGGAGACTGAAGAGCTTTTTTCCACCTTTCCACAATCAGTGACTCCAGCTGCAGCTCAGCAATGAGACTAGGTTGCCCAACATGAGGCTTGGCTGGTGCCTGGCACAGACTGTGGCTGCTTCTCCCCTGAGCAGAAGGGGACTCAGGCAGGGTGCAAAGCCAACCCAGGGAGCTTTCAGGGTACCGTTTGGGGAGATTTTATAAATGCTTATTTCCTGTGGTTGTGGTTCCTAAACACTTGAGGTGTTTCGCCTAAAAATATTCCTTATCAGCAGCAGCACTGCCCTCACTGGCTCTGTCAGTGAGGCAAAGGGGCACTGAGGGGCAGGAGGGTTGGCAGTGAGGAGGCTCTGCACCTTGGACATGTTGAAGAGTCCCAAAATAGAGCCCAAACCTCTCTGGGCTCACACCCTGTGTGCGTGTGTGTGTGTGTTACAGCCTGCAGTACCTGTGCAGACTATGCCAATTCAATTGGAGAGTACGCACCCCAAATTACCCCTCTGGAGAGGCTGGGGGTGGAGAAGCAGAGCCCTGCCAAGTGCTGGTGCCTGGGGCCACTCTGATTTCTAACCCACAACACCCCCCGAGGCCCTGCCGGCTGCTGCGGCCCCAGTTTCATCTTCTATAAAGGTTGTTGCCTCCTCCAGCACGTCTCCAGTGCACAGGCAGGAGTCACGTCCTGCTCTCCAGGGCTGCTGGAGATGGCACTTCACTCATCCCCTGCCTGTCACCAACCTGACCTGTTGACTCCAGAGCTGCCCATAAGGAGCCCCTGCCAGCTGCCAACTTAATTTCCTATGTAGGATTTCTGCTGAAGCTCGTGGGTTATTTTTCAATTCAAATTAATAACACATTAGATTGGATATTTTAGAGTTGGAGCTGGTAGAACAGCCTATCATTCCTGTTACCCAACACTTCCCATTACAAAACCCAACTTTCAGTTGCTCCCAACTTTACTGAACTTTGACTGTTTGCATTCCATTTTTTCTTGCATGAGTATGGAACACGCTTCTTCAATTTCAACCAAAATGCTCCGACGTTCCTGGAAATGAGTTAGCTCAGGGAAAACCTAGCACCTTGAAAAACATTTTTGTCAATCTTTTCTTGAAGCAGCTTTTTTTGTCACTCTGTTTTGGAGCGGAGTTTTGAAACTTGGCTCAGCAGACTGGCTCTTTTTTTCAGAACCTCCATGAAAATCCACTCAAATTTGGTAAAATTATGCAACTTTGAAAACTAAAATTGCATCAAATAAAAATTCTTTAGTTTTTGTCAGTTAAAAGCTTTGTTTACAGCTTGGCAAAGGTAGCTGATGGCTGACCCAGATTTATGCTTCAGCCACACAATTTTTTGTAGTAACTATAGTTTGGTCACTTAAGGTGTTCTTAGATCATATTCTCTGTGTGAAAAATAAGAGTAAGTGGTGTATGCCATCCCACAGGGTGTGCTGTCCTGTGGATAAACTAGCACATGCTCCTACATTGAAGGACTTTTTCTGTCTCTCACACAAAACAGGCATGAATTAAAACCACAGTGATAACCCCTTGGCATGTCCCAGTTCAGAGTGCTCAGCTGTGGACTTTTCCTACTGAAAATTTTGTCTGCAGCATATACATAAAGTAAGATGCAGAGCTAGAGGTACCTGCTCTTTAAGAAAAAAAAAAATGTTTTATATCAACAAATTATTATTAATCTGATGTGTAAGTATCCCGTTTGTCATATACCTTAAATCTACTGGTTATTCCCTTTTACACCGAGTCAGCAGAGAAAAACAATTCTCATTTAATTTGCATGGCATGTATGCAGTTAGTGAGGTGTTTACTTAGCATCCCACATGGATGTAAAAACACTTCCCAAAAAACTTCCTTAATCTTTGAGCTGGGACTAAAGAACAGTCACTGTTATCTGGATTTTGGAAGCACCAAGTCCTTCCTGCTCTCTCCTGTAATAAAGACTATCTTTACAAGCCAACTGCTATCAGGTTTCTCTTTTGCTGCCATCTTTCAGGAATAGCAAATATGAAGAAGAGTGAAACTAATAACATAGATCAGTAAGTCAGCACAGATACAAAGAGCAGACTCTGCCTAAATACTGAGCAGGAGTATCCTTGGCGTGCTGTAATCCTGCTGCCCTGATTCCCAGGGAAGTTTATGGCTGTGTTCACACCACAGGTGATGAATAGTGCTGTGTGAGCCTTCTTCAGGGCACTCACAGACATACCCTGGGCTCACTCTTGCACAGCAGAAGATAAAGGCTAATTAAACTGTCTGGCTCTGCCGTGAAGCTGATGAGGATCACGTATAAGAGCCAGACTGCTGTTGAGCTGCAGGGGACACAGCTTTTTGGAGAGGAGAGCACCATCAGCATTGGGAAAGATGTTTTAAAGCAGGGCAGACAATTCTGCACTGAGTGCCTGAGAGTTTTAACCTAGCAGACACAGAAGGGGAAAACATAAAATTAATAAACTACACAGTGGTTATTTATTTCTAACAAGAAGGGGTACACCAACACCCTAAATTCTAACACATTTCGGAGAGCGGCCCTTCAATGTGGTTGTTGAGAAAGCAGACACTAAAGCTGCCTTTGAAAAGGTCTAAATAACAATAAAAAGGAATATGAAGAAGTTCTTCAGAGCTGTGTGCTATTGCAGTTGCTGGTAAGCCAGGCAGTTTGCTTAAACCCAGCTCAAGCACCTGCAGAGCATGCAGTGCCAGTCCAGTGGTCTGGGCTGCTTCATGTCCCCTCTCCCTCACTCACCTCCACTGACACCTATGGAGGCTAAGAGTGGGATCAACCAGCTTCTACCTCACACATACAACCCTTCCTTGACCACAGTGGACAGGAGGTGAGTCATTGAGACACAATATCACACTTTTAGGCAGCTACAGTTAAGGAGAGCCAATCCACCCACCATCTCTGAAAATGTTACCCATATGTCCCTTTACAAAAAAGATTTTCATTTGGACTGCCTAGCTGATGAACTGAAACACTGAATTATTTACATTCACAGCTCTATTTCTGAGCCCTCTTCTGCAGTCAACACTTCTGTCTACAGAGGTGATGGTTTTACTGCAGTGCTGGTTTTACAAACTATTGTTCAAAGACATCAAAAAAGGCCAAAAGTGGGACGGGGCCCATAGTACACATCACCAAAGCCAAAAGCGTCCAGTGTGAAAGAAGAAATCTGTTCCACCAATCTAGAGTCTATGGTAATAAGAGACCCAAGGAATGAAACATTAAACTATTAAATTAAATTATGCTTGATTTAATTGGTATCCTAGAAATGAGGAACCAACTCTATTAAACTTCACATGTCTAGAGTGCTTTGTAAATTCACTAGATAACTGAACTAATTGAAGCACATTGTTTTATAAGAATCTGAATCTGGGTCCTTGATTACATATGTGCACATGCACAAAGCTCCTGAAAAGTATTTCAGGTGTAGTTCCCTCTGTACTGCTAACCTGTGGTTTGTATCACACAGCAACCCTGCACTGTATTTCCAGGTCTCTGTTCCTTTCCAGCTTCCATACTGCTGGAAATACAGGTCTGAATTTTCAAAACACCTAAAATATTGTGAACACCGTGCCTTTTCAATCAGTAATCTCTGTCTTTCTGATCCATTTTAATTCAACAATTTAAAACTTGGCTTCTTTGCAAATCTAATCTGGGATTTCACATATAGAAACAAAAACAGATCTGGAACTACAATGATGCCTGCATGTGCATGTTTCTTTCCAAGAAAAAGCTGCACCAATGTGAAACTGAAAAATAATTGTCTACTTGTTTCATGACATCTTAAGTGATACTCTGGAATAAAATTACTTAGATTCCTGTGTCTAGCAAATTAAAGTAAAAATGCAACAGCTTGACTCAGCCATTTCTTCCCCAGCACACTTCTTTGGTGCTTCAGATGAGATGATTTTCCTGTTGAGCTCTAAGACCAATGAAACAAAACACCACCAAGTGCCTCTGACTGCACTGACACTGGAATATCATGTCTACTGTTGCAGGAATGCAAGAATGAGAGAGTGCACGAGGATTTAAGGAAGCAGACAACTAATTGGCATTACTCACGTGGATTACAGACAGGCAGGAAGCAGAATCTGCGCTTGTAAGCACCCTGATTAATACCTCCCTTGGCACCCTGAATTTAAATGAGCAGGGCTACTAAAGAAGCAGGGCATTATGATGTGGGAGTAAAGTTCACAAAATGCAATGGGAGAGTTTGAAGAGGGATGGAAGCATTAAACATTTATGCTGGCAATAATCAGGTGAAAGGGTTTGTCTTCCCACGCTGTGGGAAAGATTACATCTCAGAACCACAGGAGAATGGGCAGCATGTTAATTTTGGATAAGGGAGGAGCAATTAATACATTCTGTCATGAAGAAAAAACATTGGAATGGTGGAGTACTTCCCAGTGGTAGGAAAATCTTCAAATGTGTTCCCCAATATTCTTCACCTTTAGGCGATACCTGAAAAGTGAATTGTCACCTTTGTAAAGTTTCTATGTAGCTGCAACTGCAGTGTGAGAACCTTACTCTTCCTACAGCTAAATAACACGAGTTTTAATCTCAGCAGTTCACACAACCCAAACTGAGTGGGGCCTGAGCAGTACCTGACTTCTGAAATCCTGCAGGAGGTGATAATGATGCCTTAGTAGATAGCCTCATTTCTAAGGTATGTATACACTGCACTCATTATGGCAGCTGTAGACACACTTCAAAGTCAGGTTTAAACAATTCCTTACGCTGTCAGAAAAGCAGCAGGGACTGTTCACTGTTCAACACCAGACAAGGCCCCCATACAAGAAGGTGAGTGAACATTGGGTTAATCCAACGCTGAGCTCCTGCTCCCTGTGACTGCGCCCTGGGCTACCTGCCTGGCAGCTAAGCCGGGCTGTCTGAGCTACACAGCAGGCTTAGAACACTTTGGGACTGTAATATCTGCTAATCTCATCTGATTCCAGCCATCTCCAAACCAGGGTGTCTAGCCTAGGCTAGTCAACAAGCCTCCATTAAGTATCAATGGAAAGGGATGAGAGACCAAAAGGCACTTCATTGCTCTCTAAGACAAGCATTAACATATGAATCACTCTCTGCAAGTGCCTGTGTGTCTTCTTTCACTTCAGAGGAAACCTACCCTACACGTTTGATTTTTGGAGAGCTGAAAGCCACCCTCAGCATACAGTGAGCCACAAATGTGCTGAGTAAACTGATCTGCTGTAGATGAGATTTATAACAGGGTCCTGAGCAGATACAGGCACTAAGGACCCCAGTTCTTCGTCTGAGTAAGGATTCTGGTGTCCCAAACATACTGCAGCATGAGATCATTACTCAGTTTCTTCCCCTGAAGTTTCAATTAAGTATGATATTCATCCTCATTTCCTCTTCTGCATTCCTTGTCTGGTTAAATCAGCATCTGTGTTTCATGTCTGGGATGACCATGTTTCAGTGGAGAATGAAGTTTATATGGAGAATAAAAATAAATTTTATAAAAACTTTAAACAGAAATTTGTAATAGACAGTAAGCAAGTGCTACCTAAGTACTTAACTTAAACTATTCTGATGCAGTGTCTCCCAAATATATTCACCCTGTTCCTTATTTCCCAAACCATTTTGGAAAGTGAGGGGAGATGTATAAGAGGCGCTACACTGAACAGTGAGAAAAAAAATGCTGATATTAAAAGCTACAAACTAAATGCATTTCAAAAGTGACAATGTCCAACAGTTCTCCTGGGAGAAAACTGTGGAACAAAATGGTCTGTGGAAAGCTACTCTAATGCCATTTTTAATACCATCTTCCTCCACAGTACCAACATGGAACAGAGTCACAAAGTTATGAAAAGTCACTGCTGTCCCTGGAGGTGTTTAAGGAAAGACTGGATGTGGAACTCAGTGCTGTGGGTCTGGCTGACATGGAGCAGGTTGTTTTTAGGCTGGACTTGATCTCAGCAGTCTTTCCCAACCTAACTGATTATGTGATTCTGTGAAATGGACCCCCTCTTTCCTCTCCTAGTCATGTCCTGTGGAGACAAAGAATGAACTCACTTCCACCTTTACTTCATTTGTTTGGTTATAACCCCTTTTCCCCATCTATATACGAGCTATTCAGGGCAAAACACTCTTATCATACAACTAAGCAGCACAACTACATAGAGGGGCCATGATTTTATTTGTAGCTTGGAGGGACACTTTGAATACAAACAGCATCAGCTGCAATATGAAAAAATCACTGTGATGGCCAAATTACATGCCAAATGTACTAGGAATAGACTTGCTTGGAAGCAAGTGCTCCCTCTACACTGGGATGGAAACAATCTGTTCTGTTGACAAATACAAACCAAGGCTGCACTGCTCTTGGTGAGGACATCTTACAGAATGGTTTTATGCTCAGACTTGTGCATTTGTTTTATGTAATGTTGTCACCATAATAGTGAATACATGGTCACTCTTGTCACCTCTCTGGGCAGCAGTGTCCTCCTACGGAGAGAGCCCCAGTGCTGCCACATAGAATGCTGAGATTTCAGGACTCAGCAGTTCTGAGTTCCTACAGTGCATGCATTCCAGCCATGAGTGAACTAAGTAGGTTTTGCTTTTGACTCACTTTACGCACTACACCAGCAGAAAAAAAAAATGTCACAATCACCAAAAATTATTTTGTCTCACAGTCTGCTTCTCAGAAAATGAGATTTTATGCACAAGCCTCTCTCTAGCCACAGTGGAAGAAATAAGAACCAGCTGATTCTTGGGATGCAACTAACCACCCTGACAATCCCAGGTCACCTTGTCACAGCAGCATGCATCATAGAATCATAGAATCACAGAATCTTAGAATAGTTTGGGTTGGAAGGAACCTTAAAAATCAAGTGGTTCCAATGCCCCTGCCATGGGCAGAGAGACTTTCCACTATTCCAAGTCACTCCAAACACCATCCAAACTGGCCTTGAACACTTCCAGGGATGGGGCAGCTGCAGCTCCTCTGGGCAACCTGTGCCTGTGCCACACTACTGGTTGAGGTAACTGTAAGGAGCCCTGCTCTGTGGGTTGCACAGTCACCTCAAAACTAAACCTAAACCACTGGAGTATGCAACGTCTGTCACCTTTGGTGGGAAACACTTGAATCATCGCACCAGCCTCTTACAACCTCCGGGAACGCTCAGGACGTCTAGTCCCCGACTAGAACAGTTCTGTGAAATTACACATTCGCAAAAAATAAACCAGCAAGCAGCAAATGGTGGTGAGTGAAACTCTGTCTTGTCTTTTACACTGCAGTAAGGACCTGGTGTTGTACCACTGGAAACAGAAATACTGCAACTCCTCCCTGGGGACCTGGTGACAAGATCAAGTCCCAGCCCATAAGTGTACTGTGCTCACGCTCAAATACACTAATGATGGTCACAGAGAAGAACCAAAACCTCTCTAAACCATGGCCCTGCTGAACGTTTCTCTGGCTGTACAATCACATTTTGCCTCATTTCTTACAAAGGAGCATTAGAGTGCATACATTAAGCTCTACAAAGTAATTTAGAGTAACTTTCAAACACCAGACCGCCCACTCTGCCCTCCTCTGCTCCTACAGCCATTGGGATAAATCCGGACTGACCCAGTCAGCCTCAGTAGAGATCTGTCACTCTGAAAGACACCAGAGAGAGCCACAGATTTTCTAACATCGGTTTGGATGAAACCCCAAGACTCGCTCATCACATCTCGGGGTATTTAGCATTGACTTTAATTAAAAACCTCCCCGTGCCAAACCACATGCAGATGCAAACTGACGCCTTCAGCGTCTGCAAATGCATCGCCCGAATAAGCTGCGCTGCTCCCTTCAGTCTGAGGTAGATGCACGAAGAAGGGACCTGCCTGTAAAACTTCCTCTTGTTCTGCAAAGTCTCTCTCTCTCTCTCTCTGCACTGCCTCAATTTACCTCAGTGCAAAAAAACCCCCACAGTCAAACAAATATATTCTTGGGAAGGAAGGGGTGCTGGCAGAGTGGTTTTTGAAGGCAGGCCAGAGACTATTCGAGATGGGGGACACACAAAGTGTTTTAACTGCTGTGATAATTCTGCATAAAGAGATGTTAAGGCTCTAGCTCCTTGCTGTAGCATGCCATGTGTCCCTGAATAAGATTACTGCCATGCAGGCTGTTAGCAGAGGAATGCGTAAACAGACAATGTATCCTTGCATCAGTTCCACAAAATGTTGCACAACACAAATGCCTCTCGATGTGTCATTTCCTGCTTGGCCACCAGCCCAGCTCCTGACAGGCAGTCAACAAAAAAAA